>CM043725.1:4460699-4838711 GCA_023969325.1 Oryzias curvinotus | reverse complement strand
CTCAGAGACCGGGTCGTTCTGCATTCGGCGGATTATTGAACTACATCTCCCATGATGCATTGGGTTAAAAGTAACAGCGTGGATCTCGGCGGACAACTAGTCTCTCCTCTTAACGTCTTGAAACCGCAACGAACACAAATCAAACAGTTTTTAAATCTTTTAACTTAACTTTTATTACATCTTTTAGAGAAAAAAACAGCCGGAGCTTTTTCTGCCACAATTATAAAAAAAAAAGAATGTGAGATTGTGGAGGAACTGTTCAAAACAGACAGAGTTTCTCCCGTTTTTTTAAATTTTATTTATTTATTTATTTATTTTTTGAATGCTGGTGTGCCGCGGGATTTTTGTCAAGGTTTAAGTGTGCCGCGGCTCAAAAAAGGTTGAAAAACACTACTCTAAGTCACAAGAAATTTCTTGTTCAAATAAAGATTTGTCAATAAAAATAAAGACCAACTGAAGCAACTGTCATAAATTACCTGACATGATATCATGCTGTAAAAAGTAAAATTAGGCTCCCCTCATGGTGGTGCTTTTTTGGATTCTGCTTTGCAACCATACAATGACTTTTGCAATTACAAGACATTACATGGTCTTGAAATTTCTAACAACACTAATGGAAGCAGGTACCAGTTTCTAACGGTGACCAGATGGTCAATGCAAGGTCTCAAACTGCTGTTCTTCTTAGAGAAGAAAAACCCGGCACCAGCTGGAGAGGAAGACAGACGGATTAATCTGGCCCCTCTCTGGTGCAGACAAAGAATTCAGTTGGCCGTGAGGTAGAGAGGCAACAACCAATGGCGCAATTAGGTCCATGAGAAGGTAATAAAGTGGCACCTCCTTAAGTTCATATCATGGGAACTTTGGAAATGTCTGAGTAAATAACTTTCTCTGCTTCCTGGTTTCTTCTAGACATGGCAGCAGACAGAGATGAAGCATGAAATGGAGACGAACTAATGATTTTACATTTATACTAACTGAGGTGAGGGTTGTGTTCTGTGACCCTTTTTCTATCCTAGGCACTTTAACATTGGGAGTTGGGTCATCTAGACCAGTGTTTTTCAACCTTTTTTGAGCCATGGCACACTTTAACCTTGACAGAAATCCCACGGCACACCAGCATCCAAAAGAAAAGGAAAAAGCAAAAACTTGTGGCAGAAAAAGCTGGAAGTTGCAGCTGTTTTTTTCTAAAAGATGAAATAAAAGTTAAGTTAGAAAATTAAAAATCTGTTTGATGTGTGTTCTTTTTGGTTTCAAGACGTTCAACAAGGACGACTCATTGTACGCTGAGGTGCTGTCCCTTTAAAACAATGATCATGGGAGATGTACTGATGCAGACAGACTCTCGTCTCTGAGCTTCATGGTTTTGTTCTCTTGTTCCACAATCTGACACTGGATTCTGTGGAAAGCTACACCGCTAAAGACGAGCTTTAGCTGGTAATATTAATAGACTCATTGCCACCGTCGGCCAGGCTTCTAAAACGGGCGTGTCTCCTCTAGTGATATAACTCATTGGTCAGAAGATAGCACAAAGGTTAAGCCAAAGAAGACCGAATATGGAAGCAAGGGGGAGCGGGTCACATAGAGAGAAGGGAAGTTGTTCTCAATCTGCATTTTTATAAGAAGTGTTCTAGAAGTGTGTTGATGAATAACAGGTCATTTCTCCTGCGTGAGTGCGAGGCTGTACATCTGTGGCTGTGTGTGTGAACGTATTAACTTTTGGGGTCTTGGAGACTTAGTAGGGTAGTATATCCAAGACAAAAACTAACTACAGATGCTCAGGAAACATAAAACTCCTGTCTCTGTCCTGTCATTCCATCGGAGCTTAGGTGGAATACCAGAGGTACAGAGCCGGTGGTAAACACAAGACGAGGCTGAAGGCTAAGGCGGCTAACCGGTGGCGTTTCAAACCATTCATCCCCTCCGTTATTATGGGAAATGTTAACAGGCTGTCTAACAAGACAGATGAGCTTACTTGACTGATCACGACACAACGCTGCTACATGGAGAGCAGCATCCTTATCTTCACCGAGACCTGGCTAACCAGCTATGTGCCAGATTTTAACATGGATCTGCCCGGCTTTACCACTGTGAGAGCAGACAGTGACCCAGACTCCAACTGGAAGAGCAAGGGGGGTAGCCTCATCCTGTACGCCAACAGACGATGGTGTCACCCAAATCATCTGACCGTCAAAAAGGTGATCTGTGACCGTAATCGGGAGCTGCTAGCGGTGGGCATCAGCCCTATTACATCCCATGTGCGTTTTCCCATGTCATCGAGCTCTGTGTCTACATTCCTCTGAGAGCGGAAGCACAGGCGGCTCTAGAGACAATACACAACACTACCACAGAACTGCACTCAAACTCAAACTTTATTTATTTATATAGCGCCTTTCATTTCAGTTAAAAACACAAAGCGCTTAACATAAAAGCAGGTAAAATAGTCATAAAAAATGAAAATGATAAAAAACAGAAAACAAAGGACAATCACACAAAGATGGGAGTGGAGTGAACTGTTGGGTCTCATGGGGTGACATTGAGGGAGCTGTGGGATGCATGACAGACCATATGAACTCCTGTGTGGACTTGGTGGTGCCTGTCAGAACTGTCAGGAGCTTCTCAAACAACAAACCCTGAGTTACCAGGGAAGTGAAGGCAGTTCTGAACAGGAAGAAGAGGGCTTCTAAGAGCAAGGATCGGGAGATGAGGAACGTCCAACAGGAACTAAACGTCTGCATGAGGGAGACTAAAGGAGCACACGGGAGGAAGCAGGAGCAAAAGTTGAAGGAAAACAACCTTTGTGAGGTCTGGAACAGCATGAAGACGACGACTGGATGCAGCAAAAAAGGGGGCGGTGCGACAAGTGGGAGGCAGTAGAGAGCCGACGAACTCAATGCTTTCTTCAACCAGTTCAGCTCTCCCCAAACGGCCGCCTTCCTACCTGCTCCCAGTACTGCAGTACCCCCCCCCCCCCAGCCATCTTACCTCTTTTCCCCCTTCTTCCCCCTGCCCACTCATCCACAAACACTTAAATAGTACAAACATTCCTAGTGGCTAAAAAAGCTTCACAAACATCATATTAATACAAACACCATCCAAAAGGCGATCAACATGTATGCAACAGGCACAACACAAGTCCAGCATATAGCATCCCTATGCTTAAAGGGCCAATTTGTTAACAAAATTGTAATGAATCAAACATAAGATCTGAAGTGACTTGTGTTGCTTTTAGGAGAACAAGTCGAGTACTGAATAGCTTAGGATGCTGTTTTCAAGTCTTCCTGAACTCTCAACAGATACATGGGTGATCTATTTTGATCAGGTATGTCTGGCTAAACGTTGGCCCTGTTTAATCATAGTTCTTTTAAATTAAGACTGATGATTTTACCTTGTCATGGTCCATTTCGGTATCTCCAGAGATCACAATTCTCTTTTCAATTCTAGTTTCCAAAACCCCTCCTTTCAATGTCTGAGAAGAGAAAAAGCAGACAGACTGATAGAAGTCACATGCTGTTTAGGTATATCGCCGATACTAGCAGCTTTACAAGTTCACTAATGAAGTAACCCAACTAGTTACTTTTATCACCGCTACAACACATTCCTGGTTATGTAGTATAAGCCGTGGTAGTGACTTTACTGTTTATTGATCAGCTCTTTCTTTCTCTTGGCTGGAGCAGCTGGAATCTCTCCACGAGTGTCTTCTGTCTGACGGAGAGGACAAGCAGGCGCATTCCACATCATGATTGTTTAAAGAGTCAAGTGGGCTGGCACAGCTGACACTTTCTCCATGCTGGATCAAAGCAGCAAGTTGCAGAGATGGAGAATCTGGCAACGAGCTTTTTCAGGTTAGAAATATCAACATTATTTTACTTTTATTGAAGTAAAAAAAATGTTTACGCCAGATTCACGTTGTGTCCGGGCACAAGGACAATATTGATGTCCATCTCAAACTATTCAAATCTACTAAACACCAAGCTGCCAGAGCCCGAAACAGCTGCAGATAGCATGTTCTCCTGTGACAAACAGCACTAAAACTAGAACAACTCTGTTTTTACAGCCCAGAAACCAGGAAGTCGCACAAAGCTGAGCATATTTATTGTACGCTGTTGTGGAAAACATGCTCCTGCTGTTCACTATTCATTCAGAGCTCTTGTAACAGAGATCCATCTGAGCTGTAAACTTCCATAAACTACAGTGACAAGGAGAACACAACAATGGACATGCAGCTAAAGGTAGGAGCAAAGGGCAAATCCAGAGTCTGGAACGCCTTAGTCCTAAACCAGCTAAACGTATGGTTGGGGCTTATGGTGCTATGGAAGTTTTTTACATTTATAATCCAAGCTCATATGTACTTCTCAAAACACAATTTCACATGATTATGCAATTTGAAAACACTTTTTACATTTGACAATATGCAATTCAGGCTTGCAATTTGGTAATTTAAAATTCAACATGAAAATGGTTCAATTCAATAAATCACTTTTCAAATGAAAGTTTTTAATACAAGCAAAACTAATAGTTTTTAAATTGTTGTGGTTTCTTTCAAAAAACGAAAATGTAATTTGCAAATGACAGTTTGCATTTCTACGTTGCACAGTTCTATGTTAAATTTGGTCATGCATTTTGGGTCATTTAGTACCGGGCCGCACAGAAAGAATTACATTACTTCCATTTTATGTATTTTGGAATCTGAAAGATGCTTTATTTTGAAAAATTGCCCGATTCTCTGTTCCATCCATCTATGTCACTCTTGATACAGGCCAAAGCGCTCTTCTCGGTCATGTGATAGGATACCGCTAAACTAAAACCCAGGAACTAGCAAAATGAGTAAAAAACAAACGTCTTTGGAAAGTTTCTTTGCCAAGTTGAAAACGCCCAGCTAGGAGACAGAAGAGGAGCCTTCCACTTCCAAAAAAAGAAAGCTACATTTGATATACAGCACTTCTGTTTAGCACCATGAGTGTGGGAAGGGGGGAGGATGATGACACCTGTGCCATGCACATGTCATGCGTGTCAAAATAAAAGCTCAGGGTTCGTCTTGTCTCGACTCTGTTACTCGTTTATCATGGCGTAGCAACAATAATCATCCACCTACTATTTCCAGACCGGTCCGTGGAACCTTTGTGTGACGACATACCGGTCTGTGGCGCTGAAAAGGTTGGTCGATGATCTAAAGGGTATCACGCTTTTTCTAACCGAAGATTCAAACTGAGAATGCAATCAGTCAGTCTCCCATCAGGGTGAGGCTACCTGCCCACACTTTAAGCCCCGCCTGCACTCCACCAATCAAAAACTGAATTGTTGAATAAAAAATGGATGTTCAAATTGCATGAACATACTGCAAATTGAATTGTGATTTAAGATTTGACCATCAGTTTGAATTATGGGTGAAAACAAACTTCCAGGGGAGAACTGCAATAGTTACTACAAGACGATATTAATAACCATAACCATTAACCATAAAACCTCCTCTAATTTCTCAAAATGTTAGAAAAACTTACCTGTGGTGCTTTAAGCAAGGAGGTTTGCTTCAGGATGGGTAGGTCCTGAAATAGATCAAACATCACCTTTAGCAACCTTGGATAGTTCACAGTTAAAGACAGATGATGATGATGATGATGATGTTGAAGCTGAGATCTCAGTCAAGGGCAGATATAAGTGACAAAGTGGGAGTTACGTCAGGTGTGACTGGCAAGTGTAGACGAAGTAACAGTGAATGGAGCAGGTGCAACTTGGGTAGGCATAATAGGGACAGATGTGATTGGGGTAGGTGTAACTGCAATAGGTGTGAATAAGGCAGGTGTAAGAGGTGTAAGTGTTACAATATTGTAGCAAGTTCATAGGACAGTAGTGTGGGTTAGGAAGCGTTGGGGCAGCTGTGACTGGCAACAGGGGCAACTCTAACTGAAGCTGGTGTGAGTAGAGAACTTTTTTCTGGGATAGGTGTGGCTGGGGCTGGTGTGTTGAGGGGGAAAGTGGAACTGAGACAAGTGTAAATGCAGGTGTGAACGGCCTAGATCAGGGGTCGGCAACCCATGGTTCCGGAGCCACATGTGGCTCTTCCATCCTTCTGTTGTGGCTCCCTGTGACTTTGGAAAATAATGAGTATTTTATAATAATTAAATTTTATTTTAGTTTGTTCATTTTTCATGGCATTTCAAAGGCGCTGCTGGCTCCGTACGAAGCGCGTGCCATGTAAAAAACTGGTTAATGGGCTCGTATTTATCGGGCGAGAACTGCAGAGTTGATAGCAGGAGGAGACAAGCGGGGCGCCTTCTATAAACACTCTGGTTGACCGGAGTGGTTTTCTGCCGGGAACTTGACGTGCCGCGGGGCAGAGAGCAACTTTCTGATGACAGAGAGTTTGCGCCAGTGTTGCCAGATAGAGTCACAGTTTTCCAGCCCAAAAGTCATCTGAAAACCGCCAGACCCAGCCAAAAACCGCCCAACACAGCTTTTGTTGATGTTTTGATTTCGTACTGGACTGATTTAGCAAAATAAAAGATTTTTCGAAATAAAAGATAGTTCAGACTAATAATAAAATGAGTACAGTATTGAATATTTCTTCAGTGGGCCGCCTTCTTCCATCCATTTGCTTAACCCGCTCTATCCCTGCTATAACCTGCGTCCGGCTCTTTCATCCTTGTGCTTCGACTATCGTGTCAACCTATGATGACCGTATTTTGCGTCATCTGTGTAGGAGACACTGAGGAGCGCGGGGGAAACAACTCTCAGCTGCAGAGGATGTGAACAGGTGAACAGGTAGAGAGGAAAAGCAGGTAGAGAGGCGGGGGGGGGGGGGGCTTTGGCTTCAAACTCTGTCAGAGAGATGGAAACACGGGCGTCAGATTCAGACGCAGCTTTCACTGCAGGAGTTGAAGCAGTGACTTATTCTGGGATGATTTTTATGAACTCAAACATGGAAACATTTTTTTTTTTTTAATCTTTTCTGGCCCGCGATCTACACTCATTTCCTTGAAGATCGACCGGTCGATCGCGATCGACGTAATGAGCACCCTTGATATACATGCATAATATATATAATGATGTCAAACGGGTTGTGGCTCCGGGTGCTTTCTTTTCATTAGGGGCGGTCCCAAATGGCTCTTTGAGTAAAAAAGGTTGCCGACCCCTGGCCTAGATGAAACTTATGCAGGTGTGATTGGGATAGGTTTAACCACAGATAGGTGTGAAGAGAGAAAGTGTGACTGGGGTAGTTACAACTAGGGTGCTAGGACAGGTTTTTTGGGTGTTAGTGTGACTGGGGTAGCTGTAAATAGGTCATTTGGAGTGGTATAAATAACTCACTGTTGCAGAAATAAGGGAAGAAAAAATGCTAGGGGAAGAGTTGTTGAGCTAAGGTTTGGTAGGGGGCAGAAGTGCGTGCAGCAGGTGTTCCTGGGACAGCGGTAACTAGAGCCAATGCAACTCCTGCAAATGCAGGGGAAGTAAAACTTGGGTTTAGGTCTAACTGAGACAATAGAATAAAAGGGTGTGTGTGTGTGTGTGCGGCTTATGTACAAAAGAATTGGGCGAAGAATGGTTCCTTGTGGAATTCCCGTTACAGTTTTATGAAAACTTGATTTACAATTATCAAATACCACACATTGTTCCCGGTTTAGTAAGTATGACGAAAACCAAGACAAAGAGTGGCTTGAAAAATGAAAAAAGGAGAGCCTTGAAATGGTGCCATGGTTCACAGTGTGAAGGTCTTTCTTAAATCAAGGACTACAGCACCCACGACATTTCTACTGTCAATTGATTGTTTTATCTGTTCCAGTAACAAACGTGGCTGTTCCTGTGGAGTGATTATGTTATGAGTTTTTTTGTCTTCTAGGTAATTTAGGAACTGGTCAGACACAATCTATTTTTAAAACTTTAGACATGACCGCAAGAAGACTAATAGACTGGTAACTTCTTGTGTCTCTCCAGAATTAAAAATGGGTTTGACAAGAGCCTTTTCCAGTCATCTGAAAATTGAACGCTTCAAATAGAGACGGTTATTATGTGCATAAGAGGTTCAATCAAAGTATCACAGTTCCTTTTCAAAAATACAGCATCTAAGTTGTAATGTCCTTGGCGAATGAGTTATTTGAATTATTTATAGCAGTGTTTTTCAACCTTTTTTGAACCACGGCACACTTTAACCTTGACAAAAATCCAGCAACACACCAGCATCCAAAAATTAAAAAAAAAGGAGAAGTTCATAGTCTGTATTGATCGACAGCCCCTCTGCAATCTCACATGCATTTTTGTAATAATTGTGGCAGAAAAAGCTGGAAGTTGCAACTGTTTTTTCTAAAAGATGTAATAAAAGTTAAGTTAGAAGATTTCAAAACTGTTTGATGTGTGCTGCTTGTGGTTTCAAGACGTTAAGAGGAGAGACTCATTGTGCGCTGAGACGCTGTCACTTTAACCCAATGCATCATGGGAGATGTAGTGATGGCAGTCAGTCCAATGAGTTCTATCGCTAGAGGAGACATCATGTGATTCCTCATGGGAGGAGAGCACCGCCATCTTGAGGTGGTGAGGTCAACTCACTGCTGCAGTGAATGCATGTGAACACATTTTTTGCAAAATGCCGTATAAATGCAGGTTCATTTTGCGGGTTTCAACTGCCAAAATCACAGAAATGAGTCCACGAAGGAGGAAGGCATAACATTTGACAGGTAAGAACTATAATTCTTTCCTTTTAATGCTGCAGGGGCTTCATTAATCGTACACATGTTGACATGCATGATGCTGCAGGGCCATTATCAACATGTAGGCATGATGTACATATAATTTGCTGTCGACATAAATGTAAACTTTATTGTGTTAAACCTGTATACAGCATACTAGGACAAGGCTATTATAGTAATATATTTTTATACATTTCTGACTCAGTGACTGAACTTTTTTCTTGCAGGTTTCCAATGGATTCAGACCAAAGGAAAAAGTGGGCCTTAGCTATCAAAAGAGCTAACCCAGATGGATGGCTTGAAACCGGCACCATACCATCTGTGTTACACAAACTGATCACTCACATGAATCAGTAAATCTATTGTTTTTGATGAAAGGAAGAGGAAAATCTGTTGTTGACTTTTGGACTTATTTTTGACTTATTATTGATTTATTATTATCATTTATTATTATTGACCTATTATTTACTTATTGTTATTATGTAATATTATATTGATTTACTATTGATTTATAATTATTATTATTTATTCATCATCATTATTATCATTGACTTATTTATATATAGTTATTAATTATTATTATTATTATTATCATCATCATCATTTATATATTGTTATTATTTATTATTATTATTGACTTAATGCTGGGCTTTTCTAAATAATTTAAATTAAATGTCAAAGAGGTCTAAAACTTCGAAATGTTTAAAAATTATTTTTACAAATTCTTTGTAATATTTTTTTTATTTATAAAAAGTCCTGCAACAGTGCATTTTTCATTAAAGTTTGAGCTTATAAGGCTGACTGTTATTATTTATTGCTTATTTAACAGCAACAAATGATGTATATATATATATATATGTATATATATATATATATATATATTTATATGTATAAATATATAGAAATGTGAATATATATAAATTATATAAAAGCTACTTAGATGCCACTAAAAGCAATAGAAAGTATTGTCATGTGGGCGTCGACGACCTCACCAAAATAGGGTCGCGCTCCGCCACTGTCGGCCAGGATTCCCAAGCGGGCGTGTCTCCTCTAGCGATAGAACTCATTGAGTCAGACTCTCTTCTCTGAGCTTCATGGTTTTGTTGTCTTGTTCCACGGTCTGACACCAGATTCTGTGGAAAGCTACACCACTAAAGACGAGCTTTAGCTGGTATTTATGGTGGAACTGAGCGACTTTACGAGCTACATTGTAACAAGGAAGTGAATACTTTAACCACTTCTGATTGGTCAGACTGATGACATGTGATTAAGCCTCCAAGAATGATTGGTGGAGACAGATAAAGGGGGGGACTTTCCAGAAAACAGCTGTACCTGCAGCTAAATCGCGGTACCGTCATTCTTATCAAAATGTCTTTAATAGAATCAATTAAACACAAATAAAAAAGTATTTTACAATCTTTCATATTCCTAAATTCTCAGTGTTTTATCAGTGATTGTACCAACTTCCCAAATCTCAAACATATAATCCTTTGTTGCTGTTACAATGTTGTCAGAAGTCAGAGATCTGTCTCCCCCTCTGGTCACCGGTGGGAACAGTCCCCAGAGTACTGAATGTACTTTGCATTTAAAATTTATGGTGGAAAATAAGTATTTGGTCACCTACGAACAAACAAGGTGTAACACTGGTAAATGGGGCAGGTGTAGCTGAACACTTAAAATGAAGGAGGTCTAGCTGGAGCTATAGCAAAATTTACCAAGACAGGACTCGGACAGGCAAGATAGTTACTCAAGTGTGGCAGGTGAACTAGGGTGTGTTTAAAGAGAGTTACCATGGTTGTAGTGGTCTGTCTGGGATCAGGGAGGGTATTGTTAGGATAGGTGTGAATTGGGCAGAAAATTTTTGGTCTGGATAACAATGTATTGTAACACAGTTCTAACAGGGGTATGTGTGAATGGGAAAGTTCTATCCTGGGAACGTTTAACATGGACCAGTGGAACGGGCAGTTTTAATTAGGGAACACGTTGGGCTAGGTTTCAATGGGGGAGAAACAATTGGAGAAGTTCTAAATAGTACAGGAAGTGTTCACCGTTTGTGTCTGCTGCAAAGGTTCAGATTCATCTTGTTTGTTGTTTCTGTTCCCCGGATCCTGTGTCTCATGGGCTATATGCCAGGAGGTGAGGTGATGGAAAGGAGACGAAGGGAAGTCTTCAGACCTCCGTGCCGTTTCATCATCGGAGTCAGCAGAGTCCTCGCTGTCATTGAAACGTGGATCTTCCACAGGAAAAGAGCTGAGGACTGAACAGGGTCTGCCGGGCACTTCAGTTTCTTCAGTGAGCTCTTGCTCAGGGAAAGCTGCACACTTAGCATCTTTACATGTCAGGGTGCTTTTAGTCTGTCTGACTGCAGTCTCTGTTGCCTCCTCCACTGCTGTTTTTGCTAAAACACTGATAGCGTCTTCACTAGCCTCACTTCTGTTTTCATCACTGTCACTGCTAGCTTCTGTGCTAAACTCATCATCTCTGAACTCAGACGTGTATCCTGGACTGTTGTCTGTATTTGCATCATTAGCATGGCTGCTGTCATGGACACATTGTGTATCTGCTGCAAATATGACATCTGCAGTGTGCATTAGGCCTAATCTTGGTGAGAGCAGGTGACTCGGTGGCTGGCACGCACAACTTGTTGCTACCTGAGGCGTTTCTGCTATTTGTTGGTCCAAGTTGCATGTCTCTGTCAGCAGGAAGACTGCTTCCTCCTTCTCCACAGTCTGAAATAAAAATGTGTAAACAGGCAGCATTTAGGACTGCGAATGTTCAACTCATGGGACAAGCTTGGCCATTTCAATGTAATTTTCCATAGTGGTTTTTATTTTACCATTAGAAGTGTTAAACCCTTCAGCAGAAAGAGTTCAGTCAGAAGTATAAACATTTAAGATTTCATATTCATATTTAATATTCTCTCACTCGCAGGAAAAAATCCTCAGTTTTTTCAGCTGGATTCTTGAAACAGTTGTTTTTCTGGTCAGCCTGGAATGATCAGCTGTCATTAGAGCTCATAATTACAACAGCATAACTAGTTATTTTCTTAATGCCAACACTTCTTGCAGTCCTGTTTGGATCATTTTTTCAATATGAATTGATATAACCAGCAGAAAGACTTAAGAGTAAGAAAGATAAATGAAAGACTGATCAATACACCTCAGTAAGTAAGGTTTTAGAAAAACTTGTTTTTATTCAGCTAAACGAGTTACAAAACAACATTTTTGAGATAAACCAGTCTGGCTTTAGAATGAACCACAGTACTGAGACAGCCTTGTTAAAAATTGTTAATGATCTCAGGTGTGAACTTGGATTCAGGTCAGATCTCAGTTCTAGTTCTGTTAGATCTAAGTGCAGCATTTGATACTGTTGATCACCTGATCCTTGTAAACAGACTGAAAAGTCTTGGCCTTTCAGGGACTGTTCTCAAATGGTTCGAATCGTATCTCATGGAGAGAAACTTTATGGTTAGCATGGACACATATTTTTCTGGGGTCCATTAAATTAATTGTGGGGTGCCTCAAGGTTCCATCCTGGGCCCCTTGCTTTTTAACATTTACATGCTTCCTCTGGGGAATGTGATCAGGAGCCACAACATCAGCTTTCATAGCTATGCTGATGATACCCAGCTGTACATAGCTATGTCTCCTGATGACACACGACCAATAGAAGCACTTTTTAACTGTATTTTAGATGTATTTTAGAAACTATGGATGGCAAATAATTTTCTGCAGCTCAACCAGGAAAAAACTGAAATTTTAGTTATTGGTCCTGAAGCCAAGAGAGAGAAACAGTTTCTGAAGCTACAGGAACTTTCATTAAGTCATTCAGAAACGGTCAGAAACCTGGGCGTTATCTTTGACTCTAAGCTGACTTTTATCCCTCATATAAAACAGGTGGTTAAAACTGGTTTTTATCATCTCAGGAATTTGGCTAGAGTCCACCCACTACTCTCTCTTGCTAATATGGAGATGCTAATGCATGCTTTTATCATGAGTAAAATTGATTACTGTAACGCCCTGCTTGCTGGTCTTCCAAAAACCAACATTAGGAACCTTCAGCTTCTCCAGAACTCTGCTGCACGAGTTCTTACAAAGACCAGGAGGCGGGCTCACATCACCCCAATTTTAAAATCCCTGCATTGGCTCCCCATATGCTTCAGGATTGATTTTAAGATACTTTTAACAGTTTTTAAATGTCTTAACGGTCTTGCCCCTTCTTATCTATCAGATCTTTTAGTAAAGTATGAACCCTCGCGGACCCTGAGATCCTCTGGCACTGGTCTGTTAACTATTCAACCAGTAAAAACCACAACATACGGAGAAGCATCTTTTCAACACTATGGCCCCAGTTTATGGAACAGTCTGCCAGAGGACCTGAGAGCCGCAGAGAGCATTAATGCTTTTAAGAAAAGGCTCAAGACCCATCTTTTTAACCTGGCTTTTAGCTAATTTTTTACTACTTTTATTTATTTATTCAGTTATTTATTTATATGTTTTTTCTATTTTTATTTTATTTATTTATCCATTTTATCTTGTTTTATGAACTTGAACCTGATTTTTAACGTGTTATTTTAATTTACCTTTTTTCAATGTTTTATCGTTTTTTATCAATATGTTTTTGTTTTTTTTTTATTCATTTTATTCATTCATTTTTATTTCCAGTGCTTCCTCAGCTGGAACCTCTCCCTCTGGGTCGGCTACTGTCCAGCCACTGCGGCTCTGGGTGGGGACCTGCATCACCGCTTAGCTGTGGTGGAGCGGTCCCCGCCTTCGATGCTGCATTTGGCTGTCTATGCGGCTGTTCACGGGGGGGGGTTTCCAGATACTAGCGTTTCCAGCATCATGTTTTTGTGCTCAGCCTATTTTTTCATTGTCATTTCCCATCAGTTAGAGGGTGGGAGGTGTGAAAGGTGTGGGGGGCTAGGTACGGGGAGGGGGGCCCTATTACTTATTTATTTATTTTTTTAATGCTTGCTTGTTTTTATATTTTGTTGTTTTAATGTAAAGCACTTTGTGTTATATTTTTATATGAAAAGTGCTTTATAAATACAGTTTGATTTGATTTGATTTGAGTAGAGATAAAACAGAAACATATAAACATACAGACACAGAGACAAGTGATCAAACACACACATGGCTAGACATACAAGGATAGGTGAACAGATGGATACAGTGGTGAACAAAATAGTTTGTAGCCCTCAGTTAAAGAAAGAAAGTCCACAAAGCTCACTGAAATGACTTGAAATGTTCCAAAGTAACAATAAATAAAAATGTATTGAAAATTAAATCATCAAAATCAGCCATTACTTTAGAGTTGTTGATTAACAGGATTATTTAAAAAACAAACTAATGAAATAGGGCTGGACAAAAATGATGGGACCCATAACTTTATATTTTGTTGCACAATCTTTTGAGGCAACCACTGCAATGAAACAGTTTCTGTATTTGTCAATGAGCCTTCTGCACCTGTCCACAGGTATTCTGGCCCCCTCCTCATGAGCAAACTGCTCCAGTTGTCTCAGGTTTGATGGTGTCTTCTCCAAATGGCATGTTTCAGCTCCTTCCACAGATGTTCAATGGGATTCAGATCTGGGCTCATAGAATCCACTTCAGAATAGTCCAACGCTTTTCTCTGAGCCATTCTGGGGGGGTTCTGGCTGTGTGTTTTGGATCGTTGTCCTGTTGGATAACCCATGACCTGCCACTGAGACCAAGCTTTCTGACAATAGGCAGCACATTTCTACCCAGAATGCCTTGAGAATCTGGAGATTTCATTTGACCTTGTACAACTTCAAGACACCCTGTGGCAGATGCAGCAAAGCAGCCCCAAAACAGAACTGAGCCTCCTCCATGTTTCACAGTGGGGACAGTGTTCTTTTGGTTGGATGCTTAATTTTTGAGTCTACCAACATAGAGCTGATGGGCCTTACCAAAAAGCTCCAGTTTGGTCTCATCATTTTCCCAGAAGCTTTGTGGCTTGTCAACATGCATTTTTGCAAATTCCAGTCTGGCTTTTTGATGATGTCCTTTCAACAGTGGTGTCCTCCTTGGTCGTCTCCATGAAGTCCACTCTGGCTCAAACAATGACGAATGCTGTGATCTGACACTGATGTACCTTGATCTAGGAGTTCACCTTTAATGTTTTTGGAGGTTGTTCTGGACTCTTTGGATACAGTTCCAACTATCCGTCTCCTCAATTTGTCATCAATGTTCCTCTTCCAGCCACGTCCAGGGAGGTTGGCTACTGTCCCGTGGGTCTCAAACTTCTGAATAATATGTGCCACTGTGGTCACAGGAACTTCAAGCTGCTGAGAGATGGTTTTATAGCCTTTACCTTTACCATATTTGTCTATAATTGTGTTTCTAATGTCCTGGGACAATTCTCTCCTTGGCTTTCTGTTGTCCATGTTCAGTGTTTTTCACACCTTTCACCAAACAGCAATGTGACTATTTGTCTCCCTTTAAATAGGCAGACTGACTGATTCTGGGTTTGAAAACAGCTGTGATGTCAATTAAAGGACAAACCTGAGTTCATCATGACCCCCTGGGTAATTAGTTCTCAGTCTTTTATCGAAGTACCATCATTTTTATCCAGCCCTATTTCATTAGTTTTTTTTTTAAATAATTCTCTTAATCAACAACTCTAAAGTAATGGCTGATTTCGATTATTTAATTTTCAATACATTTTAATTTATTGTTACTTTGGAACATTTCAGGTCATTTCAGTGAACATGGTGGACTTTCTTTCTTTAACTGAGGGCTACAAACTATTTTGTCCACCACTGTACATGAACAAGTGGAAAGATATACAGACAAGTGAATAGACAGACATGCAAACATACAAACAACCAGACAAGCACCTTAAGCAGGCAGTGAGCTCTCAGAGTCTCCTGCTCCCTGGATGACATCATCAGAGCTGTCAATTCTGGTGACATATCATCAAATTCAGTTTTTGGCTGCAAATAACATACAACAAAGAAAAGCAAAAAAGAAAACAGGTGAGGAATTATAGGACAGGTAAGGGTGAATACTTTATCAAGAAATACAAGGAAAGCTTTATTGATAGTTTTGCTAGAGTGACTGAGGTTGTTTTCTTTTTTATAAACCATTTAGTAACACAAATTTCTAATCAGCCAATCACATGGCAGCAACTCAATGCATTTAGTCATGTAGACATGGTCCAGACGATCTGCTGCCGTTCAAACCGAGCAGCAGAATGGGGAAAAAAAGATGATTGAAGAAAAATGGCATGTTTGTTGATGTCAGACGGGCTGGCAAAACACCTTTTTCAGAAAATGCCGATCTACTGGTATTTTCACCAACAACCCTCCCATATTATGTTATGTGGGAACGTATTTGGAGAAAAACTTTAGGTTTTGTCAGTAAATAGCAGCTTTATGTTTCTTGAACACTTTTCAAAGTTGAAGGTTCTTCTTCGGTTTCTTCCCTAGCTTTCGTTTCAGCAAAGAAACTTTCCACATATGTTTGCTTGTTTGGTTTTTGTTAGCTTTTTAGATTTGGGCTACTAACTTAGCGGTCTGAGCAGCTGCTTAAAGTCACGTAATGCGTCAAGACATTAAAAGAGTTGGTGAACAGAATCCGGAAATAATCTCAGTTAGCATGTGTATCTATAATCTAAGATGTTTGAACCTCTGTTCAGGTTGGTGAAGTAATCTCTGGTCAACAAATCTATTCCACTTCAGGTTTCCTTTTTTTTTCATTCAGAACCCTCTTAGAGATGTCAGAGATTATACATCAAATGTACATGTCTGACTAGCTCACCTGATCGAGCTCCAGTGGCTCAATCATTGGGTAGTCATCCATACGGTTGAAAGGCGATGAGGCCAAGCGCTTGTCCCATTCGGTCATCTCTTTTTCTCCACTTTCCTGTTCTAAAAAGGAGCGCCGCAGAGCACTAATGGTGGTGTGAAGTTTCTGTTCCTCCACAGGACTCTCCAAGCTCTCCTAAGGGTCAGATGGAGGATAGAGCAAACAGATATGAAAAGAAAACTTTGTCAAAAAGGTGACTGGCTGTGGATCAGGAGTTTAACACCAAACAATCAGAAGACTGGTGGAGCTTTGGAATGTTCTAACCCAAAGAGAAGGAGCTAAAGCCATGAGAGCTGAAGAAAAGGAGAATCAAAGTTTCTCAAAGGGCCTCCTTTGAGAAACATAGGAGCATCCTTGAACAGTAAAAATCCCAATCAGACTAAAATCAGGCAGGACAATTACTACCTTAAAAGATTAAAAAGTATTTAGGCTAGATCAGAACAGAATCTGATACCAAACCACATGCAGCATGGAATAGGGAACTGCAGCCATCTCCTCCCCCGTGATTCCAGCACGCAGAAAAAAGCAGATTTACCTGAGTCTTTAAGTCTTCATCCCGGTCAGACTGTGATACAGGTAAAGAGACAAATGGCTTAGACTTAGTTTTTAGAGGAGGTCCACATTGTGAAGATCTTCACCTACCTCTGTAGCTGTAAGGTCTCCATCCAAGGTGGTGTCAGTCAGCTCAGTCTGAACAAATGATCAGCTAGACTTACAAACTGAAGTGTACCGCCAAGACAAGTGAAGGCGAAGTGTGGCCTTACTTTTGTGTCATGTTTCTGAGGGTTCAAAGGACTCTGCAGAGAAACCTCTCTTGCTCTGGCCTCCTCTACCTGCTGTTCCACCAAATCCTCCATCTGCTGCTTTGCTTCTGTCTCTGCCTGTTGCTCCACCAAAAAGCTCTCAGCTGGGAAGGAAATGACAAATTCAGGGCAGGGATTGCCTGTAACAGGGCTCCTTTGGCCTTCATGAAACTGTTCCTGGTCACTGTGGTGGTTGTTTCACATGAAAAGTTACATGTCTATGTGAATGGTGTACTAGTGACTTATGGCTGTCCAAAGCTACTCTAAGGAACGTAGCCTTAGGCTATGTTCACACTGCAGGGCTTAATGCTCAATTCGGATTTTTTGAAAAAAATCAGATTTTTTTGCAAGACCGTTCACATTTCCAAGTAACTCCGAACTTTTGTGGTCTTCAGTGTGACCGTGACACGACCCAAACGAGACTCGCATGCGCAAAAGAATACTCAACGGGGAACGACGTCACTCGTTGTTCGCGGAGCCAACGTTAACAATGGATGTCAACAACAGTGTTGTCAACAGCGGAGCTCTTTTTGTAATATTACATTTATTTTCACGAAGGAGCAGCACAATTACAATCTACTCATTTTAAGAAGGCATTGGAGCCGGGATCGTCTGTACCCACTGTTGTGGAATAGGAATGTTTGTGTGTTGGGCCCGCGCGCCCGCGTGTGTGTGTGTAAAGACAATAGGGCGCGTGCCGCGATGGAGAATGGGGCGGGGGGAGGCAGTGTGGGCGTGCATTCATGATGTGTGTTATGGAGGAAGGACAACGGTATTAAAAGAAGGTTTCCCCCAGAATAAATGCTATGGACTCTTTATTAAGCCGTTCTGGAGAATCCAGGAGAATCTAAGGATCAGAACAGGGAGGAGGAGGAGGATCGCCTCGGGTCCCCCGCGCTTCTGAGCACGGTCAGAAAGAGGAGAAAGAAAAAAAAGTCATCGCGGGAAAGGTTCAACACCACGCTCGGCCATTTAGCTGTGAATATTTTTCAAAAACCGCCCCGTTGCGATGAGAGCCCTGGAGTTTGGCCTGAATAGAGCGATCACCCCAAATATTACTCCAACCGGGACCTCGCTTCCCTTCCACTGACTGATCTCAGCAGCATCGTCCACCATGGTTGATGTTTACGTTCTCGTTTCCGCCTACTTCAACACAGAATGATGACGTTTGTTGCGTGTCGATGACGTACAATTCAGAATCAAGTCGCCTGGCCGGTCAGACGGCGGTCGCAATTGAAAAGATCGGATACGTATCGGAATCAGGCCGGCAAACCCAAGGGGCCTGGGTCGCATTTGAATCGGATCTGTGTCATTCAGACTGTCATGAAAAGATCGGAATTGGGTCGCATAGGGGCAAAAGAATTGGAATTGGGTCGCATAGGGGCAAAAGAATTGGAATTGGGTCGTTTCAGCATGCAGTGTGAACGTAGCCTTAGATACTGAGCTTAGCCTCTGCTAAAGCACACGTTTGGTCAGTTTGCAGCTAAAGGCCATCAGTAACAAAACAACTGTAGCTGCAACAACTGATCTGTATCAATCAGTGAATGCAACTGTTTCTTGTACTTTTATCAAACTTAAAGTTTAACATGTGAATGACATGCAGCTTTGAACTTATCAACATTTTTACTTTGACACTTGTAACCTCTGAGCAGCTCCAGAGAGACTAAAGTTCTAAAGTAAATGTTTTTTGCTCCTACTTTACAAGAAAAAAAACACCTTCCAGAGCTGCTCCTCTGTCTCTCACCAGGTTCAAGCCTGCTCTCCTCCACCTTCCTCTCTGGTGTCACAGTGGGGATGAGGTCTCTGACAGCAATTGGTTTAGATGTTTGGTACAGTGGCAAGCCCATATCTACACACAGAGTGGTGAGGATGTTAGTAGTTACCATGGTCACTAATGTGATAGTCAATGTCCCAACTGCTAATGAGTAAGCTCTTAAGCATGGCAGCATGTGAGCTGCCATGCAAATGGGGACATGGTTCAGTCTGCAAATGGGGACTGAACATTGTCTCTGGAGGTAAACATGTTTCCTCAAGCTGTGCACCTGTCACACATGTAATAAGTGTAATTATATTTCAAGGTCAGAGATGCCAAGTCACACTAATGTAATTGGAATGTCATACACATGTTCTTACTTCACACTCATAAAGCAAACAGCTCAAGAACCTGGTGGAAAATTGGTTAGGAAAAAAAATTGTTGGTCACATAGAGCTAGGAGTCCATCATACTGAGGGTTGTTATGGGTTCCCTTTTCCCCAGCGGAATCGAGGTAGATGAGGGGCATTCATTACTGTCCACAGTCTCATCAGCTCCTTCAGAGCCTAATGACCTGGATAAAAATGCCTTTTTGGGTTCCAAGAGACTGTTGTAAATAGCATTCCAGACCCAACGAAAAGTTAAACAGGAATTTGTAGACTGGTGTGGCAGATCTAAATGTAACTGCAAAATCACAAATGAATGGTGGTGACCTGGCTGCAGCAGTCATCATCACCATTCATGGAAGCCAGAGGAGTTTGTGAAAACCAAACCTGAAGTCGATGTTTGACTGCTGTCCACTTCAAAATGTCCCCACCGTGTAGCAACCTCAAAGCTGATTTGAGGTTTGGTTTTATGGCAAAAGCTCAATAACTGTCACATGGTTGGTTGGTAATTACAGGCCAATGACAAATGACCTGGAGAACATGGGACCAATACTTTGGAATAATTGTTCACATCATGGTTTAGTTTTTGTTAAATGAAACAATGATGACAGCCAGAATCAAAAACAGTCCAACTCTGTCAAAATTATTAGAATACATGTGAACACATGCAGCTGCTTGCATTAGACAGCAGCTTCATGTAAATAAAAAAAGTTTTATTTTTCTTTACTGTTTCTTCCTTTCATCTAATTTGAATTCAAGATGGTCAAAGAAAAAACTGTTGTCCAAAAAGTGAGTTTTACTGACAGCTAATGGTTTCACACACAAAAAAAATCGGCTACAGTAAGTTTAGTTCCTTCCTTCCTTCCTTCCTTCCTTCCTTCCTTCCTTCCTTCCTTCCTTCCTTCCTTCCTTCCTTCCTTCCTTCCTTCCTTCCTTCCTTCCTTCCTTCCTTCCTTCCTTCCTTCCTTCCTTCCTTCCTTCCTTCCTTCCTTCCTTCCTTCCTTCCTTCCTTCCTTCCTTCCTTCCATCTTCTTCTCAGAACCGGGTCGCGGAGGCAGTGGTCTAAACAAAGATGCCCAGACTTCCTTTTCCCCGCCCACTTCCTCCAGCGTTCCCAGGCCAGCTGAGAGACATAGTCCCTCCAGCGTGTCCGGGGGGGTCCCCAGGGCCTCAGCATAGTGAGACATGCCCAGAACACCTCCCCAGGGAGGCATCCAAACACTTCAAAAACCCTAGAACAGGGGTGTCAAGTGCCAGGCTTCAAGGGCTGGTGTCCTACATGCTTTCCAACCAACCTGCCATTAAAGCTCCTTATTGGCCAAACACACCTGATCCAGGTAATCAGCAACAGATGAGCTAGAATTTCTGTAAGACCAACAGGAGGCCAGCCCTCGAGACCTGGAGTTTGACACCCCTGCCCTAGAGGTTTCTTGGGGAGCCTCTCAGCCTGAACCACAAATTTAGCCACAATTATTGCCACAGGTGAGGGGGACACACTTTTGTCGGACATTGGTTGTAAAGGTTACCATAGAAAGAGGAATATTACACATTTGAAATAATTTTGAATTATTGTTCAAAAATAGCAACAACGTGCTTTTATGTACAGCTCCTCTTTATGGCACACTCTCACTCATATGTATGGCTCCTTTGATCTTAGGCCAATCATTGTACAAAAATATGATATATTATAGATATTTACAACAGAAACCGTCTGTAGTTATTCTTATTCTGTTACATTAATAATTTTTTCACAAGTTGTTGCAAAAACAACTACATTAGTGCACAGATGATATACAAGGAAAACCTTGGGGTGTCTCAAGGGTGATTTTACATTGATATTAAAATATGCAGAAATTACGGATTTTATCATGAATACCAATGTCTATTTCGAGTTTTGTGTTCACACTTTTCCACCTGCTTTGATTAAAGACACCTTAAGAAACAAGCCTCCAGATGAGGACAAAGAAAAGGTCTGAAGCAAAGCAAATAAGGATGCAGCACAGTCCTGAGTGTGGCTGAATAAAGCTGGAACTATCCATCCACAAACCAAATGGCCATCACGGAGGGGGTCAGTACATAGGCCTTAGCTACATATATACTGCTGATTTCCTGGATCAGCTGTGTCCAGTTAATCAGAGAATGCAAAGCCAATGGGTTTGTTGGAATGCAGGCTGGAGAGTGGCCCTTCATGCACCCCCCACCAACCACGCAGAAATGAGTCTTCCTACAGAGCTCTAACGTTTTTCATGCAGCCAGCGGCAGGGTTACTGCAGCATTCCGAGCTACCTGAATGTGTACCCCCGTTGGCTTTGGGGAATGCTGAGATGGCTGGAGAGCCGAAAACAGAAGAGGTAGGTGTGGCCTGGGATGCTGAGGACCAATCAAAATGGGTAATTGACAAGTGAAAACCAAGCCGACACATCACACCTTGACACCACTTCTAAGACCATTGTCACTGTAAAGAATCTTTGGCCTCAGTGTTAGTCTTGAATGATAAATATCAGAACTTAATCATGACGGATTTAATAAGAAGTAAAACAGAAAAAGAGCACTGTTGCACTTTTGTTGTCTGTTATTCAACAAAAAAAAAAGAAAGTCAGTGCAAGTACCTCCATCCAAACTGCGGCTAAGAATATTTCTCTTGCTTATGCACCGTGGAAAATTAGGTGGAACTCTGGAGATCTGAGCACTGGCTCTGCGAGTCTGG
Source organism: Oryzias curvinotus (assembly GCA_023969325.1). Taxonomy (NCBI): domain Eukaryota; kingdom Metazoa; phylum Chordata; class Actinopteri; order Beloniformes; family Adrianichthyidae; genus Oryzias; species Oryzias curvinotus. The sequence goes on along the minus strand of CM043725.1, from coordinate 4,816,552 downwards.
ATCTGGGTCCGGCCAACGTAATGAAATTTGGAGCCCAGAGTCAGAAATTTCTTTGGAGGCTCTTCTGGAGACACCAGTCTGAGGGACAAACAAGGAAGAGGAGGGAAAAAAAGGAAGGGTAACAGTAGTCAGATGTGCTCCAGTCTCATCAGGTAGAAGTTTGAAATGAATTTATTGCATCGACTGACCTGAAGAAGGAGTGATGTTCTACACAAACCTTCCACAATCTCTTTGCTGCTCTGTGGTTCAGCAACTTAAAGCCAATTATAGACTCAAACTGGTCAAACTGTTGGGAAAATACAGAACGTTTGACTTTTTTATAGCTTTTTGGAAAAAAACAAAGAGAGTTAGAAAGTAGAAGATTGTGAATAAGGTTGCAATAATAAACAGTGAGTCACGAAGGTCAAGAATGTGAACCTTTACAGATGGACCTTTTACTTCATACCTTGGTTGGCTCAGCTATTGAATTTGGTGCATTATATTTTTGGAGCATTTTAACATTTAAGCCCCCTGGTGGAGAGCAGCTTTTCTCCAATCATCCCCATGCAATCATTGCCCTCTTCTCCAAGTATCTACTGGAACTAAACTGTTCTGAACTTCATGTGCCCAACCACATATCTGTCTTCTGACCAAAACCTCTTTGCCTGCCCTCTTCTTTACTGCAAACTCTTTTTTCTCTGAACTACTTTCTTCTCAATGGTTACCTGTATCCCTCTCAGCTGTGTGCTCATACCTCTTCGGGTCGGATTTTGATGAAAAAGTTGTCTCTTTTGTATGAAATCTTCAGGATCTTAGGCCATGAGAATCTGTTGATTCTTAGTCTGTCTCTATAGACAAGAAGGCCACTGCTGCACACGCCCAGCATGATGGTTACGCCCTCAGAATCCTGAACAAACAAAAACACACAATCACTCAAGGGTTATTGTACTGCAGTTGGAATGATAGCTTTCACCAGTAAAAATGAGATTTTCAGGGTTTGCACTTTTTTGTTTATTACCTGGAGGATGGCCAAGCCAAAACCTTCAAAAGTTTATGTTCATACCATACGGTCTGCTAAGTCAAGACTTCAAATGCCTGAGGTTGGACTCCACAGAAAAAGTTGATCCATTATTTTTCAATGATTCCATACCAGAATATTCTCCCTATTTGTTATTCGTGTATCTAACGAAACCTGATAAATAATGGCTGTAAATGCCTAAAACAGTCTGTCAGCTTCTGCTTTGCCCTCACACGTTTGGCTTCTGTGGCTTCTCCTGGAGGACCCCTTCTTCTTCTTCTTTGTCTTCTTCTTCTTCTGAGTGGGAGGATTGTGAGTGAAGGAGTTTAGGAGTTTGTGATCTGCTGCCTGAATGAACAGAGCCGTTGTTCTGTTTGTGGAGAGGGTTGTGCAGGTAAACACGCTGGTTGAGATGGGCTTCTCCATCAATGGCGTGTTCAAACCCGTCTGGCCGCTCTCTCAGTCGGCGGCCAAGATCACGGTGCCAAATGTCCTCCCGTTTAGTTTCAGGTGCGTGGTGTCACCTGTAGGTCAAGTTTGGTCTGGCTGTAAGCCCCCCCTGCTGAAACACGCCATGTCTCACAGCAGGCAGGTCTTCATGATCCTCCATAAGGAGGAAGTATTGATTTTATGTGTTCAAGGTGCGTGTGGAGGATTATGTTTACATGCTTTTTGCTACTTCTGCCTCCCTCAGATATTTGGGTTGCGAAGATGAGGGGCATTTGGTGAAAGCCTGTCCACAACAGTTCTGCTTTGGTGGGCGTGGCTGTTGTGGCAGCAGGTAGCGTAGGTGAAGGTCAGCGTGGGCGCGTCGTGCCGCTTTAGTCGAGCGTCCTCTGGAGGACCTGGCGGCTTGTGAGCCCGTAGGAAGGGCCTCAGCGACTGGGTGAGTCTGGTGAGAACGTGGTGAGTGGGGGGGGTGAGTTAAGATGGTCAGGTGGAGGGACAGGTGCCTCAGATTGCTGAGGAAGAGGCTTCGGTAGAGGCTCTTGTGGGTGCTGGTGGATGTGTTGGAAGTCGGTGGTGAGGCTTCGGGGGTGGATGCTTCCCCCGCTGTTTGTGTGGATGTGGGGGGGGACTTCGAGCGTTGTGATTAGGGTGAGTCTGGGGAGTGTGTGGTGGGTGATGGTGATGCGTGTCTAAACGTTACGCGTGATTACTGTCAATTTGTTATAAACTTGGAGGCTTTGAGTGAATCTACTGAAAATCGAGGACACGTTGAAAAAGTAGACTTTGGAGCGCCTGCTGGACTCTAGAGCTCAGGGGCTGTGGCTCGGTCCCGGTTTTAGGATGCCTCCGAAATGGATGCTCCCTCTAGCTTCTGTTTTGGTCTGGAGAAGAAGCTTGGACAGATGAAGGTGATGCACTTCTTATTATCCGACACAGGAGAGGAGCTGTTTGGACCTGACCGGGTCAGACTGTGGACTTTTATTCCTCACTCTACACCAGTGTGTGTGATGGCAATGACAGCCTCACCTCTCTGAGAAGATTAACTCACTGGATCGGCCTCTCCAGCTTCCTGAACTGAATGCTGCCCTTCAGAGCATGAAGGGCCGGAAGGCTCCTGGGATCGATGGCCTCACTGTGGAGTTTTACATGGGACATCCTTGCTCCTGACATCTTGGAGGTGTTCAATGACTGTCTGCTCTTTGGCTCCTTCCGACGTCCTGCTGCAGAGCTGTTGTTGCTCACTTGCCAAAAAGAGGAAATCTCCAAGACATTAAGAACTGGCAGCCGGTCCCTCTGCTGTGTGTGCACTACAACATTTTATCCAGGGCCTTCTCCTATAGGCTGAGGGATGCTATGGAGCAGGTCATCTACTGGGACCAGACCTACTGTGTCCGAGGTAGACTCATGGTCGATAATGTTAGACATAGAGAAGTGGCAACTGCTTAATTGTATTCTTGGAGAAGCTAAACTTGCAGTTCACATATGCAGGAAACGCAAAATAGCAGGTGAACCTTTTTCTGATGCAGTTGTAATCTGGCGCTGTAATGTCAGTTGCATGCTGAAGTTGGAATTCTTCTTCTTTAGGCTGTTGGTTCTGTTTTTAATAAATCTGATGCTTTGTTCCAACTGATGGTGAACTATGCTATGCTGTTTTTTACTAGACTGATTGTTTTTATTGTTATTATCTGTGATCCCTGATTAAGCCAACGTTTTAAAACTCAAACTTTTCTTCTTCTTCTCGTGGTTTAAATGCCGAGAGGCACCAATGACAAGGTGCAATACCACCACCTACTACTGTGTTGGAGTGTGAGTCGGAGTGGGGGGCCTGGACCCCACCCACTGAACTTCTTACGCACAGCTGTCTGCACTTTAGGCTAATTTTTTAAAACTGTATTAAAATGTCTCTGTTTTGGTCCTCATTGTCTGAGTGTCTTCTCTGTTCTTTTACTTTCATTGGGTCTCTGCACTGTGCTCACTGTTGTTTGTCTATGCTATACTGGTTTTCAAGTTTTTTGTCAGCATTCTTGACATTCTTTGTCAGCAAACTGGAATGGGGCCTTTTGTTCATTAAAATGACAAATCTTTCTCTCAGCCTTTTCTGTCCTGCTTCAGGGTTATCCTGATACTATAAAGTCACATAAAGCCCCCACACAGTGATGAGTTTTGGGAACTGTAGTCACAGCTATTTACCAAAACTGATTCCATAAAATAGGAACACTATTTTAAGATGAGACGAGGACAGACTGACAGCAAATGTCTTACCTCTGAGTGAGTCAAAGAAAGGCAGTCAATGCGGGTTCCTGCCATCTGAACCAAGAGGACAAACACAGGACAAACAAAAAGACATAAATAATCCTACTAATATCTGTGAAAAACAAGGCATCCCATCAAAGAAGTGGCTTTAAAATGTTTTAAATAGGCACAAGAAACCTCATGGCACTTCCCCTTTCTGTTCATATAATTTCATATAAGTTCAGGCGGATTTCAGCCAGAGTTCAGGGTTAAAGTCAGGGGAGTTTAAACATGCTTCCTGGAATACCCCCCTGCTGTGTCAAAAGATTCATAACCCATGTTGTAACAGTAAAACATGTCCAAGACAAGAAGCCTTCAGCTCTCATCTGTCTGCTCAGCTGTTTGACAGGACGAATTAGAAAAACAGAATTATTTGGTGATGGTAGCTACTGATGCAGCCACAGCTGCCCTGGGGCAGACTAACAGAGCCACACTGGAGGCAGGGAGGGTGAAGGGTCTTCCCCAAAGGACACAACGACAGTTGACTGGAGCCCTCAATCAGAGTGCTGTATTTTATACATGTAATCTTACCACAGAAAATAAAAGGATCAGTACTACAACTAATCTTGAAGTCAGGAAATATCTTATTTTAATTGGTAATTGTGTTTCAGACAAGATGGTCTTAATCTATGGAGTTCCCTCAGAGTTAAACTTGGCAGATCTTGTGTCTGATCTGAATAGGATTATTCTAGCCTGATTACTCAGTCCCTCCAGGACGTTACAGCCATTTTTTATGATTGTTGCAATTGTTGCCTCAGGCTTAAAACCTTTTTTACTTGAAAGAGCCTGGCACTCATCAAAGTAGCTTCCTCAGTCTCAGTCCCAGTGAGAACCTTCCCTGACAGGTTGTTGGGGCAAAAATTGCCTGAATCAATTTTCTAACAAGTTGAAACAATTTTCTATAGTACTCTTCCCAGTTTATTGCATTATTCTCTAACTCCAAAGAAATGCATGACGTAAATGACCTTTCTTTGTAAACACTCATCTATTTTAAAATAAAGCCAACTTTTCTTTTGTCGTAAGAATTAGAAGGGTTCCATGAGGAGAGTGTGAGCCAGACTGTTAAAATGGATATACCTGCCACCTCCGCTTCAATAACACTTAGGCACTGATGGTCCAGTACCCTCCTGCTGGATTGATCAACTACATACCCAACAGTAGTGGAGATTTTCTGGTCTGGCCACCACTGGCTGAAACCCACTGTTCTTTAGAAAGAAGCGGGGAAAGCGAGTCAAAGTCTGATCATCATCTCTCCTTCTGGGGCGGCCTTCCCACTGAGTGCTGAAGGCTCAGCGCCTTCTCTGTGCCTCAAGGCTGCCATTGGGTCGATACTGCTTTTGTGTTGCTGAGAAGGGCTGGACGTTGTGACAGACATTTGTTTCTGCTTCAGGAACAAATGTCTGCTGCTTGGATCTAATGGGATGATCCCCCTTTTATCAGTTTGGATTGCGAGTCTCAGTTTCAGCACCCGGACTGTGGTTGTTTAAGGAACTTCTGCTGGGGGGTGGCCTTCTCTCCTCACAGACCTTGTTCTCAGCCACTGTGAGGTCCAAACTACAGGATGTTGGCTGTTTGAAGATGGGACATCTTTTGAAGATACCTGTGTCTGACTTTGCCTAACGTATGGGGATGCAGTAGCAGCAACTGCTCGAGAAGCTTGTGGAGGAGGTTCTCCTTCGTTCTTCTTTCCCTACAAGCTACTACAAGATGCGTATGGTAAACAAAAAACAATCGTGGGTTGTTGTTTTTTCTCTATTTTCTGGGGAAAGTGTTTTTGAGAGCATCTATTGTAGCATTGCTAAAGAAGAATATGGCAACACTAACTCTCACAGAGAAAACAAAAGTACTCTGAAGTCAACGTGGTCTAGATTGAAACAGATTTGGATTTACAAATCTACAAGTCTTACCTTTGCATGATGCAGGTCTACCCCATACATGGAGAGTTTCTTTACATTTTCTAGGAAGTGCATCTCGGCTTCAGCTGGACTCATCCCTCTGAAAGTGTTGGGGTTGGGGGATTAGCAAGTCTGAAGCTGATCTTTCCATGGATAAAGTTTGAATCAGCACTGAAACAAAGAGACCTGTATGTTTTGTGCAGCTCCATGATTTTCTCCTCCATTTCCTTGGTCTGGTTTGGAGCAAAAGCCATTTCACTGATGTAGTCGGAACCACACTCATCTAAAATCACAGAGACGAGACAGGCACTGAGAGAAAGACAGACAGAGAGGAAGCTAAAGCTTTAGTCACAACTGCCCTTACGCGTGAAAGATGGGTAAATCTGTACGGGGCATGCAGGTGGCCCACACAAAGTATTAAGGTTGTCGACCGCTTGGTGAACCTGCAGAGTGATGCACATTTGTTTTTGTCAGGAAAATGTCTGTTTTGTTGTTTTGTCTGGCAGTCTGATATTTCTTCTGAATGTCCTCCCCCTCCCTGAGTCCTCCTGTGTGTGTCACAGCTGTACTAAGTTAGTGATTATGCCTGTATTTAAGGTGTGGCTTGTTTTGTGTTTGGTGCCTGAGTGTCTTCGTACCTTCTCTAGTTTGGTTCTGTATTAAATCCTACTCTAACTGATGATTTGTGTCATGTCCTTCCTGCTTCTGGGTTTCTTCCCTGGCCACTCCATTACATTACGCTCAGGCCATGTCAAACCCAGCAGAAGGACCACAATTGGTAGACTCACCATGGCCTGCCGCTGAGGAGATGTCTGTCCTTCCCTGTGATCTAAGTGACTGCCTTTCCTGCATTCAGCAGCTTCATGACCGGCTGTCACGTTTGGAGCAGGCTCCCCATATGTCTCCTTTTTCATCTCTTATGATCCAGTTGGGTTCACCACAGCCTTTTGATGGGACAGCTGAGGACTGCCGGGCGTTCCTCACTTCGTGTCGCCTCCAGTTTGACTTCAACCCAAGTGAATTCCGCTCCGAGCAGAGCAAGGTGGCTTTCGCTCTGAGTTTTCTTACTGGACGAGCCAAGCGATGGGGGTTGGCAGAGTGGGACCGTGGAACTGAACTGTTTGGCACGTTTAGAGCTTTCTCCACCCAACTCCTCACGGTGTTCGACCCAACCACATCTCACCAAGCTGCCGCTTCTGAGCTCCTCCGTCTCCAGCAAGGAGCCTGCAGCGTCTCAGATTACGCTGTGGAGTTTTGGATTCTGGCTGCCAGCACCCGCTGGTTGGACAACGCGCTGGTGGATGTTTTTCTTTGGGGTCTCTCCAGCGCGCTCAAGGATGAGTTGGCAGCGAGGGAGGTTCCAGAGGACCTGGAGGAGCTGATCAACCTGGCTGTGCACATTAACCGGAGGATGAGAGAGCAGGGTCTGGAGCAATATAGCGTCTCAGGCTCCTGTTCGCCGCATCGCCTGGGTGTTTCGCCACTTCGTTCCAGCGTTGGTGCTCCACGTCAGGTGTTCACTTTTCCCCCCAAGCCTATACTGCTGAGGTCTGGTCAACTCACTCCGGCAGAGCGCCAGAGGCGTATAAGGGAGCAGCTGTGTCTGTATTGTGGGGACCCCGGACATTTCCTGCAAAGCTGTTCAAAGAACTCCAGAGAAAAGGCAGAACTGGTGAGCTGTATCTCCTCTTTTTCACCACCTTCAAGGCCACATACCAAGCTTTTGGTTGAACACGCTGGAGTACAGGAGGATTTTGAGACATTAATTGACTCCAGTTCTGATGGAGACTTAATTTATCAGGAAGTGGTGAGAACACTCATGATTCCTGTTGAGACTTTGTCTCCAGCCTTGGTAATTCATGCATTGAATGGTTCAGTCATTCACAGGGTCACTTCACGCACTGTGGACATTAAAGTGTCTGTGTCTGGAAACCACGCTGAACTTATGAGGTTCTATGTTGTAGAGGACTTAAAACCCACTGTTATTTTAGGCTTTCCCTGGTTATGCAAACATGCCCCTCATATTGACTGGTCTTTTGGGTGGGTATTGTCGTGGAGTTCTTTTTGTTTGTTGAACTGTCTTTCTGCTGCTACTGTGCGTTCTTCTGTTAGTAGTCAACATGCTCCTGATCCGCCAGATCTTAGTATTATACCCTCTGCATATCATGACCTGAATGCAGTATTCTGTAAAGTCCGAGCAAAGTCTCTGCTTCCCCATCGTCCATATGATTGTTCTATTGACCTCCTACCAGGAACACATCCACCTAAAGGACACATCTACCCTCTGTCTCCACCTGAACGGGGGGCTATGGAGGAGTACCTGCAGGAGAGTTTGCAAGCTGGAATCATTCGTCCCTCCTCCTCTCCGGCTGGAGCAGGGTTCTTCTTTGTGGCCGAGTGAGATGGAGGCCTGCGGCCTTGCATCGACTACAGGGGTTTAAATAGCATCACCACCCGGAATACTTATCCTCTTCCTCTATTGCAGACCGCGTTTGATCTGTTGAGTGGGGCCCAAGTCTTCACCAAACTGGACCTCAGGAATGCATATCATCTGGTTCGCATACGAGAGGGGGATGAGTGGAAAGCTGCTTTTAACACTCCCAGTGGTCATTTCGAGTACTTAGTCATGCCTTTTGGACTCACCAACGCACCAGCAGTTTTTCAATGTTTGGTCAATGATGTTCTAAGAGACATGATCAACAAATTTGTGTTTATCTACCTTGATGATATTCTGATTTATTCTCCAGATCTTGAGACCCACGTGCAGCACGTCAGAGCCATTCTCCAGCGCCTTCTCGAGAACCAGCTGTTCTGTAAAGCCGAGAAGTGCGAATTCCACACCAAGCAAACACGGTTCCTTGGTCATGTGGTTTCACCAGGGAGTGTGCAGATGGACAGCACCAAGGTCAAAGCTGTTCTGGAGTGGCCTGTTCCCTCAGGTCGTAAACAGCTCCAGTGCTTCCTTGGGTTTTCCAATTTTTACAGGCGCTTTATCAGAGGCTTCAGTGGCGTTGCTGCACCCCTCCATAAGCTCACATCTGCTAAGGTACGTTTTGTCTGGAACGAGGGGGCCAATAGAGCGTTTACCGAGCTTAAGAGACGTTTCTCTACAGGCCCCATTCTGACTCAGCCTGATCCCTCTAAACAATTCATTGTGGAGGTGGATGCGTCTGAGTCTGGGGTGGGGGCTGTTTTATCTCAAAGAGCGTCCGATAACAAAGTCCATCCCTGCGCGTATTTCTCCTGCAAGCTCACTCCTGCAGAGAGAAACTACGATATTGGGAACAGAGAACTGCTGGCAGTAAAACTGGCTCTAGAGGAATGGCGTCATTGGTTGGAGGGGGCTGAGCAGCCGTTCTTGGTCTGGACTGACCATAAGAATTTGGAGTACATTCAGACTGCCAAACGTCTAAACCCTCGCCAGGCGAGGTGGGCCCTCTTTTTTGATCGGTTTAACTTTACGCTGTCCTATCGTCCGGGGAGCAAGAATACCAAGCCTGGCGCCCTGTCACGCCAGTTTCAGCAGCAGGAGGAGGAGTCTGAGGCTTCAGCAGCGACCACGACTGTTGTTCCTCCCCATCTTGTGTTAGGATCCACTCGTTGGTCTCTGGAACGCAGAGTGAAGGCTTCGGTTGCTGATCCAGCCACAGTTCCTGCAAGATGTCCGGCTGGACCTTTGTTTGTTCCTTCCTCTCTGTGGTCCATGGTTTTGAAGTGGGGTCACTCCTCTCGTCTGGCATGTCATCCTGGAGTGACCAGGACCAGTTTCCTAGTGGTGCAAAGCTTTTGGTGGCCCACTATGTCCTCTGACTTAAGAGCTTTTGTAGCTGCTTGTCCTGTGTGTGCCAGCGTCAAAACACAGAGAACTCCACCTGCTGGTTTGCTGCACCCTCTACCTGTGCCTTCCAGACCTTGGTCCCATGTGGCTATGGACTTCATAACCGGTCTACCCAACACTAGAGGTAAAACTGTTATACTAACCATCATTGACAGATTCTCCAAACTGGCACATGCTATACCCTTACATAAACTACCATCAGCCAAGGAACTAGCCGTAATTGTTTCCCAGCATGTGTTTCGGTTGCATGGACTTCCACTAAACATTACCTCTGATCGTGGTCCACAGTTCATAGCAGCATTTTGGAAGCAGTTCTACAATCTCCTGGGGATCAAGGTCAGCCTAAGCTCTGGATTCCACCCCCAGACCAATGGCCAGGTAGAGCGGTATAATCAGGACGTAGAGACGACCTTACGAGCTATGTGTCTCAAGAATCCCAGGACTTGGTCATCTCAGCTTCCCTGGGCTGAGTATTCCCACAACTCCCTGAGTAATTCCTCTGGGTACTCGCCCTTTCAAGCAGCCTACGGGTATCAACAATCTCTGTTTCCTCACCAGGAGCAAGAAGCCTCTTTTTCGGGACTGGCTGCATTCGTGAGACGCTGTCGTCATACTTGGAGCAAGTACCGACTCGAGCTTCTACGGAACCAGGAGAGGCTCACGGTTGTCGCAAACCGTCGGAGGTCTGCTGCTCCTGCAGGTGGGAGACAAAATGTGGCTTTTCCTCAGCGGATGTTCCTTTGAAGGGAGGAACCAAGAAGCTACTTCCCCGCTACATCGGTCCATACTCTATCACCCAAATAATAAATCCTGTGGCTGTTAGACTGGAATTGCCTCTCTCTCTGCTAATAAACCCAGTTTTCCATGTCAGCAAGTTGAAGCCAGCTAGAGACTCGCCTCTTCAACTCGCTCCAGTCCCCCCTCCGGCTCCTCGTTTCGTGGATGGTGGCCCAGTCTACACGCTCAAAGCCCTACTTGCTTCCAGACGAGTGGGTCGGGGCATACAATACCTTGTCGACTGGGAGGGTTATGGTCCTGCGGATCGTCAATGGGTCCCGCATAGTCACGTCCTTGCCCGGGACCTTGTCGCCCGTTTCCATCGGAACCATCCAGACCAACCTCGACGTCCATCTGGTGGCCGGACTTAGAGGGTGGGGTTATGTAATGAAAATGTCTGTTTTGTTGTTTTGTCTGGCAGTCTGATATTTCTTCTGAATGTCCTCCCCCTCCCTGAGTCCTCCTGTGTGTGTCACAGCTGTACTGAGTTAGTGTACAGCTGTGTACTTGTGTGGCTTGTTCTGTGTTTGGTCCCTGAGCGTCTTCATACCTTCTCTAGTTTGGTTCTGTATTAAATCCTACTCTGAGGATTTGTGTCATGTCCTTCCTGCTTCTGGGTTTCTTCCCTGGCCACTCCGTTACAGTTTTTAGGTTTTCTGCACGGGACTTGTTGAGGTGAACACTGCTAGAACATTTTAAGCTGCTTTCGCACCAGATGCGATTTGCACATCAGGGGCATCAACCAGTTAGGACTCAGCTTTGGGCACGTGACGTAAATTTGACTCTCGTCGAAAGCGAGGCATCTGACGCGCGCCTCACTTCTGGTATGAATGCAGCTTAAGGGTGAAGCAGGTATAAGAGAGGTATGAGACGCAAGCTTTCATTTTTAAAGTCCCCATATGACGTGTTTTTTTTTGTTATAAAACGTTCCCAGTGGTGTTTTAATTCTGATTATAAAGATTTTTACCAAAATCCTGCAGTTTAATTGTCTAAAAAAAGACATATTTCATGTATATCTGAAGCCTCTGTTTCCAAAAACTTCTCTACATGGGCGCGGCCTTTGGTGCTGAGCTGAGTAGCCCCGCCCTCGATCCCCCCTTTCTGATGATGACAGCTGTATCTTGCATGAGTGAAAAGCTTAAAACCATAGGAGGCACAAGCAACACAGACAGTCTCTATTCTCAAAGGTTTCCCTTTACTGATAAAGAAACGGTGAAAAGTGACACATTTTTGGTTCCAAAATCCACATTTTTTGAACAATTAGCAGAACTACAAACCAAAGGTGTGTAACAGACCCTGATACATTCATTCATCTTCTTCCGTTTTTTTTCCCTTTCGGGGTCACGGGGCTGCTGGAGCCTATCCCGACCTCTTGTGGAAGAGGGCAGGGGACATCCTGGATGTGTCGCCAGTCTGTCACAGGGTAGAGTGTCTGCAATCACACACCCATTCACTCTCACACCTTGGGACAATTTAGATTGACCAATTACATGTTTTTGGACGGTGGGAGGAAGCCGGAGTCCCCGGAGAAAGTCCACGCATGCACAAGGAGAACATGCAGACTCCACACAGAAGTCCTAGTTCGAGTCCCAGGTCCCCCAGCAGGACTTGAACTGGAGCCTCTTGCTGTGAGGCAAGAGCGCTAACCACTGCGCCACCGTGCAGGCCTTAACAGACCTGATGTTTAATAAAATTACACACCAAAATAAAAAAACTTTAATAAGAACCCATGAGTCCAAAAATGATTTAAATTACATTAGAATGTAGGCTGCAGCAGCGGCAGCACTGGCTGTGGTTTACAACCAATGCTAGCACATGCAGATTGTTGAATTCACTAAAATGAAATGTCACTACTCGCGTGTCATTTTATAAATATGTGCAGCCAGTGCTAAACTGGCCGCACAGACCCTTAAGAAGGGTTAAGTTTAGGGGTTACGGGTTATGTTACACTGCGTTCTCACCAAACACAATTCACTGCAGAGGTGGCCTGTTGCAATGTTAAGTAATGTTGCAGACGCAATCTGAGGTTCTGCGGTGCGATTTGAGTGGTGGGTGCGGCGTAAATGTCTGGCAGCAGTGAAATTTCAGTCGCGCAATTTGAAATCCGCGTGAACCGTCTGAACCAAATTGCAGTCGCCAGGACAGGTTAGTGTTAGGCAAAGACGGGTACACCGGTCACTTGGGAGGCGAGCTGGCGGCCAGACAGAGACCAGACAGAGGCTGCTCGGGCCTCCAGAAGATTTTTCTTATCTTCATTGTGGCAATACTAAAAATGATCCCCTGATTTTATACTTGGTTTTATTTTTACCCTCTCTCGTTAATGTGGGACTTTAAACTCGGTCAGAGCAATAACACAAATGCGGAGAACACAATCAGGACTTTAAGTTTGAAAACATCGATGCGATCCAGGGTTGCAGTGACATCACAACGGCTTATTAAATCAGACCGAGCATCTTTGCAACAGTTTGATTGACAGCGATCTAAAAGGAGAAATATTCAGAAATACAAAATAAAAAGGATTTTTCTTACATTTGTTCTCTGTCATAAGAAAAATGCCACAAGAACATGTTAAAAAAAAAAAGATTTTCCACAGAGGGGGATTTTAATGTATTTCCTTTTTTTCTACCCCCCCCCCCCCCAAAATCATGTGGACTGCACGAAAGCCAGTTAGTGCTGTTCCCGTGATAAAAGTGCACTTCTTGGGCAATCTTCGGGGGCTTCTTGTGGCCTCCTTGCATGCAGCCTGACTGTTAAAAATGTGTAAATTAGACATTCAGAAGATAGTTTGTGTGGGCGTCCTGCTGGTGTCTTACGGGAACTAACCTTTCACGTGCACACCCTGTGCATACGTCAGTTTTGCACGGTCGCTAAGAGTGTGGCGTAAGTGCAACAGCATCACCCATACGTCATAAGTGTGAGCAACATACAATATTTTAACCCTTGTGCTATCCTATGACCCCCCCTCTTCCATTGAGGTGTTCTCCCTACCGTGACAAAGGTGGATAAAGGTGGAGGTGAAAGCCCCAACATCACAGATAAATACAGCTATGCATATTTATTAGAGGTGTTGAGGAGACCATCACAGCAGTTTCTGGAGTTGATGGACACAACAACAGCTGATGACATAGTCAGCTCTCTAGTTACTGCACTGAATTATGTTGGAGTGAACTGGTCACTGATGACTGTCTGGTCACTGATGTCAGTCTGGTCACTGATGGCGCCTATTAAAGGTCAGGAAGAAGGCTGGTGAAACCAGGAAAAGAGTCTTGGACATTTCATTGTGTTTTGTTCACCTGAATGACAGTAAATGGGTTTCTGCTCAGGATCTGAATCTTGATATTGATTTCTGGGTGAAGTTTCAGGAGAGAAAGGAGGTTAACTCCAAATTCTTATGTTCACAAATGTTTGCAAGTTTAACTTAGTTTAATTTTTCATTGATTTGCACATTTATATTTCAGGAAGGGTGTTTCATTTTTTTTCTGTAGCCCATCTTGAGTTTATAATCAGGATTACTTCAGTGTCAGATGTAAAATATTCAGTCTGTAAAATTGAATGAACCCATTTTTTTAAGTGAAATGCATTCTATTTGAGATCCATTGGCCTTTGTGAATGAATGTGGAATAATAATTGATTAGGTACCATGTTGGTTGAGGCATTTTTTCCAACTGAGTGGAAAAAAAAGAGACTGTTTTTTTTCTTTTTTGTTACTGGTTCGGCCCACTTGGGATCAGACGGGTTGAATGTGACCCCGAACCAAAATGAGTTAAGGGAATAGCAAGACACATGTGCACCCCCCTTAAGATGCAGTTTCTCTTCTCTGCAACCCTCCGTGGGCTTGCACAACCCAAAAACCTGCAGCATGCATATGATTCAAGCCCCTATACGAGTCCATGTGACTGGGCCGTCAGACAGGTCAGTCAAGAGTTCATGGACTGAACACTTTCAGCTCCTAGACTCCTGTCTGCAGCTTTGTATAAGCTTGTCCAGTAGGCTGTTGCCATGGTGACCGGAAAGAACTCTGAGGTGGAGGCCCTCAATGCCTTTAACTTTAAGTTTAGCCTGTTCAAGTTTTTAAAGCAAACTAAAGCATAAACCATATCAGAACTTGTACTTTACAGGATAGAGTGCTGAACACATCCTGACAAATATTATAGTAGCACTTTAGTCAGTTTGTAAACCTTTATATTATAGATACAATCCTCAATTCATATCTTCATTTTTGTTTAATCAGGGATTGTCTTGGTACCAGGATCGTAGTCTCCAAGCTCTGACTGTACACAGTAGGAGCCCAGCACCGTCAGGGTTGCAAACGAACATGGAAGATGGCCAGAAACGATGTCCTGTCGTAGCTGCAAAAACAGAAAGTACCTGGCAGACAGGATAGAAAGGTTAGCAAGGTCACAATGTGAGCATCAGCTCAGAGCAAGATCTGCTAACACTAACCTGCTGATATCCTCGGACAGCTGAGAGGGGTCAGGTGGATAAAACTTTACGCTGAATGAAAAGTTCAAGGCAATACCTGAGCAATAAGGAGAATCAGAGTGGTTTGGTCAGTCAACTACAGTGATATGATCCGTCTTCAAAAGTGACCGACTAGCATCAAACTTTACCTCGGACCTGCTTCTTCATCTGTTTTGCTGGATCCAGCCAGTTCTTCATCAGCACAAGTTTTGACCAACAGGTGAAAAGGCAGGTAAGTCAGAAACGTGCTTAGTAAAGATGTCAGTTAGACGAGTGATTACAACCCTCCAAAGTCACACAATTTCAGTGATCAGGCACATTTCAAATGCTGAGAAAAACACATTAAAAGGTTTGGAATTCTTAAAAAAAGCAACTTAAAAAAATCCTGATGGAGAAGGGAAGATAACAAAATGCCTTTTCCAATCGAAAGCAAGTAGAAGATGTTGAAAATATTTTTGATTGCTAACTCACTCAGACATGAGAGTCTTCTGACAAAACCTGATATGAGCCTCAGAAGCCGGACAATATGGAGTGGGAGTGAGCAGTGCTATCCAGTGACCAACTTTTGCCCTCAAACATCTAGCATTGGCCATGCTGCCCAGCCAGTCATTGGGACACTACACCACAGAGCAAAAAAAAATATCCTCATTTCCACAAGAGCCACAAAGAAGAAAACTCAGCAACTTCAATGTGTTCACTTTTGCTGAAAGATTCCACAGCTCAGTAAGAACTGTTGTAGTGTTGTTCTCCTATTTGACATTCTTTTCATAATGAAGAGATGCTTACAAAGACTGCTGGGGGAGTCGTGTGTTTGAAAATCTCTGTTTGATCACATGTCTAGATATTTATGGAACAGCAATACAAAGAAAATGGTAACAATTTTCTACAGCTCTAATTTTTAAGGGGAAAATTGAAGAAGTTGAAGTCCCCTTGAGACCAGGAACTGGTGATTAACCCCAGTCACTCTCATTTTTGTTTCATTTTTGTCTTTATTATAAACCAACCATAGATTTAAACCCACAACATTGTATTCTTGGGGCATTATGAATAAAATCGAACAGATTCACACCAAAATATTATCAGTTAACTGCATTTCTGGAAATGAACTCCCTTGTGTAATAAACTGTGATATTCCTAGATCCCCTAAGTCAGGGGTTACTGAAGGTAGAGTCTTACTGAGGGGGGACCGCAACTCCAGGTTGTCTGGGAGCCAATGGCAATATAAATCAGAGATCTAAAAAAATCCCATCTTCTCAACTTTTTAATTTTATTTTATAACACGTAAAATTTGAATAAAGACCCTGATGTTAACCAGTTGTATTTAACTTCCTCGGGTAGATCCCTTCTTTTGTAGTAAATTTGGTTGGAACATAGTCTGTGCCAATAATTATACTTTATTATTAACAGTTTCTGTGCAAAATTACTAATGAAACTCTCAATCAACAAATACATAGACAAGTAAAAAAAAATCTGTAATAAATGTGTGTTTAGTCTGTCTTCTATATCTGCTGTATTCAGATTTAAACATCCTTATTAACACAGTTCAGTTAACACTGTAAAATGTTTACTGTTAAACACAAAATAAGACACATTTATTTAACCTCAATCAATAGGTTCTTCTGAACATGGCTTCTCTTGCCTTCTTCTTACTGCTGGGTACTAGGCAGTGCTTCCTCTGGCACAGCTGAGAGGAAGGAGCTTGGACCCTCAGTAGGGCTTGAAGATGATAGTCCATAAGTCTAGACCTGTACTTGGACTTTTGAAAGTTCAAAGTGGACAAGAGCTTTTCCCCAGTTTTTTTTCTGTAGGTAATTGGAACAACGTTTTTTGTTTTGGACAAAAAGACGGACTCCAGCCCGGACTGGTCTTGCAACTGGAGTTTTGGTGAGTGAGTAAACTGCTCTGCCCGAGGATCTAAGGACAGTTGCACCCCAACTGAATGGTTGTTTATTAAGTTTGCCTTTTAAATAACCAAATCAGTAAGGGAGAAACAAAATGTATTAAATGATTTTGATCTTTCTTATTATTTTTTGCACATTTAAACCCTGGTCACAAGTTATTTTACGGTACAGTATCTTCCAATAGTAGCCCGTCTCTAACATACGCCGGTCTCCAATATACAGTGGGTCTAACAGGTGTTCATTACTTTAGACACTGGTCTGTAATAGTGGCCGGGCTTCTTTAAGACCCCCCCCCCCCACACACACACACACACACACACACTGCCTACACATCCTTGCAATGGCCAAGAATCGCTACTTCCATTTAGAGTTTAAGGTTGTTTCCTCTGCTTGATTCCATCAAGCCCGGTCAATGTCACGATCCCAAGAGCCAAATACCCCACCGTGATTGGTGATTGGTCAGTTCGTCAGCTCCACACACAACACCGTAAAAGTGCCATTAAAACTTGAGGGCACTTACATTAAACTTTCAAAGTAAAGTAGGGGTTGGAAAATAATATCGTGGGGGCCACAAATGGTCCACCTCTTTGAGACCCCTGCCCTAAGTTGGTGTTGACTCACCTCAACCTAAAGAATTGAAACCATCTGAGGGCTGCAAACCCTGCCCCCTGAACAACTATTCACACTCAAGGAATTCCCTGAATGAAAAAGAAAATGTTTCAACTCTTTAAGATGACTACTTGACAAGACTTAGCTCTCAGAAAACCTTTACTGACAACAAAAAGAGGATCCAGAAACTGGACTGAAAAACAGATGAGACAGACAAGTGAGTAAAATTTGTGATTGAAAAACATGAGTCAGACAGGTGAGTTGATCGAGTGAATCAGTTTGGTCGATCTGACAGACAAATGGACAGGTAAATAAATAGGTAAGTGGTAGGTGGACAGACCAGTGCATACCTTATTGCCATCTACGTCTTTGAACCACAGAGCAAAGTAGTCTTTTTCCAGCAAGTTCAAGTGCTCACATACCATCTCAAAGAGCACCAGACCTCTTGCTTGTTTCTGTGGACAAACACAAGTTGAACTACAGTCAGTGCCTTTCTACCACCAGCCCGCTCGAGTGTTTTGAACCATTTCTTCCATTTCCCATGTTATTTGCATGTTTTGTTGTTTTCTACTGTCTTATAATGTTACCATTGGTTTCTACTGTTTTCTACTTGTTTATTGTTTTTGAACCTGTAGAGCAAATTTTTTGATACCTGGATCTTGTGTCATAGCATGGTCCCTCAATAGATGTTAGAATGACGTCTCTGTTGCAAATTGATAGGCTGAATAAAAACAAAGAGCAGTACTCTCACATCTAAAGTGGGCATTTGCTGCCCATGGCGAAAGGCAGAGGGCTGTTGTGGGTGTCCTTATAACCTCCCAGATTAGTCGTCATGGGTTGAGGTTCCTTCCAGTAAATTAGAGGGTTAGAACCCTCTGGATTGGGAACAGGTCTTGTAGTGTAGTTTCATTTTACAGGCCAGAAAGTAGTATACATTAGTCTGTCAATGTGGAGTCTCTGGTAAAGAAACTCCCACCGTGGACTAATATGCTCAGTGAAGGCTTTGATACCGGGAAGAACATGACTGGGAGGAACAGCAATGATGGGTGAGTGGTGCTTTTTTATTGGACTTTTGTGTCAGTGACAATGAACCCTTAACTAACCCTAGATTTACACTGGTCTGTCTGCAGTGTGTCTCCATTGCGTGGGGAGTCAGTCTGTGGACAGTCCTTCCTTCCCCCCCAAGATCCCACAGGGGTGGTTTATCCTGTCATCGCCATGTCAAGTCTTCACTCTTCCAGCACTTAAACAATCAAACCCCATGCCCTCTCCTTCCTAACGGAGTCCTTTAAAAGTGTTTTGTGTCTTATACTGAACACTATGAGTTCAGTTTAGAATTTGTTGTTGCCCCGGTTTCTGTTCCCATTATCGGCACAGATTTTTTTGTGTGCACATGGGATGTTAGGGGATATGACTAACCGCAGAATACTTGATGCAGTCACTTTTGCCACTGTTCTATATGTGGCTGAAAGATCTGGGCATGTCATGCATGCACATTTTTTGTTGTGCAATTATGTTTTTCAGTGTTTATTGGCTGAGTTCCCATCTTTGACTTCCTCTGCTTTTTCCTCCACTGTAGCTAAGGACAGAGTGGCACATTTCATACCCACCAAGGGCCTGCCAGTTTTCGCTTGGGAACGGTGCCTCAATGCAGCAAAACTGGAGGAGTTTGTGACTGTGAAGTATCTGGGTATTTTGAAGTGCTCTAACAGCCCCTGGGCGTCGCCCTTCCACATAGTACCCAAGGCAGATTGTTCCTGGCGCCCATGCGGGGACTTTTGCCGTCTGAACGACGACACCATACCTGACTGTTTTCCCATTCCTTACATTCAGGATTTCTCGGTTTATTTGTGCAGCACCTCAATTTTTTCTAAAGTGCACCTAGTGTGCGGTTATCAACAGGTTCAGGTGTGAGCAAAAGATGTGTCTACGACCGCGGTGATCACTCCTTTTGGTCTTTTTGAGTTCCTGTGCATGCCCTTCAGTCTTGGAGGTGCAACCCAGATTTTTCAAAGGTTGACGGACTCAGTGCTACGCGATCTCGAATCCGTGTTTGTCTATCTAGACAACTTTGCCACAGCAAATGTAATCAGTATAAATAAAGTTTAGTCTAAATTACAAAAGACTTATAACCCATGTTTTAACAGTAAAGCCTGTCCAACACAAGGGGCCTTCAGCTGTCATCTGTCTGCTCAGCTGCTGGACAAGTTAAAAAAAAAAACATGGGGATGCCTGTATCAGAAAGCAATGGTATTTCCTATTTGGCAACACAAGAGGGGAGGGGTTGAGCTGTGAATTGTTTCTACATTTAATACATGGGTTGGAGCTACCAGCAAAAGTTCTAGCAGGATTAAGAAGATGGACATCAAGGAAGACAGCTCCTAGATCCTGCTAAAAGACAAATAAGATGATTATTTACCTACATTAATCAAGGTTTTTTGTTTTCCTTAAGTTTTTTATTTTTATTATTTTTACTTTTTTCCTTTGTTCCAAACATTTCCCCTTTTTTCAGTAAAACAGTGTCTCCTGTACGGAGCCCATGTCCTGACATGGATAAAATAAAAAAATATCTCATTCCCACAAAATAGTTAAGTGTGCGAACAAAATCATTACTTTCTTCCACAAATTAATATCTCGTTCCCATGCAATTAATTCGTGCAAACAATATAATTCATCACGTTATAAGTCACTCATAAAGACGGATATGCTCTGAATCCGTCCTGCTGCAAAAGCCGCTTTCTGCAGCTACTTGCGTGTCTCTGTGACCCACATTCGTTCAAGAGGGGAAAAATAAAAACAAGAATGATCGATCTACTATTGTCTCGATGAAAATAAGAAAAATATCATTTAGGATGCCCAAGCTTGCTGCTTCGCCACACCGCAGCAATTCTCCGGACATAGCTCCTAGCTCCGGTGCGGAGCTCTTTAGTCCTGACAAGTCCTGAATATTATTATTCCTATTCTACCCTAAAGTACAATATCAGCTGGCTGTCCGTCTACCTGCCAGCCAGCTGCCCGAACGCCGCCATGACAAGCTAAAGAGCTCTGCGCCGGAGCTAGGAGCTGTGTCCAGAGAATCACTGCAGTATGGCGAAGCAGCAAGCTTACTTTTCCCCTCTTGAATGAATGTTGGTCACAGAGACACAGAAGAAGCGGCAGGAAGCGGCCTTTGTGGCAGGACGGAGACCGAACCGGGATGTGAATGAACGCAGACATGAAAACGTGATTTACCGATGCTTTTTTGCTTTTTAAAATAAATCAATCTGATCTCTAAACATCCTCAGTGTCTTCCGTGCAATGTAATGAGACACACAGACAGAAACATGAAGCTATCTGCTGTAAATCCAAGTATGGCTAATAACATCCGTGCTTATGAATGACTAATCACATGAATAACGATTTCGTTCGCACTAATTAATTATTTTGAGGGAACGGAATATTTATCATTTTACCCATGTCCTTTCCCGGGCTCAGTACTTCTATGCCTGGTCTCTGATGTTTCAAATATTATTCTACTGCCTAAATAACTGGCCTCATGAAGTTTTCCTAATATTACAGACTTTCAACCTTTACTTTTACACCAACAAGGGTTTTTTTCAGTCTTGGGAAATTAAGGAAAAACAAAACAAAAGAACAAACATCGGTTTCAGAGTTCACTAAATTAACACATTGAGTCAGAAGGAACATGTTTCTGAGCAATTCAAAAAATATTGACCACTAATCTCTTATTAATACCATAAAACAGGGTGACATATTCCACAGTTTACCGCCTCATGCAATCAGCCCTCCACGTTCCCCGATAACGTTCCCCGATAACTATGATACGGAACACCTCTTTGGGCTTTACCCCTTACATAATAGATGACAGCTGAAGCATTGTGGGCTTGTGTGTGTTAGTTCTGTCAAGAACTGCAAAGTCGCACATTGATGACCTCACAGCAGCATTGGGGTTCTTGCCGCGTACACAGCGGTACATGGCGGTACACGGCGGTACACAGCGGTACACAGACACCAGGATGTGCACTGGGAACGATGGAAGAGGCCTTTTCCAGATGAGCTCAAATAAAATTTTATGCAAGAAAAGAGTCGGACCTTTGTTTTTATATCTGAGAACACAACAATAGTTATAGATCAATAAGGAAATCAACGCATTTAAAAAAAAATAACGTGCTTATTTGTCTGTAATTAATCAATCACGATGAACACGATAGTTTGACACGCCAAACTTCTTGGTGATAAGGAATGCTAACACTTTTATTCCTTACTTCACTGATCATTTTCCTGGATTCTCCCCCTCCTCACCTCAACAGTGCAGGTGAACAGAGATCCGTCCAGCATGGTCACTTGGACTTGCATGGTCCTGAAGTTCATTGGGTTTCTGGCTGGTGAACGAGTGACGTGGCTGCTCGACGACAGATGACTCAGTGAATCACACTGAGCAGGACACGGGGCCAGGGTGCTCTCTCTTCCCTTGAGACACAGAAGGTGATGCCATGTTTTAGGGATACGAGTCTTCATGATTTTTACTTAGAAATGTTGTGTTTTACCTGTTTTGGTGTGGAATGAGCAGAAGATTCCAGGGGAAACTCCTCCTCTGTCAACTGGAGTGTACCTGGGTTGGTTGCCATGATAATTAGGCTGAAAACAGAAATGTCTGCGCTTATATTGAAGACTTTAGACGTTTTAAAACCATAAGCAACTACAGTCCACTTTATCCTATAGATGAAGACTAGTAGAGGGAGCAGTGAAGACTGCACAGAAATATTACGAGCAGCTCAGAAGAGACAGCAAAAGCAACACAGAAGGAAGACAAAAAAATGCTGATGGGAAGCAAAGCAGAAAGACTGAAGAAAATACAAAACAGAAAGTTTAGCCAAAACAGCTGAAAAAAATAGTGATTGGAGCTCAGCAAACTTTCAAAGCAACACGCTAGGCAGACAGAAAGGGTAGCAAAGCAGAAAGAGTAAAAGCCGTAGATTAGAAATGAGTCAGAAAAGGCACAGAGATTCCAGATCCAAGACGTTTATTGTCGCATACGCAGCAGCAACACTAAGCAAGGAATTCTTACTTTGAAGTTCCCAAAGCTAAATGATAATATATAGAGAAAAGGGCAACACAGATAAAAAAAAAGGCAAAAGTACTAAATTAAAGGCAGGTAAGTATGCAGAAACTATATGCAGAACAAGTATGTACAGATGTGCTATGAGCTGACAGAAGGCCAGCAGTGGATGGTGGAGAAAGTCATTGTGGGCTTCAGAGGTTCAGGAGTCTAACAGCCCAAAGATAGAAGCTATTCCAAAATCGACATGTTCTTGCCTTCACAGTCCTGAAGTGTCTGCTGGACAGCTGGAATGCAACCAGGTTGTGCTGTGGGTGGGTGCAGCACTTTGTTTTCTGACCTTGTCTTGTCCAACAGCTGACAGACAGAGAGGAGCTGAAGGCCTTTTGTGTGGGACAGAATTTATTACAACAGGGAGGTTGTGGATCTTCTGACACATGAGGTGTGTATTTGTATAAACCCCTTTTGTAATCAAGCCTTTTTGTTGGACCGGACGGAAAAGAAGAAGAGGAGAGAACAGAGGGATGGGGGGGGAGAAAGGGGGTAAGGGCACAGAAAAAGGGGGAGAAGGGGAGTTAAGGAGATCTGTAGGATGATTACAGAGGTGGGGGGGGGGGGGTTACAATCACTAAGCAACAAGATGCTGGAGGATCATCATCATCACTGTCTGGTGTAAATGTTAGTTAAAAGGGGCGGGGCCTGTTCACATATATACTCAGGTGTTACAAACATACCTGTTGGCTACAAAAATCTTCACACACAGTCATGTCAACATGTACAGAACACAACTACAGTTCACACACACACATGCACACAAGCCAACACATGTAAAGTATTTCATTCTGTCACACACTATTGTGTAAAGGTGAGCTACACTTGTGCTCAGGTGGGTGTTTATGTTCTGCAGAGGTGGATGTTGGAATGTAAAGAGAGGGAGAGTGCCCGGCCGTCCCCACACCAAGACCCCCGCCACAGCGGTAGTGGTAGCCAGGGCCCCTCAACGCCAAAGAGCACGGTGAGTGCAGGGCCCAGCCCAGCCAGAAGGATAGCCCCCCCAGTCCCAGTCCCAGACAAGCAGCCCAAAACCACCAGGGAGCCACAGGCAGTTGCTGTCTATCAACAACCCCAAGCAGTGTGCCTCTCCAAGGGAATTCCTGCAGCAAGTGGTATATAACATGGCGGGACAAGAGTCCCATGGAGTGACGTTTTTAAAAACTGCTATTAGAATTGTTAACCCTTTAACACCAGAGCTTTCTAATTCCAACAGATTCTGAGGTAAAGAACGGTGACCGTCACTGTTCTGCCACACATTCCATTAGCCATTCCAAAGCCAAAGGAAAAGCCGCTTTTCTCCAGAATTAACTGATTCATGTAAACCTATAGATTTTATGACACGTCGAAGGCCGTATGTTGTTTAGCTCTGTGATAGGTGGAGGAAGTGGCCGGGGCGAGGGAAGTCTGGGCATCTTCGCTTAGATTGCTGCTCCAGCGACCCGGTCCCGGATAAGTGGAGGAAGATGGATGAATGGATGGGTGGGTGGATGGATGAATGTGTGGATGGGTGGATGGGTGGATGGATGGACGGGTTGATGGATGGATGGATGAAAGTGTGGATGTGTGGATGGATGGATGAATGTGTGGATGGATGCATGGTCGGATGGATGGATGGATGGGTCGGTGGGTGGATGGATGGATGTGTGGATGGATGAATGGATGGTTGGATGGATGGATGGATGCGTGGATGGATGGATGCATGGATGGATGGATGGATGGATGTATGGATGGATGGTTGGATGGATGGATGGATGGGTGGGTGGATGGATCGATGGGTGGGTGGATGGATGGATGGATGTGTGGATGGATGAATGGATGGATGCGTGGATGGATGGATGCGTGGATGGATGGATGGATGGTTGGATGGATGGAGGGATGCGTGGATGGATGAATGGATGGTTGGATGGACGGTTAGTTGAACATTCGTAATTTCCCGTGGCACACTGGTGGAAAAACACTGTTAAAGGTTTAAACTGTAAAAAAAACAAAAAAAGTGATTGTTGTTTAGAAAAGAGTTCATGTTAACTTCAGCTAATAGTTTATAATATTAAAGATGGATGTGTTAAACATGAAGTCCTGCTGAAACAAGACAGCATTGGGTCAGGTGTGTACCTCTGCATTTTGTTTTCCTGTTTGGTTTGTTTGTCTAAATAAGAAAATGGTCATAAATTCCTCATGGGTCTTCCTTTGCGTTAACATGTTGAGTCGTAACGTGGAATTTTCTTTTTAATATTTATTTTGAAATATATTAGAAGGTTTGCTTATGTTAAATAAATACTGGGTCCAAGGAACAAAATCTAAACTTCATAATAGGAACCCAAGATTATGAGTCAAATAAAGTCAGAAGTCGGGTTAACTTGACCTTTTAATCAAATCAACACTTGGATTAATGACTTCCGGTTCCGGGTCAAGGCAAGACGCGTGGTCGCGGCTCTCTGCGGATACAACTATCTTCAAATGACTTAATAAGTTGATTTTCTCCAAAAAGAGAGCTGACCATGGCCCCTAAAAAAACCCAGGAATATGACGATCTCAAAAAGACCCTTGATAGCATTCAAGAAACGCTTAGATCTTTTATGGATCAGGTGTCGGCTAAACTAACGCCTCTTTGGGAAATGATGGAAGAGTTCCGAAGATTTCGGGCTCAAAACGAGCAACGGGAAAACCGGGTCGACATTCTGGAGAAACGACTGGACGATGTGGAACAGCAAGTAAGGATGAATAATGTCATTCTCACTGGATTACCAATCAAGCCTCGAACGAAGCCTAATGTAACATAATTTTGCGCGTTTTTAACTTTTGATTCTTGATGAAATTTTGCTATGAAAATCTCTGAAACAGTGTTGTGTATTTTACTGATATAGTATTATTTTTTAATCATATGAATGACTTAAAATAACATAATCTGCATATATTTTAGATAACTGATCTGCATTTGCCATGTTGATTTCTAAAATAGTTATTTTTACATTATAATTAATTAATTCATCTTTGTCATGTGCTTTATTGATACTTTATGATACTTAATTCTGTCTGATAAAAGCTAGGAACCGGATATTGATAAATCATAAAATAAAATGGTTATAGTATAACAGGGTGGGATTATATAAATTCTCGTCCTTCCACTCCCTTTCAAGCAATATTTATTAATATGCCTAATTATCCTAAGTTTGATTAGTTACTGTATGAATGTATAACTGATGATTATATTGCTTTTGTGTATTGTTTCTACTTGATTGCTTGAAATAAACCATTTCAAATCAAAATTCAAATAAAAAAATTAGAGTAACCCAAAATTGTGGGTTAAAACAACCCATCCAATAGATAGTCCTTTTTTACTCTGGAGTTGGGTTATTTTTAAACACTGAGTTTTTAGTGTGAGTGGACAGCCTTGCCAGAAGAGATGAAGCTGGAGCAGCTGCAAAAGGTGGAGCCACATTATATTGAACTGTACGGGTTAGGAACAGGACGGCCCTTCAGTTCAGAGGGGAGTCTGGCGATGCAATACGTATCCTGATACACTTCTCACAATACATTGCATATTGTGATTTTGTACTGGAACACATTTTCTTTTTTTTTTAAATATGACTCAGAAAAAACTCCACCTGAATATCAATACATCCGTCATTATAATACAATTGTAGAATTCAGTTTATTTAATGATCACAATGTTAAGCACAAAGAAACTAATGAAATAGGGCTGGAAAAAAATGATGGGACCCATAACTTCATATTTTGTTGCACAACTTTTTGAGGCAACCACTGCAATGAAACGGTTTCTGTATTTGTCAATGAGCCTTCTGCACCTGTCCACATGTATTTTGGCCCCCTCCTCATGAACAAACTGCTCCAGTTGTCTCAGGTTTGATGGTGTCTTCTCCAAATGGCATGTTTCAGCTCCTTCCACAGATGTTCAATGGGATTCAGATCTGGGCTCATAGAATCCACTTCAGAATAGTCCAACGCTTTTCTCTGAGCCATTCTTGGGGGTTTTTGGCTGTGTGTTTTGGATGGTTGTCCTGTTGGAAGACCCATGACCTGCCACTGAGACCAAGCTTTCTGACAATAGGCAGCACATTTCTACCCAGAATGCCTTGAGAATCTGGAGATTTCATTTGACCTTGAACAACTTCAAGACACCCTGTGGCAGATGCAGCAAAGCTGTTTTTTAAATAATTCTGTTAATCAACAACTCTAAAGTAATGGCTGATTTTGATTATTTTACTTTCAATACATTTTAATTTATTGTTACTTTGGAACATTTCAAGTCATTTCAGTGAGCATTGTGGACTTTCTTCCTTTAACTGAGGGCTACAAACTATTTTGTCCACCACTGTATGTAAGTTGCTTTTACCCAGGTAAATTCATAGTGCTTTTTTTGGTAACTTCAAATATATAAAAGGAACAGTCAACAAGTATTTTGACAGCAAAATATTTCTCAGTATAAAATAAAATTGTATCAATGTGCCTTAACCAGTAAGCTTCTAAAAGTATGATTGAGGAAATAAATTAAATAATTTTAAATGTTGTTTATTTTCAGCATTAATGTAGCTTCTCTGGTACTTTTAAACGAACAGTTCAGGAATCTGAACGGTGCTTCAAAAATAAAGACAAAAACACTGATTCTTTCCATGAACAATAAAGTGATGATGATGAGGCAGCATGACAGGATGAAGAGCTTCAATATGGCTTGGATGCTTTATTTCCATGACCGTCTGCTCTGCAGCTGCAGATCCACTTTCTCACACGTGGGGGTAAACACGGTTTTCACCACTCATCGCCACGACGATGGCCTTTCTTCAGAGCAGGGGTCGGGAACCTTTGGCTCGCGAGCCATATATGGCTCTTTTGATGGTCACATGTGGCTCGCAGACAAATCTTTAATTATATATATTTTTTTCATTACACCAGTCCTTCTCGGGCGCGATGCCATGCCAGAGGCGCGCAGTAGTAGCGGTGCTTGGAGAAAAAAATCTGCGCCAGCTCCATCAGTTTACTATCATCTATTATTTCACAGAGTTTGATGGACACCTGTGAACTGCCGTCCCTGCAGCTGCGCGTTCCCGTCTCTGAGGAAGAGCTGCAGTTACAGGGATGGGATGTGTGAGGAAGAAAGAGTGTGTGGGGGTGGGGGGTAGTAGTGGGCACAGGTAGCAAGGTGAGTCGTGCAGCGATTGTCAGAACTTAATACCTGCTGCCCGTCACTCACTGCAGTGTGTGTGTGTCTGGCTCCACGTCTGCATGTGAGTCTTTGTCACATCTCCAGAACATTCAGACCTAAGATCACGTTTAAAGTCTGAACGCCTGCATGAAGCAGAAACTCACCACAGATCAACCAGACTAGACCATCAGCAAAACCACTACGAGAAATACTCATCATTTCTTAGCAGCAGCATAATGATGTTATTAAAAAGAATCCACAGACTTATTGTTCTTTAAAAATGTTGAAATTACATCAAATGCTCACATTCACTTGTATATTTAGTTTTAAACATACTGTAGTGGACTGAGTTGGGTGGCTGTTGGGCCGCGTTAAAAGCTCTGGAGTTAATTGAACGCATCAAGCAGAGATCTGATTGGCTCTCAGTTCTGTCGCTCAGCCTGTTGTTAGGTAGTTTGGACCAATGGGGTTCAGCTATGGGCCGAAAACAGGAGTCAGATGCTGAAGGACGCTCAGAAATAATTAAATAAATATCATCCTGACAGCATTTTGAATCAATAGAAATATTGCCAAATGAACTATCGCGATATATTGTCTAATTTCTTTTTTTTTTTTTAACACCCCTAGAGTCCAGGCAGGTAAGCCAATACTTTTGGTAGGATTGTGGAGGTAAACCCTGCCAGACAAAAAGAAATGTTTTTTTTTCTGTGGGGAAAGCTATCTAGCTATGTTTTTTTTGGTTATATCTATTTATTACTACTACTTATTATCTAAAACTTGAATTGATTCTGTTATCGTTTTTAAAAAGTATTGCATTATGTTTTCACAATTATAAAGATTTTTATTGTTTTGTAATGCTGGTGACGATTGTGACATAATGCAGAGCACAACAGAAGTCAAGACATGCCCGGAACACCTCTCCAGGGAGGCGTCCAGGAGGCATCCGGACTAGATGCCCGAGCCACCTAAACTGGCTCCTTTCGATGTGGAGGAGAAGCGGTTCTACTCCGAGCTCTCCGCGGGTGACCGAGCTTCTCACCCTATCTCTAAGGGAGTGCCCAGCCACCCTGCGGAGGAAGCTCATTTCAGCCGCTTGTATTCGGGACCTCGTTCTTTCGGTCATGACCCATAGCTCATGACCATAGGTGAGTACTGGAACGTAGATCGACCTGTAAATTGAGAGCTTTGTTTTTGGCTCAGCTCTCTCTTCACCACGACGGACCGATAGAGCGACCGCATAACTACGGACGCCGCTCCGATCCGCCTGTCAATCTCACGCTCCGATCTTCCCTCAATCGTGAACAAGACCCCAAGGTATTTAAACTCCTCCACCTGGGGCAAGGACACTCCACCCACCAAGAGATGGTAAACTACCTTTCTCCGGTCAAATACAAATACATAATGAGCATTAACGATTAAATGTTTATTTGCCCTGCAGTGCATTCTGGGAGAACGACGCGTCAGGTGACTGCTCTGTTGTGCAAGTTTAACTTCATTACAATATCAATGAATTATTTCATTGATAAAAATTGTTTCAAATTGTTTCATTGCTTTGATAAAATTAAAAAAAGTAATAAAGAAATCTGCTTTTTGATGTCATTTTTATTTTGAGGATTCGAACAAAAAACAATAAAATAGAACGTGCGTGCCCCATGACAGTCAGCTGCGCTCTAATGACAGAACAGCTTCAAGCATTTGCGGCGCGGCAGACTTTCATTCAGCTCCTTCAGGTGTTTCCTCACAGTCACATCCACCATAAAGTGCAGCTTTTCCAGCCACTCAGTAACTTCCAGTTGCGGGTAGTTCAGGTCTTTGCTTTTCAGGAATATTTTCACGTATTCTAAACAGACGACAAAGTGACGCAAAACGTCACCCCTGGACAGCCATCAGACTGTGCTGTGTAGCACTAGATCAGAATATTCGCTTTCAACTTCATCAAGTAACGTACGGAACTGACGGCGGTTCATTTACATCAGCCACCTGTTTAGCAGTCCGCTATAAGTAAAAAAAAAAGCCCTTCTGGTAAAAACGTGTGTCGTAACCCAGTGGTCCCCAACCACCGGGCCGCGGACCGGTACCAGGCCACGGGAAATTTTTGCACCGGGACGCACAGAAAGAAAAAATAATATCCATTTTATTGTTTTTTTTTCCGACAAAAACGTTTTATTTTGAAAAGTGACCGGATTCACTTTGTTACATCTGTCACACTTAACGCACGTCAAAGTCGCGACACCAAACATCAGGTGATAAACCCCACTAAAATTAAACCCAAACAACCAAAATGAGCAAAAAACAAACTTCTTTAGAAAGTTGCTTTGACAAGGGGAAACTTATAATTATTATTGTTATTATCATTACTAAAGAGAAAATACCACCCCCAGTCCACGTTAAATCTGTCTTGCGTTGCACCTTTTGGAGGCGTATGGGAGCGTTTAATCCGCCTGATTCGTAAGGTTCTTTGTTCCGTTCTACAGCTGCAGCAACTGGATGATGATGGACTGTCCACAGTACTCTGTGAAATAGAAGCAATTCTAAATGATCGTCCACTCACGAAGATGTCTGATGATCCAAATGACTTGGAACCTCTTACACCAAACCATCTTCTTCTTCTCATGAGGAAACCTGCTCTACCCTAGGGTTGGGCGATGTCCCCTAAATTGGCCGTTGACGATGTTTGCTGTCAACCATCGGGATGGACGATGATATCGTCCGGGGGGGGGGGGTATTTTTACATTTTTCGGTCTTATATAACTCCTATTCGTTATTTTGCTTTTTTCATTTTATTTCCCAACTAATGACTCATCCGCGATGATCCAGTATAAACTGAGGGAAGTGACTTCAACAAAAAAGTAACAAACAAAATAGAAAAGAAGCAGTCCGCTCCCGCACTTAACTAGCGAAGTGGACCGGCGGAGTGCGGACTTACAGCTTTGTGTTTGATGGGAAGGGGGGGGGGGGGGGTACATGAGCGGTATGTGTGGGAGATTTAAGACTGCGATCCATCCTGCAGCTCTAGGGGTACAAGCTACCGAACTCAGAACCGGGTCTAGAAGTGAGTGTCTGAGCACAGCTCGGATCGTCAGCAGACACAGCGGTTTGGGCTTCAAAGCAGAAATGTCGCTCAGTCCTTAGAAAACATTCAAACAATGACGTGGATTTGTGTTTCCAGTCGTGTCCCGATTAAATAAAGGCTGATGTTATTCTTACATGTTTAACGTGCAGCCAGCATGCAGCGCCACCCAAAGCTAATCTTGTTAACCCGTGTTAGCATACTGCTAATCCTGGCTTTGTTCAGAAAAAGCACTGACCACACGGATTAAAATTCAAATGATGAGCGAACAGGTGTTTCATAATAACCGTAACATTATTAAAAGCACGTTTAGAAGATCGTCTCGTATTACCGAGCTGACATGTCAATGAATATAGCCGCTCTGCGCTGTTTAACATCGTTTTGTATTGAATTGTTACATTCAATAAAGTTTGGAGAAAAAAAAAGCCGCTCGGCGGAATTTATATCCTTCCGGTTTTCAAACCCTACTGCGCATGTGCGAATGATTTATTCCGACGGAAAGTGTGACCTTAGTGAACGTTTTTATATTCTGAAAACATTTTTTCTGGGCCTATGTACACGGTTGGATTCTAATCCGACCATTGATCTCATCAAGATATTTTGTACATGGAACCGCGGCTTATGGGGTCCACTCGCAACGTGGCGGGGGGCGTGGCATCACGATGGTGGTCTCTCCATCGGGATGTCAGTCACCCATCACGATGGACGATGATATCGTCTACCCCCTGGAATATTTGATTCGCAGGACCAGTATGTTAGAAAACGGTGGAAGCAAGTACAATATCTAGCTGATCTATTCTGGAAAAGGTGGATACGGGAATATTTGCCTTTACTCCAAGAGAGACAGAAATGGAATCAAAGGAAGAGGAGTTTGTTAGTCGGGGATATAGTTGTAATCATGGACTCATCAGCTCCCCGTGGTTCCTGGTTACTTGGCAAAGTCTTAGATGTTTACTCTGACAAAAGGGGACTTGTACGATCTGTGAAACTACAAACTAAATCTAATGTAATCGAAAGGCCCATATCAAAACTTTGTTTGTTACAAGAAGTGTAAATTATGTTTGGCTCCTTTTTGTGAGGTATTTGTAAATTGTTATTCAATTTTATAACAATTTAGGGGCCGGTGTGTAGGAGCCCTATTGAGAAATATGTCCTGTGGGTGTCGCTGTTTTCATATTTTGCTGTCCATTATAAATTGATTTATCACCTGACCACACACAGGTGTGCATGAGCCAGATGTAGAAATGGTTTTTGACCGCTTGTGCGGGAAATGAAGCAAAAGAGTAGTCCAATCTGCTCAGTAATGTAAATAATAAAGAGACAAAGTTGATCGGAGTGAAAGACTCATTTTTCTTCGTCGTATAGGGAAACGACAGCCCGCTTGGCGCGTCAAGCAATTCTAGCGTCGCACATCTCAGTGGATTAAGGAGCTAGAACTTAGCTAAATAGTTTCTAGGCCTTTAGCTCCTACACTTATTAGTCAAAAACCTCTCCTTTCTTTGGATGGATTGATGGAAATCTCGGGATTCAGATGCCAGTTCGGAGCATCGGTGGATTGTTTTGAGTGATCGAATCAGCTGGACCCACTGACAGCGCGAAGATCCGCAAGACCCAGCGCAGCCTTCGATTCAGTTGGAATCCGATCGGGATATTGGAGCAGACATTTGGAATATTTCATGGATTTGGACAAGGAAGATCCTCTTATCCTTTCTAAGGATCAGCATATCTCTATGCTCATTCTGAAACACACACATCAACGTCTTGGTCATGGCGGTCGGGCTTATACACTCTCCAAAGTAAGACAAAGATTTTGGATAACACATGCCAACTCTGCAGTGAGGCGAGTAATTTCAGAGTGTACATTTTGTCGACGGTTTCATGGGAGATCAGTTACACAAAAAATGGCTGATCTTCCAAAAGAACAAATCCTTCCTGATCTGCCTCCATTCACCAACACAGGTGTTGATTACTTTGGTCCAGTGGCAGTGAAAAGAGGAAGAGGAACCTGTAAACGCTATGGTGTCATATTCACTTGTATGGCTAGCCGAGCTGTGCATTTGGAGGTTGCAACGTCTCTGGATACAGATGCATGCATTAATGCTTTACGTCGCTTCATTAGCAGAAGAGGACAAGTGAAGCAACTAAGATCGGATAATGGCACAAATTTCATCGGTGCCAATAAAGAACTAAAAAGAGCGTTGTCTGCATTAAACCAAGACAAAATTGCAAAATTTATGACACAAGCCGGAATACAGTGGAGTTTTAATTCACCAGGAGCTTCAAATTTTGGAGGCGTATGGGAGCGTTTAATCCGCCTGATTCGTAAGGTTCTTTGTTCCGTTCTACAGCTGCAGCAACTGGATGATGATGGACTGTCCACAGTACTCTGTGAAATAGAAGCAATTCTAAATGATCGTCCACTCACGAAGATGTCTGATGATCCAAATGACTTGGAACCTCTTACACCAAACCATCTTCTTCTTCTCATGAGGAAACCTGCTCTACCCCCTGGAATATTTGATTCGCAGGACTAGTATGTTAGAAAACGGTGGAAGCAAGTACAATATCTAGCTGATCTATTCTGGAAAAGGTGGATACGGGAATATTTGCCTTTACTCCAAGAGAGACAGAAATGGAATCAAAGGAAGAGGAGTTTGTTAGTCGGGGATATAGTTGTAATCATGGACTCATCAGCTCCCCGTGGTTCCTGGTTACTTGGCAAAGTCTTAGATGTTTACTCTGACAAAAGGGGACTTGTACGATCTGTGAAACTACAAACTAAATCTAATGTAATCGAAAGGCCCATATCAAAACTTTGTTTGTTACAAGAAGTGTAAATTATGTTTGGCTCCTTTTTGTGAGGTATTTGTAAATTGTTATTTAATTGTATAACAATTTAGGGGCCGGTGTGTAGGAGCCCTATTGAGAAATATGTCCTGTGGGTGTCGCTGTTTTCATATTTTGCTGTCCATTATAAATTGATTTATCACCTGACCACACACAGGTGTGCATGAGCCAGATGTACAAATGGTTTTTGACCCCTTGTGCGGGAAATGAAGCAAAAGAGTAGTCCAATCCGCTCAGTAATGTAAATAATAAAGAGACAAAGTTGATCGGAGTGAAAGACTCATTTTTCTTCGTCATATAGGGAAACGACAGCCCGCTTGGCGCGTCAAGCAATTCTGGCGTCGCACATCTCAGTGGATTAAGGAGCTAGAACTTAGCTAAATAGTTTCTAGGCCTTTAGCTCCTACACTCCCCACTTCCCATGAGCCTTAGGGGCTGAAGGCGGGGCTAACCCCCATGTGCATTTTAGGTCTGTCAGCAGCAGGAGATTGTGGGACGCAGTCCCCTGATCTGATTAGGGCTCAGCATGAGCGTTTCTGTTTGCCCACATTTCTTTTCATATGGCAGTTTTGTTGTTTCGCCATAGTTTATTCTTCCTATTATGTTTGTTTCTTTTTGTTGTACCGTGAGTGTGGAAGGGGGAGAGCTTGATGACTCCTGTGCAATGTTCAATTTGTTGCGTGTTCAAAATAAATGGGGCCTGTAATATTGGACAAGAGAGTATGGTGTCAGCTTCCCTTTCTATCTCCTCCATTCTGAGACTGTGCGGAGTTGTGCAATGTCAGGGACACGGACTGAACTCCAGCGCAGCCAGTTGATTGACAGCTCAACTTATAGATAGCTTGGCTCCCGTTATCCAGCTGTAAGTGATGTACGTGCTGGGCCTTACAATTTTAATTCTACACGCTCTTACAGCATTGGAAAACGTTAAGAATATTTGTGTCTTGTTTTTCCTCATACAGAAACCATATTAAAACAAAAAATATATTTCTCTCTCATTCTCTCTCAGCATTTTC
This sequence comes from Oryzias curvinotus, assembly GCA_023969325.1. Taxonomy (NCBI): domain Eukaryota; kingdom Metazoa; phylum Chordata; class Actinopteri; order Beloniformes; family Adrianichthyidae; genus Oryzias; species Oryzias curvinotus. The sequence continues at coordinate 4,782,125 of CM043725.1, read as the reverse complement.
AAACATTTTTGAAAATGCTTCAAGGAGCCACTAGGGCAGCGCTAAAGAGCCGCATGCGGCTCCGGAGCCGCGGGTTGCCGACCCCTGACCTAGCCAAAGTGGAAAAGAGCACCAGAGCTCAGATGGAAATCATAAGTAGAGGCAGCAAGCAACCAACAGATGTTCATGCAGTGAGAAGCAAGCAAAAGATGTTTGCAAGCCAAAACAAGCAGCAGAAACCTCGCATGAAGGAAAGTGACTTCAGAAAGGGTGAGAAACCTAACAGACAACTCAACCCAAGAAAATTGCATTTTACACCAAATGGTTGCTAGAGATGTGGAGGCAGTCATAAGAGGTCAGATCCATGCCCAGCAAAATCAGCACAATGCAGATACTGCAGAAAAACTGGACATTTTCTGAAAGTCTGTATAAAAAGAAACAAACAGTTGCATGAAATAAACAATCCAGATGATATACACCACTATGACACAGACAACATAAGATCTTCAGCTACAATCGGCTCTTTCACCTCAGTTTGCGGAGTTGACACTGTATGCAAGTTTCCAGATAAACTGTTTGTCAAAGTTAAGCTAAATGACAGCTACACCATGAACATGAAGATTGACACAGGAGCAGACACTTGTATTCTGACAACAGATGATCTGCAGACTCATTTGAGCCACGCATTACATCAAGTGATACTAAGATACCATACTAAGTGGCTATGGCGGCAGCATAATCTAAAATGTTGGTGTTACCCAGATCAAAGTGTCCTATAAGCAAAAGTCTATAATGAAAAAGTTCAACATTGTTAATGCCCCATCAGGAAGTCCATCAATGCTAGGATGCAGCCAAGCACAAGAACTTGGGCTGACAACAGTCAACAATGACCACTCGAAATCAACGTCAACTCTCACCAGAGAAAAAGTATTGCAAAACTATAAGGAATGCTTTGACAAGATAGGGAAGTTCCCAGGGGAAAAATACCACATTGAGCTTGTGGATGTCCCCAAACCAGTCATTCACCCACCAAGAGCTGTGCCTGTACACATCATGCCATTGTACAAAGCTGAACTGGAGAAGGTGAAGGTAGATGACATCATTACTGAAGTCACAGAACCTACAGAATGGGTCAACTCTATCACATGCAGAATTACCAAAGGGGAAAATGACCAGCAAAAAAATCAGGCTGTGCCTTGATCCAAAGGACCTTAATAAGAACATTAAGAGAGCGCACTACCCCACACGGACAATCGATGAGCTTCTAACACTCCAGTACGGGAAAAAATATTTCAGTGTCATAGACACTAAAAAAGGCTACTGGCATGAGGAGCTAGACTATGAGTCAAGTCTGTTGTGCACCTTCAACACGCCGTTTGGCAGATACAGATTCAAGCGCCTGCCCCTCGGATTGGTGGTTTCACAGGACATTTTCCAGAGGAAGCTTAACTCCATCTTCAACAACATCGTCAACGTATCAGGCATAGCAGATGACCTGATCATATCTGGGAATGGTGACGTTGGTTTTGCCCATGTTGGTTGGTAGTTAGACTTCTGACTGATTGTGGGGGGGACAGGTGCCTTTATGCAAGCTAACCACCTCAAACAGGTGGAGTGGAGTTGGACTATTTAAAAGCAGAACAGCAGGTCTTTGGTGGTCAGAAATCTATCTGATAATCAAGTGATCAAATACTTATTTGTCACAGTAATATACAAATAAATTGTTAAAAAAAAATCATACAACGTGATTTCTGAATGTTTCTTCAGATTATGTCTCTCACTGTGGAAATGCACCTATGATGACAATTTTAGACCCCTCCATGTTTTCTAAGTGGGAGAACTTGCTAAATCACAGGGTGATCAAATACTTATGGACCTCACTGTATTCTAAGAGTGTTCTGGGCTACCTTCAACAATAATTGCAGACTGTGGCACACAGTATGTAAGTGAAGAGTTCAAAAAGAGGTGTGAGGAATCGAACATTACCTTAAAGTTCAGCTCTTCCTATCACCATCAAGCTAACAGTGTAGCTGAAAGAGCTGTAGGGACCGTGAAAGCAAAGGAGGACAACACCTACCCCTACACAGCACTGTGGATGTATAGAATAACACCACTGGAAGACAACATGCTTCCACCATATGAGCTGCTATATGGCAGAAAACCAAAATCCTTACTGCCAATCAGCAAAGGAGCTCTTCTATCACACCATCCACATGCTGACGACCACCTGGAGATGAACAGGGCAAAGCAAGCGGAGCAGCAGGAGTTTTATGATATGCATGATGGGAAAGAGAGAAGTGACCTTCAGGTTAAGGAGCAAGTGTATGTGAGGAACACACTAAAAAAGATATGGGAGCCAGGAACTATCTTGAACAGGCCTAATCCCATAAAAGAGCTAAGGACATACCTTGTTGACATTAGAGGAAAATTTGGACATTGGGAGGATTACTCACATACCACTTAAGTTTAATGAGTAGAAAAACTTATACTGTTTTATAAAGTTAAGCAAGTTTGTTATTAAAAGAGGGGGATGTGATAGTATTATTAAGTTAAGGGTAAAAATGTAAAGAGACAACACAGATGTTGTTAGTCAAAGCACTTTTGTTATATTCCACTAGATGGCAGTGTGAGACAGCAGATGCTTTATTTTACGATCAGTATATTCTGTTCAAGACTCTTTGACTGTTCCATATTGCCAGTGTGCAGCGATTATTTGCTGAGAAAATAAAAATTACAATTTGGCTGATATCAGGCCTCCTCATTTCTCCCCACACCTCCGACAACCTCAAACATGTGGAAATGGTTCATTTACCTTGAAATAATCCGGAGAAACCCAAATGAGTCGAATTGAAGACGGGACTAACACTGAGGCTGCTGCCTTATGCACCGGATGCAGCAGCATCTGCAGCTGGACCGCAAACTGACACGGTCCATCTTTAGCTTCCTCTTAACCCCCAAAGATGCAGGCTCACGCCCTGCACGAGGGGCGGGGACAAACGCGCGAGGAAGAAGCACAACAGCTGAGTCATCACCGCACGGTCAAACGAGCATAGGACGTCTGTCACGGCAGCGGCTGGCTGCAGAGGCTGCACGTGCCGTCATGCCGATGTTTAGGAGTTCCCTGCAGCGCGCGCGCTCAAATTCTCTGTCACGCGCGCAATGCCCTCAGAATAGCCAGCTTTACCTGTGCTTGTTGTGTGTCGCGCTCTCTTCGTCCCGTATCGATGACTTTTTTTTTCTTTTTTTAACGACCTCGTCTGCAACTACGTCACTCTGCGCGCTGTGGCGTCATGACGTCACACGGCCGCTGTTTGCTGGCAGACCGCCACGGTTGCTGACACTGAGAATGCAGGTAGACCTGGGATGGTGCAGAAGGACCTGCAGATGAGCTGCAGGCCTATGCATGTGGAAAGTCATCAGTAACTCAGTTTGCTAGTCAAAGCATCTGGGACACCAGGTGAGCATCAAGAGAACATCAAAAGAGAGACAGCTGTCCATCAAACTGAAAGATGCCTCTTTTTCCAATGTTTTTTCTAAAATAGCCTTTCACTTACCCATGCATACGTATGCAAATGGTCCAGGAAGCAAAAAAGACAAAGTTAGAATGAATGGTGAAGAACAAACTTTGAAGATCAACACCTGAACACATCAGTCTGCAGAACTGTTGGAGTGCGTTTTAAATGCCACAGATGGATTCTTCCTGACTTTAGCATATTTCATGTTCCTGTTCTAGAATCCTCTTCTTACCTGGTTTCTAGGGTCCCCCAAATCCTGTGTAGGAATAGAGGAACACTGGATAAAAGCATACAATCATCTGAGCTCTTTTAAATTGACTGCTATCGCAGTAGTAAATAATGGGGATGTTAATTCTCAATAATATATATAAAATATCTATAACTGTATGTCAACTAAACACATGATCTCCTCTTCCTCACAAAGCGGCTAAAGGAGGACATCAAGAGAGACAGGATTTATGTTCCTTTGACGAGTGAGAAGTGATGCTAAAGCAGTGAGGACCAATGATGGATCCACTAGCAGAACCAGCAAAACCAGAGGAGGATGGAGGGATGAAGAAAACCAGAACCGGGCTGATGGAACGTACCTGAGTCAGTGACCAGCAGGTTGTCTCTGTACTTCAGCTGTTTCAATGAGTCTGTTGTCTGGATGGATTATTGGTTTCTACTCAGACACATCAGGCCCCACCCGCACAGATTACCCCTCCCCCCACAGTCACATGTGCACAGCTGGCAGACATGGGATGGGGGATGGTTTGACAGCTGTTTGCCTCGCCGCAGCCATCACTCTGCAGGGAACGCCGCTGGTACATGTGGTTCAGGTTGGCGTCCTTTCAGGTCCGGTACCACGCCCAGGCATCCGTCTCCCCCAGGTGTGAGCCGGGCTACAACTACGGTGGTTTACAGCTTCATTATGCAGTGGCATGGCCAGACATGGGGGGGGGGGGGGGGGGGGGGGGGTACCGGTTAAAGGGGGGCACATGTAAATGTCAAATGCTGAACATTAGTGGTTCTCATCTCGTTCAACACCCACAGGAAAACCAAAACCACAGCAAATCCTCTTGGTACCTTTTGATTCATGTGAAAAAGTTTCCAAAAAGGCTTTCTTCCTCACCGTGATGAGGGTTCAACCACGGCACGGCAGAGTTCAGATTCTCCACTGGCAATGAAGCAAAGAAGTTCAGTTCAATAGCAGCTTGTGATTCCCATTCAACAGTTTATTGAACTATATTTACATTATGAGTCAAACACTTGCTAAAAACCAGATCAGTTTGACCATGTCAAAGTATTCAGCTGGAAGCCTGTTATGACAGAAACATCCCGTCCACTCTCCCACGTACCATGATGTGGAGAACTGCTGCTCTGTTTTCTCCTTCAATGCTTCCCAATGAGGAAATCTGGAATCTCTTCTGATCTTCTCATTTTTTTCCATCATATCTGTCCCTGTTTCAATGTAAAAGAGGGAAAGAGGTGCCCGTCTTTCAGGTTTTAGAGGTTTCCTGCTTCTGATTTCTCCATGAAACCAGGTGTGATAAAATAGGTAAATACCTGCAATCTAATGGGACAGGAGAACGTCCAACCAGGATAGGGACTCTATAGAAGCAGTGGAATCATCTATCCCCCAAATTCACTGTATTTCAGGAGAAATGTTAATGTGGTTTTGTTTTTTAAGTCTTTTTGATCACATGCCTGTGGGAAAAATGTTTCCATAACTTCTGCTCTGGCTGTTATGCCAAGACTGATGTGAACTTTTTACCTGCAACCAAACCAGCAACTAAAGTTGTTTCATAAGTTTTTAATGCCTGTAATACTGGTAGCTGGTTCAAATATGGGTTTACAGTTTACTTGTTTTGGACTTAACTGGGGGGGGGGCGTTCTGAAGATAATCAGCTGTGGGTTAAATCCACGAAGTAGGAGATGTTTTATTTAAGGCTCTAAAAATCTTTAAACACTTTTCGCAGACAGTCATGAACATGTTTCCATGTTTAACCCTTTTGGAACTGACGGACGCCTAATGGCGTTGAGTGAGATCAACGTGATACGTCTAAAATAAACTTCAACTTATTTCAGTATTCTGTGATTGAGATTTGGTTGCGTAATAGAGAGACTATGACAATTATTTGTAGTTTAAAGCAAACTTTATTGTATGTATTTATTTTTTAAAATGTGGAAGATGAACGTCTATCAGACAACTGCAGCGCGGAGCGGAGGGCCCGCTGTGGGGGTGGAGCTCTCTGTTAGCTTCGTAATTGCTTGCCTGTAAATAGGCATGAATGGTGTCTGCTTCTGAGTACCCTTTAGACCACTCAAATTGCCTCGCCGGTTCCGCTCCCCTCATTCAGCTCCATTGAGTGCACTGCCTTCATGCTGCCTGGACCCACACCAACTGTAATAGCAGTGGTTTACCGCCCCCCAAAACCAAACAGGGACTTTCTGGAGCATTTTGGAACTCTGCTAACTCACCTATCGTCTCTCACTCCTAATGTTATGTGTATGGGTGATTTTAACATACATTTTGATAACAACCACCTCCCCCTCACCAGAGACTTCTGCTCATGCCTGGACAGTCTTGGTTTTTGTCAACATGTTCAGCTGCCTACCCATGCAAAGGGACACATTCTGGACCTGGTCTGCTGCTCTGGGTTAACCCCCTCTAACTGTTCCACAGATGATCTTGCTATGACAGATCACCATCTTGTTTCTTTTAGCATCCCCTTGATTTTATCTGAGATCAAACCCACTCGCCTCATCTCCTTCCGAAACATTAAGAATATAAATGTGGAGCTGTTTTCTTCTCAATTAGAGCGCATTCCTTTCCCAAACTCGTCCAACCCTGATGATCTGGTTTCTTTTTATAATAACTGCCTTTTAGATGTTCTTAACAATTTCGCTCCTGTAAAAACCCGGTCTGTTTTATTTGTTAAATCTTCCCCCTGGTTCACCCCTGAACTCCATAAAATGAAAGCCAAATGCCGCCAGTTGGAGCGGCTCTGCAAAAAAACTGGCTCTCCCGCTCACAGGGAAATCTACAATGAACAGATTCTACAATACAAGGACTTGGTTTCTATCACTAAAACGAACTACTTCACTGAACTGATTGATGCAAATAAGGGAAATTCCAAAATGCTGTTTTCTTTAATGGATAATGTCTTTCAACCCCGTAACAGTTTTCCCCCTCATTTTTATTCAGATGAGCACTGTAATTCTCTTCAGTTATTCTTTAACCAGAAAATTCTAGATTTCCATCAGCATCTCCATTCCTCCACCTCTCCTCCCATCCCGTCTGACTCATTTTCTGTACCCCAATATTCACTTCCTTTCTCCTCCCTGATCCCAGTGAAATTTCCCGCCTCATCCATAAGTCCAAACCATCCACATGTTTGCTCGATCCCCTTCCAACATCCCTGGTTAAATCCTGCCTTCCTTCTCTTCTTCCCTTCATTTGTGCCATTATCAACTCCTCATTGACATCAGGTATTGTCCCCTCACTCCTCAAGATCGCTGCCGTCAGACCCATCCTAAAAAAACCTGGCTCAGACCCCAATTCCTTTCATAATCTTCATCCTATTTCTAACCTCCCCTTCATTTCAAAAATTCTTGAAAAAATAGTCGCCTCCCAACTTTCCCATCATCTCACCCAAAATGATCTTTTTGAACCCTTTCAATCTGGTTTCCGTCCCCTTCATAGCACAGAAACTGCCCTAATAAAAATCACTAATGACCTTCTCCTAGCAGCTGATTCTGGACTCTTCACCATCCTCCTCCTCCTCGACTTGAGCGCAGCATTTGACACCATATCTCACTCCATTCTCCTCCACAGACTTTCAGCCCTCGGTATCGAGTCCACCCCCCTCCGCTGGTTTCATTCTTATTTTTCAAGCCGCACTCAGTTTATTCAACTTAATTCTTTCAAATCCCAACCCTCACTCATTTCATCTGGTGTTCCCCAAGGTTCTGTTCTCGGTCCCCTCCTCTTCATTACCTACCTGCTACCCCTTGGCAATATATTTCGTAAATTCAATATTGATTTTCATTGTTTCGCGGATGACACTCAGCTCTATCTGTCCAGTAAACCCAACTCTTCTATTCCACCTGCCTCTCTCTCCTCCTGCCTGTCTGAAATAAAAACCTGGTTCACCCTAAACTTCCTCAAACTTAACAGTGATAAAACCGAATTACTCCTCGTAGGTTCCAAATCCACCCTTTCCAAAGTTTCTAATTTTAACCTTTCCATCGATTCCTCTCCAGTTTTCCCCTCCCCTCAAGTAAAGAGTCTGGGTGTCATCCTTGACAGTACATTATCATTTCAATCCCACATCAATAGCATTACTCGGTCAGCCTACTATCATCTACGTAATATTAATCGTCTCCGCCCCTCCCTAACCATCCACTCCGCCTCCATTTTAGTTCATAGTCTGGTCACTTCTCGTCTCGACTATTGCAATGCTCTTCTCTTTGGTCTTCCCAACAAAACTCTAAATAAGCTTCAGTTAGTCCAGAATTCAGCTGCCCGCATCATCACCAGAACCCCCTCCTTCCATCACATCACTCCCGTTCTCCAGCAGTTGCACTGGCTTCCTACTGGAAGGCTACTGCCTTTAGGATTAAGTTCAAGCTCCTTCTCTACACTTTTAAAGCCCTCCATAGCCTGGCTCCCTCCTATCTCTCTAATCTCCTCCATGTTAACACTCCCTCTCGCTCTCTTCGGTCTTCTTCCTCCCTTCAGCTCTCTGTCCCTCCGGCCCGTATGGTCACCATGGGGAGCCGGGCCTTCAGTCGCTCTGCTCCCCAACTCTGGAACTCTCTCCCCCCAGACCTCCGTAACACTGACTCCTTTCCGATCTTTATATCCAGACTCAAAACCTATCTGTTTAAGCTTGCATTTCCGGAACACAGTTTCTCTGTCAGCTGATTTTACTAATGAATCCAATTTATTTATTGTTTTTAACTTGTGATTTTATTGTGTTTTACCTCTAACTTTGTACAGTGACCTTGGGTGTTTTGAAAGGCGCTTTTAAATAAAATGTATTATTATTATTATTATTCGCCAGATTGGAGAATGCAGGTTGATGTTTTTGCCCTGGCTCACCCATTTGGCCTGATATTTTAAAGTCTTTGCACTGTGTGGGACTATCAAGTCATTCTAGCATAGTAAGTTTCATAGGAGGGCCGACATAGGCTGGGAAATTGGTCTTGCTCATTAAACCCTGGATTGTGTTCTCCTTTTCTTTTACTGAATCTCAGTGCCTCCAGCTTTCTTTGGAGTTTCGCCCGCTCAGCACTGTTGAGGGAGTCATCATCTTTAGTTTCTTGAGCCACTTGTATATTGATGTTGGACCTGATATTCAAACACGTGGAGGCCAGTTTATCCAAAACCGTGTCTCTGTTTATTCCGCCATGTTTGTTTTCTTCTTCTACGTACATGCAACAACTGAACCATACAAACAAACTACACCTAGTGGTCGGAGTCAAGCAAGCGGCATGCATCACATCTCTTCCCTTTAGATATTTACAAGAGTAAATAAACTTTTAGAACGACTAACTTTGCAGTTCCTTTCATATGGTTAGTACTTTAAAACACAATTATTAGCAATGCTGCTACAAATAATATATCACAGAAAACATTACACATTTACAACTAATTGCAACATTATCCTACAACTACGGAAAAGTATAATCATAATTAAGAAGTTGATGTCATGATCACGCGAGACTTGACAGACCCAAATGCTGAAACCCGGAAGGAGACTCAGTGAAACCGTAGATACGTTTGACGGATTTAATTCATTGCCAATGGTGGAATTATTAGCAAGATGAATGTCCAGAGTTCAGGAGGCAGAGAGGTGATGTGGCTGGAGGGTCTTGACAGCAGCAACCAGATGACGGGAACTGAGCAGGATGCGAGGCGAGAGTGAGGAGCATGGAAGGATGACAGCAACCAGGTGAGCGCTCGTGGTGAATGTTCCTGAAGGCGGCAGACAGACAAGAAGTTAGCGTGGGAGAAAACAGGCATGAACAAAAACATGAGACGGCCAGACTAAGCACCATAGGATTACAACGGACTGGCGTAGGATACTAGTCCTGGAACTCCTTAAGAGGCTGCAGGCTGATGAGGAGAGCGGCTTCAGCTGGTTGCGTTAGGCAGGGAGAGACAGGTGGAGGGGGAGGAGTCTGACAGAGGCACCATGACAGTTGAACGTTCTCTATTAACTCCACAGCATAAATAACTGCTGATTTTGACTGGGTACAGATTTGCTGGTCTAATCAGTCTTCCAAACTTTGACCTCTGGACTTTTTCGTCCCAGTTCACAGTTGGTGTCACCACTCTTTTCGTTGGTGTTGTCACTGGCGATGTCACTGGTGATGTTATTCGTGTTTGGTGTGGAAAAGTCATTTCTCTAGTTTTCATCAGGTGTCGGCGGTTTCTCCTATAGATATTTCCATCTTCTGTTTGTATTAAGACAGATCTGGGTTTGTCATGTTCTCCCACGATGACTGCTGGTTGCCATTTGTTTTTTACTTGTACTCTCACTTTCTCCCCTTCCATCAGAAGTGGTCTTTTTGCTCCTCTGCCAAAGTACTGCTTCTGTTTCAGCTGCCTCTCCTTGATCCTATGGTGTACTTTATCAAACAGCTGTGGCTTCAGAAGCTGTACTGAAGATAGTAGTCTGGTTTTCAGTCTTCGACCCATGAGGAGTTGGGCAGGGGACAGTTTTACTCCATCCAAAGGTGAGTTCCTATATTCCAATAAAGCGATGTAAGGATCACTTTGGTTCTCTTGTGCTTTGTTCAATAAGCTTTTAACAGTCTGAATAACCCGCTCACTTTGTCCGTTTGACTGGGTATCCAGAACTAGATGTGTTGTGGACAAACTCACATCTCTGTAAATGCCCTGAACGCGGCACTCCCAAAATGTGGGCCATTGTCAGACACAACCTCATCTGGAATTCAAAGCAAACATTAATTTAAAGGGCTGGTACCACATGTTTCCTGGTGGTCCCAGTGAGCTTGCCAATTTCAGGGTACTTTGAGTAGTAGTCTACACACAGCAGGTATTCACGTAGCTCAGAGTGAAGCAGGTCTACTTCCGCCTTTTCGCAGGTTCTCTCTGGAATGTCGTGGCAGATGAGGGGCTCTTTTGTGTTACTCTGTTGTGTTCACAGTTTTATTCCATCCTACTTCTGGTCTGGACATTTTTTATTGTAAAACACTGCAGTAATAAAAATGTCATTAGGTCGTAATCCGTTATTGACTCCTGATTCTTCAGAGTGGATTCAATTCAATTCAATTTGTGTAGCCCAAAATCACAACAACAGTCTTCTTGATGGGCTTTGTGCAGATAAATGCAGGGTAAAACATAAACAAGGGATCAAAGGATCATGAACTCATACAATTCAATAGAAAAATTCTAAACTGACTAACTAAACTAAACTGGACATCTCTGATCTCTGATCTCTGATCATCTCTCAGACCCTCCTACGCAGTAAGGAATCCTTTTAACAGTTCCTCCGTTGCAGGGTTGGTGAGACCATGCCGCAGCTCCAAGACTTTATTTTACCTTTTGTTTATTGAGTGTGAATAGAAAAAAAGAGATCGATTTTGATTACAGATTTACGGGCCCATTTTCGTGTCTGATTGTAGGACCCAAGAAAAATCATGAGAAAACGCGTACTTTGTAAAAAGTGTTTTTGGAAAATTGTCATTGTGATTTGGATTTTGAACCGGAGAATCTTGGTGATTTATTGTAATTATCATATTTTGTATTCTGATCTGATGAAAATGAATAAAAGCATGAAATTTGTGGAAGGTTTTCCCGATTCTTTCAAGGACCCTGAATTTTTTCCGAGAAAGGGTTACCCCAAGGTGGAAGAAATTTTAAAAAGTCTCCCCAAAAGCGACAAGAAGAATGCAACGTATTCCCATGAAGGACATCCAGGGACATCTAGCCCCACTACAACTCCCAGCAACCATTAGCGCACACCTCCTGGATGCCACACACCTGGACTCATTCACTCATAAACCACAGCATACTTGAGCTCTGCACTGAGTGAAGCTCAGTGTGTAGTTTTGTTTGTGCCACTCTGCCTTCATTACTGAGTGTTACATCTGGATCTGATCTTTTGTCTCCTGTCTCTGTTTGCCTGCCACCTGCCCAGACCCTCTCCTGGATCCTGACCATCCCGTCTCTTCTCTGTTGATCTCATGCCTGTTATCGACTCCTGCATGACTAATTTAGCTTTGTGGACTTTTAGCTGAGCTAATAAACCTGCTGCATTTGGATCGAGCTGTCTTCTTGTGACAGTAGGATTGAAGGGGGAGGAAAAATGTAATTGAAAGTAATCAAGTGGAAGGCATAAAAAAATCAGATGAGAAATAACGGGAAAAAACAAAACACAAAGGAAAGCATGACAGCAAATGGACTAAGTCATACATTAAAGGATTTATTTCAGTGAAATTATTTATTTTCTTGGGGGTTAAGGTACATAAGTTGTGGTGTGTTATGTTCTGTGCTTTGGTTTAGTTTTGACAGGATCCTTGCAGTTATTATTATAAAAAAAATTGGAGAAGGAGAGAGTGATGTAAACATTGGAGGAACCTCACATCAAGTGTCGGAAGCCATCAAGATGCTCAGTGATGACAAATCATGTGGCTAGATATCACTGCCAGTGAGCTTCTTAATGTCTGCATTGATGGTGCCTGTGATTTAAAACAAGACAGGCAAGCTTGACTGTGTTGACAATTACAGACCAATAGCATTAGCCAATGTCCTCTCAGAGGTTTTGGAAAGAATTTGATCTTAAACAGTTCGTGACATTTTATTATGTGCTGATCATTTTGGTTTTAAAACTCAACATGGGACAGACATTTGCATTTTTGTGTTAAAGGAAATTGTTAATAAGTACAGACAGACATTTTTCTTGATACATCTGAAGCCTTTGATAGGGTAAATCATATCATCAAAGATCAACTTACAGATAATGATGATGACATCCAGAGACAACGGTGTATTTTATATGCTTGCACACAGGTTTTATTCATGCTCGGACAATCTTAAAATTCTTTTATTCAAAACCTATGCACACCTTTGTAAACTGCCCACCTGTGGACAAATTATAGGGCATCCAGAATGAGGAAGCTACAGGTATCTTATAATAATGCCCTAAAGATCAGCCACGGTAGTGCAGCGCAAGAGGTTTGTTTGTTGATACTTTCCAAGCCTTGTTGAGATATTTGATCTACTTTTGTATTCATCGTCTTGATGCTTCTAATAACAAAATCCTCTTTACTCTCACCAATGTAAGTGCCAGAAGTCAGAACTCTGTTTCCCCCTCTGGTCACATCAGAAACCATCTCCAGAGTTCTAAGCACACTTCCTGGATGCTGCAAATCTGAGTCTCATTCACTCCATCAACCACAGCTACTTGAGCTCTGCACTGAGCTCAGCTCAGTATGAAGTATTGTTTGTGGTACTCTGCCTTCATTACTGAGCGTTACATCTGGACCTGATCTTCTGAAGCTATTTTATCTTTTAACCCTTGTGCTATCTTGGATGACCCCACCCTTACTTTGACATGTTCTCCCTACCATGACAAAGGTGGATAAAGGTGGAAAAATTTCATGTAATCCATTGAACCAGTGAAGATCACAAATCTTTGAAAATAAAGGTTCACAGCTCTGTCTAGTGAATCTAGCTGACCCAACTTCCAACGGTAAAGTGCCTAGGATAGCACAAGGGTTACCCTGCTTTGGTTGTTTCTTATGTTTGACATTATGCTTTCCATCTTTTCAGAGTAGAGCAGGTCATCTTCATTTATCTGTTCCAGAGCTACTATCATTTCTTCTTCCACTTTCAACACAGGCTCCAGCAGGATCAGACGGCGGCTCTGCAGCTCTGCCACACTCCCCACTCCACACAGTAGCCCCAGTTGATGGACAGCGCTTCTAGTTTTACTCTGAAGATCTGCAACAGTTGATCGCATCACAGACACGGTTTGCAGTCTGAGCCCAGTTTCATCCATCCTCCTTTCGGCATCTTGGATGTCGGTCTCAGCTTCAGAGATGAGATTAGATTAGATTAGATTAGATTAGATTTGTTTATTAATCCCACGAATGGGAAATAAGCACAAGTATGTACAGACAGTAATGACAAGTTAGACAGACACACATTTTGAAAGAATATATACAAAAGTAAGAGTGTTCTGATAAATAAACAGGGAAGTCCCTATGAGTCCCTCATAGCGGGACACTTGATTGGAGTAGAACGTTATCTGAGATTCACAGCTCTCTACCTCACTGCGAGCTATGTCTACCTGCTCAGAGGCTGAGTCTAGATCCTTCTGACCAACACCCAACATGATTCCCCCTGAAAAAGAGACACCAATCAGACTGAAATACTGAATATGAAACTTTCTGTTGGTGGATGTTGTCCAGTTGATTTACTTACCAGCAATCCATCCCAAAACTAGAATTGCCAAAAGGCCAGCTCCAACATTTCTGATTGTCTCTGCTTCATCTCTTTTCCGTCTCATGTTGTACAGAGTTGTTTCTGCTGACTGCAGGTTGTCTATCTCAGTCTCCAGAGCTTCATTGTAACTCTCCAAAGAAGACCTGTGAGAGTCCAACTGGAGTCTCAAGTCTTCTAGTTCCCCTTCTCTCCTCTTTTTTTGTTCCTCTAAAGAACTTTGCACTGCAGTCAGACTCTCAGTCTCCTCATCGAGGTGCTGCAGTTCTCCAACAGCTATCTGCTCTGACTCTTCCAGATGCTCCTTCATGTCCTGGATCTGTTGTCTGATGTTATCAAATGTGTGACATCCAGGAAGACTGATGTCAGAGTTCATACTGAGGAGCATCTCTGACAGGTTGTTGAGGGATTGGAGACCTCTCAGCAGAGGTCCTGACTCCCTCGAAGTTGGGCAGTTCAGGTCTGTTTGCTGTGTGTCCAAAGGGTACAGACTGCAGAGAAGATGACAACATGAAGTCCAACACAGGCTATAAGACTGAGAAACAAACAAAAGGATAGATTACAAATGATCTTTAACCTATTTAAGTTGGAAAAAAAAATCTTGTCATCACTGAATAAAGCTTTTTGTAAAGACCAATGACAACAATTGAGCTGAGGTCGCTCTGGCCTTGGCTCTCCCAAACATGTCCACTTCTACAGAGTGTGAAAGGTGGCAGTAATGTGGAGGACGGCCCTCTGCTGGTGCTCCTCCCACTTTTGGCGTCATCTTGCTAAGCCCCTCCCCTCCTGTGCACAGTCTGATACGGGCCCACCTCCCACTCTCTCCAGAGCAGTCCACGGGTGCCCCTCCAGCCGACCACTCCACCAGATGTCCATGTGTTTTTGTGTGTATTGTGCTACTGTGTTATGAGTTTTTATTTTTTTTTCCTGTGTATGAACATAGTATGCAGTGTGGTTCTGCACACTGGCACCAATAAGCGTATCCCCTTCTTGTAACCCATCTACTCCCACACTGAGCAAAGGCCAGATGCTCTGCAGTCTGCCCTGAACTGTGTTTGCATATTTCTGTTGTCTGTGTGATCTTCTTCGGGTTGAACTGAAACATTGTGTGCCCGTTAGGCTGTGCAAATGAGAAAACATGAATCTAGACCCATAAAATGAAATCAACATGGATCAGTCAAATATAAAGTATCCCCTCCCCCCCCCGGGGTGCCTGGGTCCGGATGCCGGGGGTGCTCCTGGCCTGGGGGTCTCTCCTCCCCTCTCCTGGTCTGGCTGGGGAGGATCTGGTTCCCCTCATGAACACTTGGTTCACTTCGGCAGCATGCATGTATCTCCACCCCCACGTGCACGTGCACATGCACACTGCCACACTGCTCCCTGTCTGCTTCATCCCTCCTCCTAACCCACAGTGTATTGATGGACAGATATTTTCCGCTCATCGTGTCAGAATTTCACCTTTGATGAAATATTTGTCTTTCCAGCAGATCTGGTATAATTGTTACAGCTTCAAATAATAACTTTTTCAAATCAGTGCTCGTCTCCCCCATTTTCTCCACCTCTCTTCCCTTTACTCTCTTCCACCCCCCATCTCACATTCTTCCCCTCTCCCTCCCCACACACACTAAATGTAACAAATAAATACAAAATACATATATAATAGCCAGCGTTTTTCAGCTAAAGATCAGCTTAAACAGCTTTTACATTCAAATCAAATCTTTGCTGTTCCTTAAAGAAGCCTCTTCAAGTTCGTGAAGCTCTAGGTTAAATGACATTGTTTACCCGAGACTGCAAATGATTGGAGACGGGTCGAGGATCACAGTCACTTCATCAAAGTATTTGTTCATGATCGTGGTAAACGTCCTTAACGCCATGCTGAATGTTTCAAAAAAAGGTCACAGTTCAAACACAGACATGAATAAACAGGGAAAGAATCCCACAGTGAAATCTTACTTGATCCTTGAGTTGATCAGTCCTCCTTTGACCTCTGACCTCTGACCAGTGCAGATGTGTCTCTGCTTCAAATAAATCAGTAAGGAAAAACCTCTGTGCTAAAGGAGACCTGATCCTCAGACAAAAGCTGCTTCCTAAGCCAAACTAGTTGCAGTTCATTAAGTCATAAAGCCACAACATCTTTATTTAGAATTCCACTGTTATAACATTTTTCTCCTGTTTCTGCAGTTTTGTGTTTGCAGTCACTACAGAACAGTTTTTCCCTCTTTTCATTTAGACAAATGTTTTCATACGTGAGACACACAATGCTTTTCAATGAAAGCGTAAAGAAACGTGAGAGTGAAGAAAAGAATGTTCCATCTTAGTCCAGGTCATGGAAAGTGATGTGTGACCGGGAGTACCGTCAGTGCAGAGTGGAACCACAAACACAAAAATGGCTGAGACAATAAAAGCTTGTAAAAAATGCAATTTAATTAACAATTTAAACTCTAAAAATGCAGTTTCACTCTGATTAACAGTACACAGAATAAACAATAAAAGGGAGATGCAGGAATAAAAACAGGAAGGCCGAGCCGACCGCCTGTGCAGGAGGGGGAGGAAAGAGAGAGGCCGTGGACTAAGCCAATAAGAGGCAGCGCACCTCACTCCACTCCGTGCTGAAAACAACTAAAACAAACCCACACAAGATAAGGAAAAAAACATGCCAAAGAAACTTCCACTACACACTAAAAGGGATAAATGATAAACAAATACAGTGAGGGAACTGGAGTGAGGAAGATGCTGCCACCAGGGGCCCCCCTCACCGACACCACACGCACCGGCGCCCGACTCAGACCTGTAAAACAATAAAAGAAATCAGAGTCAACCACACAATAAGTACAACATCACTCTAAAAGCACATTAAAATGTATAAAAAGGGTGGGTAAAGAACACGCAGTGGCTCAGGACATCTGCAACACCTCCAGCCACTTACAGCATCTAGTTAAAAGAGCAGAGTATGAGTAAAAAATGTAATCTACATCCTCCCAACAAGAGGAGCTTCAGCCATACATACCACCATGCAGGCAGGAAGCCACTGTCTGTCCACTCACTCCCTGTTTCTTATATAGGGACAGACACAGCTGTCCCAAATCCCCAATCAGCAGGCCTGCACCTGTCACAGGCAGACCTGCCGGTTACATTCTTCCCCTGTTTTTTTTTGTTGGCGTCCCGACAACTCACTGCCACGGGCGAAACAACCCTTCAAGCATACTGCTGGACACCTGCACCTGAGACCCTGCAGCCCCCTCTAACCTAGTCCCAACACCTACTGGTAGATGATGGGGGTTTGTATGCTGTCCAGCCGTTTGGAGAGTAGTCCTTCGTAATACAGGAGGGTCGACTGTGTTCGGACAGGCAGCAGGAGCAGCCTCCACTGTAGGCACGGCCGGGACCCCAGTTCGTTTTTGTCCTGATGAAGGTCTTAAAATCCAGAAGCCATTCTCCTCAACGTCAGGGCTCTTTGCTCTAGAACTGGGTCTATCCGGCAAAACAGGTGGTTCCACAGGTATAGGCTTAATCATGCAACGATTTACTTGTCGTACCTTTTCAGGCTGATCCCGTGGGGCAACTGTATGACGGCCCCTCCAGGCTCAGGAGGTCTTGTGACCACAAACACTTCAGGAGCCCACTTGTCCTGGATCTTGTTGCGCCCTCTGTGCGAGAAGTCCCTCAGGTACACCCTCTGTCCAGCTGGCAACACCTCCTCTGTAACATGTTTGTCTGCCCTTTCCTTCCTCCCCGCAGCAGCTAGGCGCATTCGTTCTCTGGCACCTACTATAGCCACTTGTAGCCTTCTCTTGTGTTCACTGACCCAATGACGGGCCTCGCCGGCAACAGGCTTCTCAATGCGACCCAGAAGAAAGTCAACAGGTAACTGAGGTTCACGACCAAACATGAGAAGGAACGGAGAGTGTCCTGTTGACTTGTGTGGAGTGGTGTTGTAACTAAACAACACTTGGGGCAAATATTCAGGCCAGCGGTGCTTTTGGTCAACTGGGATGGTTCGCAGCAGATCATGAAGCGTGCGATTAAACCGCTCACATTGGCCATTTCCTTGAGGATGGTAGGGTGTTGTACGGGACTTCTCGACGCCATACAACTCACAAAGCTGGTATATGATGTTATTTTCAAAACAGCTGCCCTGATCCGAGTGAAGCCGTGTAGGGACCCCAAACTTTTAAAACCACTCCTTGATGAGGATGTCTGCCACAGTAGAAGCCCTCTGGTCTCGGGTTGGCACAACCTGGGTAAACTTGGAAAAGACATCGGTCATAACTAGTACTTGCTCTCTCCCATCCCTCGCTGGCTCCAACATGGAAAAGTCAATGGCCAGAATTTCATTCGGCTTTGAAGCCAAGAGATGACCCAAAGGTGCTCGTACCTGGGGTTGGGTGCTTTTGGCCAGACAACACCGTTCACACTTCAGGCACCAATCCCGAATAATGGCACCCATACGTGGCCAGTAACACCTTTGCTGGATCAACTCCAGAGTACGTTCAATGCCTTGATGGCCATGGTGGGTATGCAATTGCTGAAACACCTCTTCCTGTAGGCTCTCTGGCAGTACTAGCTGGAGGACTGGCTCACCCCCGTCTGGTCGCTGGTAGGTACGATGCAACAGTCCATCTTTAATGCTAAGCCGACCCCACTGGCGAAGCAGTCTCTGTGCCCCGACCTCCAGTGCTTGCTTCTCCAGCCGGCCAGGCATTCGCTGCTGCCCAACCAGGTGCATAATCGGTGCAATGGTTGCATCTGCCTGCTGCAAAACCACCAGATCATCTGTAGTCCGTTGCGGTACAGTGGAAACACTGGACTGAGTGGCTGAAATGGGAGCACATTCCACCTCTTGAAGTCCTTCTGGTAACACAGACCCTGGACGAGCTGGCGTCATGATGGTACAGGCCTTGGTTTGAGGTTGTCGAGAAAGAGCATCTGCATTTTGATTGGTGCGGCCAGAGCGGTATCTCACTGAATAATCAAACACAGCCAGCTCTGCTACCCAACGCTGCTCTGTGGCTCCCAGCTTTGCTGTCTGCAAATGACTAAGGGGATTATTGTCAGTCCACACTACACACTTATGGCCCACCAAATAATCCCGGAACTTCTGCGTCATGGCCCACTTCATTGCCAGGAACTCGAGTTTCATAGAGCTGTAGTTCTTCTCTGCTTGGTGAAGACTACGACTCGCATAGGCTATGGGCCTGATTTTGCCCTCCTGCTCTTGAGACAGCACTGCGCCCAGACCCTCGTGACTTGCATCCACTTCTAAAATGAAAGGCAGATCAAAGTTAGCATATGCCAAAACAGGTGAGGAGATCAGTTTTTCTTTCAGTCTTTGGAAAGCACCCTCACACTGGTGGGTCCATACTTCATTCAAGGACTCCCTCCGCTGACGACGCCTCTTCCCGGACAACTCAGCAATAGCCCGATGAAGAGGGGCAGCCAACTGGGCAAAGCCTTCCACAAAGCGCCTATAATAGCTTGCAAATCCCAAGAATGTTCTTAATTCAGATACAGTCTGGGGAGGGGCCCATTCGGCGACAGCCGCAATCTTCTTTGGATCAGTTGCCACACCAACTGCAGACACAACATGACCCAGGTAGTCCACCTGCTGTTTAAGGAAATGACACTTTTCTAGCTTAATTTTCAGGGACTCCTTTTCAAAACGGCTGAGGACCAGCTCCAATCTAGTCAGGTGCTCATCAACAGTGGAGGAAAAGACAATCACATCGTCCAAGTACAGTAACAGAGTGTGACAATTCTGGTCACAATTCTGGTCTAATTTAACAGCTACTGTAGGGCATTGTGCCACAAGATTGGATGTGCCTGGGGGCACGCATGGACCCCGACCCTGGGAGCCAGCACTCTTTCCACCTGATGTTTGGCCCCTCACATCAGATGGAAGTTTCCCGCCTCCTGAGCTGCCACAGAAAGTGAGGCCCCTGGCTGGGTTGGGACACGCTCATTCTCACACTCACGAGCATAGTGACCGGGTTTTTGACAACGCCGACACACCACACTTGACCGCGTACGGCTAGTTGGGGGTTGAGAGGCCGCCTGTAGAGCTAGAAAACCCTGTGTCAGTTTATCCAGCTGCTCTTGCTGTTTTCCAAAGGCTGAAACCTCTGTGTTTGTAGGGGTGGGGGCTCTAGCATTCAAATATTGCACTGAAGAAAAAGAAGGGACTGAATAAACTCGCCCCCGTGGCTCCCCACAGTGCCCCTCCTGTTCCCAACGAATAGCCTCTGCTCTGATTTCCAACAATGAGCTTCTTGGGTCCTGTCTCACCAACCGTTTCAGTTCCCGGCATAGGTTGGGATCTAACACATTCTCCACGAACTAGTCTCGAAGCAACCTAGAGGAATCCAACGTCCGCCCTGGTGCACACCGTTCAACCTTCTCCATAATGCAACATCAGGAAACACAGCATTAATTTTAATTGTTATGCCGACGATACTCAGTTGTATTTATCCATGAAACCTGACCAGAATGACCAGATAGAGAAACTGAACGCCTGCATTAGTGACATCAAGACCTGGATGACAATTAATTACCTCCTCTTGAACCCAGAAAAAACTGAGGTTATTATACTAGGTCCTAAAAACCTGAGAGATGCTCTGTCTGCTCAGATAGTCTCCCTGGATGGTGTAAGTATAGCCCCCAATTCCACAGTTAGAAACCTTGGGGTCTTATTTGACCAGGATTTATCATTTAAGGCTCACATTTCTCAGGCGTGTAGAACTGCATTTTTTCACCTGCGGAACATTGCTAAGATCAGAAATATACTTTCTAAGAGTGATGCTGAAAAACTCATCCATGCATTTGTTACATCGAGGCTGGATTACTTTAACTCTTTGTTAGCAGCGTGCCCTAAGAGTTCCTTAAGAAGTCTCCAGCTTGTTCAGAACGCAGCAGCTAGATTGTCAGCAGGAACTAGCAGAAGAGATCACATCACTCCTGTGTTAGTTTCACTTCACTGGATCCCAGTTGATTCTAGAATTAAGTTCAAGATCCTCCTGTTAACCTATAAGGCCTTACATGGAATGGCCCCATCCTATATTAATGACCTCATAGTCCCTTACCACCCAATCAGAACACTTCGCTCGCAAAATGCAGGACTGCTTGTGGTTCCTAGAATTAGTAAAAGTACAGTTGGAGGTAGAGCGTTTAGCCACCAAGCCCCTGTTTTATGGAATAAACTCCCAGCTCATGGAAGAGAGGCAGATTCAGTTTCTACATTCAAAGTTAGACTGAAGACATTCCTCTGTGGACAGGCTTATTGTCAGACTAGTTAGTATTCAGAGATTATTTAACTTAATGTTAATTGTTTAAATTAAACTAAATAACAATAACTATTATTTTAAAAGGCTGCTAGAAGTTGAAGCTGGGGTAACTATGGTGCACTGGGGCTCTGTCCTCTTTTCTGTCCTTTTCCAATACTTTTCTTTCTCATCTACCTCTACACTTCCTCTCTTCTCTATCTGTGATCATCATTTATCATTTAGTTATCCATGTCTCTGTTTGGTGCAGTACGATTCATGTATTGTCCCTCTATCCCTCTCCCCTCCTGGGGAGTGGGAGTGCTTCCAGATTCCAGTTGGCTCATCCGTGCTCCTGTTCCTGACTGTGTACCTCGTCTCTGCTCCTGCTCCTACACCTGGCTGTGGTTCCTGCCTCCGGCTCGACTCGCGCCCCTGACTGTCCCCCCAACCCCGGCTGGATGAAGCTTGTCTGCTGGACTTTAAATATGTAGATGTAGAGTTAGATAAGTTAATTCTTCTCTATGAGTTCTGGTAAATCGCCTGTCCGTCCTGGGGGAGGATCCCTCCTTCATGTGGGCACCCCTGAGGTTTCTTCATTTTTTCCGGAATCCAGTTTTTTTAGGAGTTTTTCCTTACCGCGAAGGGGGGTCTAAGGGCAGGGATGCCAGTATAGCTTAGTCAGTTTGTTAGTTTATTTTAGTATTTTCATATTGACTCTTTGTATTCATGATCCTTTTGAGTTCATGTTTTACTTCAAAGCCCATCGAGACGACTGTTGTTGTGATTTTGGGCTATACAAATAAAATTGAATTGAACACAAAGCATGGGAAAACTCCTGCAGTGATTCACCCTCCTGCTGCTGCCTGGAAAAAAATATTTGTTGCAATGAAATGTATGACTTTGAACACCCATACATATCCTGTAGTATTTCCAATATTTTCTCTGGGTCCTCCCTGTCACCTCGTGGCCTATATCTAATTTCATCCCTGGCTTCACCTTCCAGATGATCATAAATAAAATAGGCCTGGTCGACAGGATCCAACCGTCTGGTTCGTAATGTTGCCCTCATCTCCTCCACCCAATCCTCGACCAGAACCCCAGTCCTTCCCTGGAAATGTGGGCATTTTCGCTCCCTCGGGATATATACCAGCCTTTCCAAAGGCTCGTTACCACCACCAAAGGCTCTACCAGAAGCTTCTTCATTTTGTGAGCGGTCAACCCGAGCACACAGATTATCCAGGGGTCGTGGTGCTTCCTCATCAGCCATTGGTGAAGGATGGGGGTCTTACAACCAGTGAACGTTGAACCCAGGTAGTGGTGACCACAGGAATGGGGGGGGTCCGATGGAGCACACTGCGTGTTCTACCCAAAAAAAACAAAAAAAAAAAAAAAACAAAAAAAAAAAAACAGCCCAATTTGGTTACCACAACTGCACCAACGGAAATTAGATCCTGCCGACAACGCCAGAAATGTGACCGGGAGTACCGTCAGTGCAGAGTGGAACCACAAACACAAAAATGGCTGAGAAAATAAAAGCTTGTAAAAAATGCAATTTAAACTCTAAAAATGCAGTTTCACTCTGATTAACAGTACACAGAATAAACAATAAAAGGGAGATGCAGGAATAAAAACAGGAAGGCCGAGCCGACCGCCTGTGCAGGAGGGGGAGGAAAGAGAGAGGCCGTGGACTAAGCCAATAAGAGGCAGCGCACCTCACTCCACTCCGTGCTGAAAACAACTAAAACAAACCCACACAAGATAAGGAAAAAAACATGCCAAAGAAACTTCCACTACACACTAAAAGGGATAAATAATAAACAAATACAGTGAGGGAACTGGAGTGAGGAAGACGCTGCCACCAGGGGCCCCCCTCACCGACACCACACGCACCGGCGCCCGACTCAGACCTGTAAAACAATAAAAGAAATCAGAGTCAACCACACAATAAGTACAACATCACTCTAAAAGCACATTAAAATGTATAAAAAGGGTGGGTAAAGAACACGCAGTGGCTCAGGACATCTGCAACACCTCCAGCCACTTACAGCATCTAGTTAAAAGAGCAGAGTATGAGTAAAAAATGTAATCTACATCCTCCCAACAAGAGGAGCTTCAGCCATACATACCACCATGCAGGCAGGAAGCCACTGTCTGTCCACTCACTCCCTGTTTCTTATATAGGGACAGACACAGCTGTCCCAAATCCCCAATCAGCAGGCCTGCACCTGTCACAGGCAGACCTGCCGGTTACATTCTTCCCCTGTTTTTTTTTGTTGGCGTCCCGACAACTCACTGCCACGGGCGAAACAACCCTTCAAGCATACTGCTGGACACCTGCACCTGAGACCCTGCAGCCCCCTCTAACCTAGTCCCAACACCTACTGGTAGATGATGGGGGTTTGTATGCTGTCCAGCCGTTTGGAGAGTAGTCCTTCGTAATACAGGAGGGTCGACTGTGTTCGGACAGGCAGCAGGAGCAGCCTCCACTGTAGGCACGGCCGGGACCCCAGTTCGTTTTTGTCCTGATGAAGGTCTTAAAATCCAGAAGCCATTCTCCTCAACGTCAGGGCTCTTTGCTCTAGAACTGGGTCTATCCGGCAAAACAGGTGGTTCCACAGGTATAGGCTTAATCATGCAACGATTTACTTGTCGTACCTTTTCAGGCTGATCCCGTGGGGCAACTGTATGACGGCCCCTCCAGGCTCAGGAGGTCTTGTGACCACAAACACTTCAGGAGCCCACTTGTCCTGGATCTTGTTGCGCCCTCTGTGCGAGAAGTCCCTCAGGTACACCCTCTGTCCAGCTGGCAACACCTCCTCTGTAACATGTTTGTCTGCCCTTTCCTTCCTCCCCGCAGCAGCTAGGCGCATTCGTTCTCTGGCACCTACTATAGCCACTTGTAGCCTTCTCTTGTGTTCACTGACCCAATGACGGGCCTCGCCGGCAACAGGCTTCTCAATGCGACCCAGAAGAAAGTCAACAGGTAACTGAGGTTCACGACCAAACATGAGAAGGAACGGAGAGTGTCCTGTTGACTTGTGTGGAGTGGTGTTGTAACTAAACAACACTTGGGGCAAATATTCAGGCCAGCGGTGCTTTTGGTCAACTGGGATGGTTCGCAGCAGATCATGAAGCGTGCGATTAAACCGCTCACATTGGCCATTTCCTTGAGGATGGTAGGGTGTTGTACGGGACTTCTCGACGCCATACAACTCACAAAGCTGGTATATGATGTTATTTTCAAAACAGCTGCCCTGATCCGAGTGAAGCCGTGTAGGGACCCCAAACTTTTAAAACCACTCCTTGATGAGGATGTCTGCCACAGTAGAAGCCCTCTGGTCTCGGGTTGGCACAACCTGGGTAAACTTGGAAAAGACATCGGTCATAACTAGTACTTGCTCTCTCCCATCCCTCGCTGGCTCCAACATGGAAAAGTCAATGGCCAGAATTTCATTCGGCTTTGAAGCCAAGAGATGACCCAAAGGTGCTCGTACCTGGGGTTGGGTGCTTTTGGCCAGACAACACCGTTCACACTTCAGGCACCAATCCCGAATAATGGCACCCATACGTGGCCAGTAACACCTTTGCTGGATCAACTCCAGAGTACGTTCAATGCCTTGATGGCCATGGTGGGTATGCAATTGCTGAAACACCTCTTCCTGTAGGCTCTCTGGCAGTACTAGCTGGAGGACTGGCTCACCCCCGTCTGGTCGCTGGTAGGTACGATGCAACAGTCCATCTTTAATGCTAAGCCGACCCCACTGGCGAAGCAGTCTCTGTGCCCCGACCTCCAGTGCTTGCTTCTCCAGCCGGCCAGGCATTCGCTGCTGCCCAACCAGGTGCATAATCGGTGCAATGGTTGCATCTGCCTGCTGCAAAACCACCAGATCATCTGTAGTCCGTTGCGGTACAGTGGAAACACTGGACTGAGTGGCTGAAATGGGAGCACATTCCACCTCTTGAAGTCCTTCTGGTAACACAGACCCTGGACGAGCTGGCGTCATGATGGTACAGGCCTTGGTTTGAGGTTGTCGAGAAAGAGCATCTGCATTTTGATTGGTGCGGCCAGAGCGGTATCTCACTGAATAATCAAACACAGCCAGCTCTGCTACCCAACGCTGCTCTGTGGCTCCC
The DNA here is from genome assembly GCA_023969325.1 of Oryzias curvinotus. Classification (NCBI taxonomy): domain Eukaryota; kingdom Metazoa; phylum Chordata; class Actinopteri; order Beloniformes; family Adrianichthyidae; genus Oryzias; species Oryzias curvinotus. Next base: position 4,756,779 of record CM043725.1, on the reverse strand, counting down.
AGCTTTGCTGTCTGCAAATGACTAAGGGGATTATTGTCAGTCCACACTACACACTTATGGCCCACCAAATAATCCCGGAACTTCTGCGTCATGGCCCACTTCATTGCCAGGAACTCGAGTTTCATAGAGCTGTAGTTCTTCTCTGCTTGGTGAAGACTACGACTCGCATAGGCTATGGGCCTGATTTTGCCCTCCTGCTCTTGAGACAGCACTGCGCCCAGACCCTCGTGACTTGCATCCACTTCTAAAATGAAAGGCAGATCAAAGTTAGCATATGCCAAAACAGGTGAGGAGATCAGTTTTTCTTTCAGTCTTTGGAAAGCACCCTCACACTGGTGGGTCCATACTTCATTCAAGGACTCCCTCCGCTGACGACGCCTCTTCCCGGACAACTCAGCAATAGCCCGATGAAGAGGGGCAGCCAACTGGGCAAAGCCTTCCACAAAGCGCCTATAATAGCTTGCAAATCCCAAGAATGTTCTTAATTCAGATACAGTCTGGGGAGGGGCCCATTCGGCGACAGCCGCAATCTTCTTTGGATCAGTTGCCACACCAACTGCAGACACAACATGACCCAGGTAGTCCACCTGCTGTTTAAGGAAATGACACTTTTCTAGCTTAATTTTCAGGGACTCCTTTTCAAAACGGCTGAGGACCAGCTCCAATCTAGTCAGGTGCTCATCAACAGTGGAGGAAAAGACAATCACATCGTCCAAGTACAGTAACAGAGTGTGACAATTCTGGTCACAATTCTGGTCTAATTTAACAGCTACTGTAGGGCATTGTGCCACAAGATTGGATGTGCCTGGGGGCACGCATGGACCCCGACCCTGGGAGCCAGCACTCTTTCCACCTGATGTTTGGCCCCTCACATCAGATGGAAGTTTCCCGCCTCCTGAGCTGCCACAGAAAGTGAGGCCCCTGGCTGGGTTGGGACACGCTCATTCTCACACTCACGAGCATAGTGACCGGGTTTTTGACAACGCCGACACACCACACTTGACCGCGTACGGCTAGTTGGGGGTTGAGAGGCCGCCTGTAGAGCTAGAAAACCCTGTGTCAGTTTATCCAGCTGCTCTTGCTGTTTTCCAAAGGCTGAAACCTCTGTGTTTGTAGGGGTGGGGGCTCTAGCATTCAAATATTGCACTGAAGAAAAAGAAGGGACTGAATAAACTCGCCCCCGTGGCTCCCCACAGTGCCCCTCCTGTTCCCAACGAATAGCCTCTGCTCTGATTTCCAACAATGAGCTTCTTGGGTCCTGTCTCACCAACCGTTTCAGTTCCCGGCATAGGTTGGGATCTAACACATTCTCCACGAACTAGTCTCGAAGCAACCTAGAGGAATCCAACGTCCGCCCTGGTGCACACCGTTCAACCTTCTCCATAATGCAACATCAGGAAACACAGCATTAATTTTAATTGTTATGCCGACGATACTCAGTTGTATTTATCCATGAAACCTGACCAGAATGACCAGATAGAGAAACTGAACGCCTGCATTAGTGACATCAAGACCTGGATGACAATTAATTACCTCCTCTTGAACCCAGAAAAAACTGAGGTTATTATACTAGGTCCTAAAAACCTGAGAGATGCTCTGTCTGCTCAGATAGTCTCCCTGGATGGTGTAAGTATAGCCCCCAATTCCACAGTTAGAAACCTTGGGGTCTTATTTGACCAGGATTTATCATTTAAGGCTCACATTTCTCAGGCGTGTAGAACTGCATTTTTTCACCTGCGGAACATTGCTAAGATCAGAAATATACTTTCTAAGAGTGATGCTGAAAAACTCATCCATGCATTTGTTACATCGAGGCTGGATTACTTTAACTCTTTGTTAGCAGCGTGCCCTAAGAGTTCCTTAAGAAGTCTCCAGCTTGTTCAGAACGCAGCAGCTAGATTGTCAGCAGGAACTAGCAGAAGAGATCACATCACTCCTGTGTTAGTTTCACTTCACTGGATCCCAGTTGATTCTAGAATTAAGTTCAAGATCCTCCTGTTAACCTATAAGGCCTTACATGGAATGGCCCCATCCTATATTAATGACCTCATAGTCCCTTACCACCCAATCAGAACACTTCGCTCGCAAAATGCAGGACTGCTTGTGGTTCCTAGAATTAGTAAAAGTACAGTTGGAGGTAGAGCGTTTAGCCACCAAGCCCCTGTTTTATGGAATAAACTCCCAGCTCATGGAAGAGAGGCAGATTCAGTTTCTACATTCAAAGTTAGACTGAAGACATTCCTCTGTGGACAGGCTTATTGTCAGACTAGTTAGTATTCAGAGATTATTTAACTTAATGTTAATTGTTTAAATTAAACTAAATAACAATAACTATTATTTTAAAAGGCTGCTAGAAGTTGAAGCTGGGGTAACTATGGTGCACTGGGGCTCTGTCCTCTTTTCTGTCCTTTTCCAATACTTTTCTTTCTCATCTACCTCTACACTTCCTCTCTTCTCTATCTGTGATCATCATTTATCATTTAGTTATCCATGTCTCTGTTTGGTGCAGTACGATTCATGTATTGTCCCTCTATCCCTCTCCCCTCCTGGGGAGTGGGAGTGCTTCCAGATTCCAGTTGGCTCATCCGTGCTCCTGTTCCTGACTGTGTACCTCGTCTCTGCTCCTGCTCCTACACCTGGCTGTGGTTCCTGCCTCCGGCTCGACTCGCGCCCCTGACTGTCCCCCCAACCCCGGCTGGATGAAGCTTGTCTGCTGGACTTTAAATATGTAGATGTAGAGTTAGATAAGTTAATTCTTCTCTATGAGTTCTGGTAAATCGCCTGTCCGTCCTGGGGGAGGATCCCTCCTTCATGTGGGCACCCCTGAGGTTTCTTCATTTTTTCCGGAATCCAGTTTTTTTAGGAGTTTTTCCTTACCGCGAAGGGGGGTCTAAGGGCAGGGATGCCAGTATAGCTTAGTCAGTTTGTTAGTTTATTTTAGTATTTTCATATTGACTCTTTGTATTCATGATCCTTTTGAGTTCATGTTTTACTTCAAAGCCCATCGAGACGACTGTTGTTGTGATTTTGGGCTATACAAATAAAATTGAATTGAACACAAAGCATGGGAAAACTCCTGCAGTGATTCACCCTCCTGCTGCTGCCTGGAAAAAAATATTTGTTGCAATGAAATGTATGACTTTGAACACCCATACATATCCTGTAGTATTTCCAATATTTTCTCTGGGTCCTCCCTGTCACCTCGTGGCCTATATCTAATTTCATCCCTGGCTTCACCTTCCAGATGATCATAAATAAAATAGGCCTGGTCGACAGGATCCAACCGTCTGGTTCGTAATGTTGCCCTCATCTCCTCCACCCAATCCTCGACCAGAACCCCAGTCCTTCCCTGGAAATGTGGGCATTTTCGCTCCCTCGGGATATATACCAGCCTTTCCAAAGGCTCGTTACCACCACCAAAGGCTCTACCAGAAGCTTCTTCATTTTGTGAGCGGTCAACCCGAGCACACAGATTATCCAGGGGTCGTGGTGCTTCCTCATCAGCCATTGGTGAAGGATGGGGGTCTTACAACCAGTGAACGTTGAACCCAGGTAGTGGTGACCACAGGAATGGGGGGGGTCCGATGGAGCACACTGCGTGTTCTACCCAAAAAAAACAAAAAAAAAAAAAAAAACAAAAAAAAAAAAACAGCCCAATTTGGTTACCACAACTGCACCAACGGAAATTAGATCCTGCCGACAACGCCAGAAATGTGACCGGGAGTACCGTCAGTGCAGAGTGGAACCACAAACACAAAAATGGCTGAGAAAATAAAAGCTTGTAAAAAATGCAATTTAAACTCTAAAAATGCAGTTTCACTCTGATTAACAGTACACAGAATAAACAATAAAAGGGAGATGCAGGAATAAAAACAGGAAGGCCGAGCCGACCGCCTGTGCAGGAGGGGGAGGAAAGAGAGAGGCCGTGGACTAAGCCAATAAGAGGCAGCGCACCTCACTCCACTCCGTGCTGAAAACAACTAAAACAAACCCACACAAGATAAGGAAAAAAACATGCCAAAGAAACTTCCACTACACACTAAAAGGGATAAATAATAAACAAATACAGTGAGGGAACTGGAGTGAGGAAGACGCTGCCACCAGGGGCCCCCCTCACCGACACCACACGCACCGGCGCCCGACTCAGACCTGTAAAACAATAAAAGAAATCAGAGTCAACCACACAATAAGTACAACATCACTCTAAAAGCACATTAAAATGTATAAAAAGGGTGGGTAAAGAACACGCAGTGGCTCAGGACATCTGCAACACCTCCAGCCACTTACAGCATCTAGTTAAAAGAGTAGAGTAGAGTATGAGTAAAAAATGTAATCTCCATCCTCCCAACAAGAGGAGCTTCAGCCATACATACCACCATGCAGGCAGGAAGCCACTGTCTGTCCACTCACTCCCTGTTTCTTATATAGGGACAGACACAGCTGTACCAAATCCCCAATCAGCAGGCCTGCACCTGTCACAGGCAGACCTGCCGGTTACAGATGGAAGCAAAGGAAGAGAGCCGTCTTACCTGAAACCTTCCTGGGGCCACTCTGCTCCATCTGCTTCTGCAGCGCCTGTTTCCCCCCAGCAGTGAGCTGATTTAGGGTCTGGATTCTGGAAATGTTTTTTCTAAGCCAGCTCATGGAAAAAGCCAGCTGCTTGTTTTTTCTGCTGTAACTTTGTCAAATAAAACTATAAAAAACTGTAAATGATGCTAAACTGTTTTTCATTTGAATCGTCAGTCTAAGTGGAGCGCCCCCTTTAACACACATGTCCCAGGACCTAAATCATTGCAGCTGCCCTAATGTAATCTGACATGCATCTCAGCCTTGAGGCCTGCGGCTATGAGCTTTGTGAGCTTTGTTCATGACAGGAACAGAGAGGTTCAGTCTGCAGCTGTGTTTACGTGGACTAAAGTCATGGGAAGGAACGCCTGCTCAGAATAAAAATGCGTCATGTAAACACGCCATGCAGAATTCTGTGCCCCGATCAGACTCATTCAGATCCAAATTTCCTTCCAATCCAGATAGGTGGGTTATGCTGCATATAAACTATTTATTCTGATTGTAGGTCACTGCTGCTCTAGTTGAGATCATGCGTAGATGCTGTGTTGCTTCAGAGAAGGCTTTGAAGCCGAACAGGACCGGCCGGCTGCTCCAAGCGAGCGAACCGGGTCTCTGAGCAGAGGAGTGGCTCTGGGACGCTGTGTGAGCCAACAGAGGCGGCTGTTGGATGCAGAAATGCTGCTCAGTCCGTAGAAACCGTGGAAAACCATTACATGAATTGGAGTTTCCAGTTGTGTCCAGAAAAAACTAAAGGCGGATGTTATTCCCACATATCCTCGTGCAGCCAAGATGCAGATTGCGGCCTTGACCGCATGGATGTGCAGTGCGTCCAAAGCTAATATTTGTTGGCACGCATTAACCTAACCCTAACCCTTCTTCCGGGTCTGTGCGTCCAAGAAAAAAAACACGGATTCCAAAACATTTGAGTGAACAGGTGCTTAGTAATAATCATTATAACAAGGATAAAATCCCGTTTAGAAGAGCATCTCGCTCCATGCTGCAGGTTTCTTTGTTTGCAACTCAACTCAATATTTCTTCTGTTTCTGGGCCCAGGTTCCACTCTGATCTCATCGTTGATCCGATCAAAGATATTTTGTACATGTAACCGCTGCTTTTGAATCCACAGAAAGGCTTCCTGTTGTCTGCACAATAAGAAGTCCAGAGTTGGAAAATGACTTCATTTGACTTCCGTTTTTTCAGTATTAAATGGTAGATTAGAGAGTTCAGACCCAGCGGCTGTCCAAAGCTCTGTCTGTCTGTTTGGTTTCCCCCCCTTTTTGTCTCCCTGTATACTATATCCCTGGCAACAGCTTGACTTTGCACCCAGCTATTCAGCCCCCCCGACCCATTTCCTGTAAAGCAGCTGATTTCATCAGTTTATTCGCCGGTCGAGAATAAAAAGTGCCACAGTAGCAGAGAGAGAGCAGAGCAGCAGAAGGACTGAGTGTCGGTAAGACGGATCAAACTTCAGCCTTCTTTCATTTGATGTCAAAGACTCACCTTTTGTTCTTAAGACTGTACGTTTTAAGGTTAACATTACAGTGTGTTCCTGAAACGTTTTTGGAGAAAATGGGAGGTGTGAACATTCCTGATATAAGGCAGCAGTGAAAGTCTGAGAACAGATCAGGTGAAGCCCCGCCCCTTGTGGTGCTGAGGCAGGTGAGGGAAGACAAGACAGGTATGAAGGGGTGATGTTGTTGATGGTTTAGTGCAGGGGTCTGCAACCCATGGCTCCGGAGCCACATGTGGCTCTTTCATCCCTCTGTTGTGGCTCCCTGTGACTTTGGGAAATAATTAGTATTTTATAAAAATTCAATTTTATTTTAGTTTGTTCATTTTTCATGGCATTTCAAAGGCGCTGCTGGCTCCGTCCGAAGCGCGTGCCACGTAAAAAAAACAGCTTCCTTAATGAATGAGCTGGTATTTATCGGCGAGAACTGCAGAGCTGATAGCAGGAGGACACACGGGGCGGCCTCAATAAAAACTCCGGGTTCGAAGTGGTTTTCTGCCGGGAACTTGACGTGCCGCGGGGCAGAGAGCAACTCTCTGATGACAGAGAGTTTGCGCTTCGTGTTTTTAAACACGCATGTGCATTGATGTATGTTTCTTCAAGGACATGAGTGTAGATCGCGGGACAGAAAAGATTTTTAAAAAAAAGTACTTCTTAAAAATCCACCAGCCAATCAAAATCCTCACCGAAAAGTACGGGGCTTGATTGACATGCAGAATGGCCAATCGGACATCCTCTGACACATACGTCACTGCAGCCGCGAGTTTAAATTCACTCAGCGCAAACGACTATTTGACTATTTGCACCTTAATCTTGTTGTACAATGTTGCAATGACAATAAAGATTATCTATCTATCTATCTATCTATTTTTCTGCCCCGCGGCACATCATGTCCCCGGTAGAAGACCAGCAACCGGAGTGTTTATTGAAGCCGCCCCGCGTGTCTCCTCCTGCTATCAGCTCTGCAGTTCTCGCCTGATAAATCCGAGCTCATCAAGGAAGCTGCGAGGCACGCGCTTCGTACGGAGCCAGCAGCGCCAAATGCCTCATAATATGCCACGCTCCCCACATTGGACTGTTTACAGCAGAGCATGAATACGATGGTTGCTGCTTTCTGTCTTTGTAATAAAACGCTTCATCTGTTAATACAAAAGTATCTTTATGTAAACTCACTGTGTAGTTTTTAATCATCAGTACATAAACAATAATGTTCAAATAAACATGTAACTAATAAACATGACGATGGAAAGAAAGAAGTACTTTTTTTTTTTTTTTTTTACTTTTCTGGCCCGCGATGTACACTCATGTCCTTGAAGATCGATCGCGATCGACGTAATGAGCACCCTTGATATAATATATACATGCATAATATATATAATGATGTCAAAACGGGTTGTGGCTCCGGGTGCTTTTTTTTTCATTAGGGGCGGTCCCAAATGGCTCGTTGAGTAAAACAGGTTGCCAACCTCTGGTTTAGTGGATGTACAGCAGAGATTTAGGATTGTTTAGGATAGATGGGATGTGGGGGAATAGGGGGAGGGGGTGTTAGATAAATTACTTATTTATGGACTAGATTTGTAGGGATGTGTGCCAAAGGCAAATTTTGTAAATGTTGGATCTAAATCAACATGTTTGTCCAAATGGTCACTTTAAACTAAAATGTCTAGATGAATGTGAAAATAATTGTTTGTTTTAGTTTAAAGATTCATTTATTGCATGGGTTGCACGGTGGCGCAGTGGTTAGCGCTCTTGCCTCACAGGTTCAAGTCCCAGCTGGGGGACATGAAAAACTACATCAATGGGGGACCTTTCTGTGTGGAGTTTGCATGTTTTCCCCGTGTATGCGTGGGTTTTCTCCGGGATCTTCCGGCTTTCCTCCCACTGTCCAAAAACATGCTTCATAGGTTAATTGGCAACTCTAAATTGTCCCTAGGTGTGAGTGTGAGAGTGAATGGATGTGTGATTGAGGACATTCTACCCTGCGACAGACTGGCGACCTGTTCAGGGCATCCCCTGCCTTTGGCCAAGTGGCCGGGATAGGCTCCGGCAGCCCCGTGACCCCGAAAGGGAAAAAAATTCAATAGAAAATGAATGAATGATTTATTTATTTCCACAATTCAAAGGACAAAAAGGAAAATGAAGGAAATTTCCTGACAACAGAACTTCAATAGCAACATACTAGTAATATTATTATCATAACTGAAGGTTAATTCCCTGTGGTGACCCCTGAAAGATTAAGCCCGAAGGAGAATATAACACTCAATGTTATTGTTTTATTAGTTAAAATAATGGCCAGTATAAATTCTATGTAAAGAGTTGAGAGTAGAGATTCGAAAAAAAATGGATCTGGAGAAAGAATCCAAGCGCCCATCTCCAGAAACTGGACATCCCGTGGGGTCAGGTGGGTGATAGGCGATAGATTGGGCGGCCCTGGTTCGTGCCTGGGGTTTGGGTGAGGGGGATGCTCAGGACTCCCGGGTGGTGGTCAGCTGATGGTCTGTGGCTGGGGGGGCACTCCGGCATATTGGGCCCTGTGCTGGGAGGGCTGGGCTAGAGCCTGCTTTTTCAGTGCTCAGGGCGTTGGCAACCCCTTTGGGGGTTCATCTGAATCTGTTCTGGGTGGTCGAGGTGGAGTAGCAGTTTTAGGCCCGGTGTCCATAGGCACTCAAATGTTACAAACATACCTGTTGGCTTCACATACAAACATGTTAACATGAACACAATACAACTACTGTTCACACGCACATACTTGTTCATTCAAACCATCACATGTGAAGCATTTCTTTCTGTCACGTATAGTATAATCATTTTTATCTTTAGGGCTGAGAAGTAAGCTAGACTGTGATATTGTTGCGGTATATTATTCCCGTTTCCGGGTCAAGGCAAGACGCGTGGTCGCGGCTCTCTGCGGATACAACTATCTTCAAATGACGTAATAAGTTGATTTTCTCCAAAAAGAGAGCTGACCATGGCCCCTAAGAAAACCCAGGAATATGAAGACCTCAAAAAGACTCTTGATAGTATTCAAGAAACGCTTAGATCTTTTATGGATCAGGTGTCGGCTAAGCTAACGCCTCTTTGGGAAATGATAGAAGAGTTCCGAAGATTTCGGGCTCAAAATGAGCAACGAGAAAACCGGGTCGACATTCTGGAGAAACGACTGGACGATGTGGAACAGCAAGTAAGGATGAATAATGTCATTCTCACAGGAGTACCGATCAAGCCTCGAACTAAGCTAAATGAAGCAGGAGCTAGCACTGCTAATGCTAGCGTAGCTAGCAGGGTTGGTCATACGGCGAGCGGTGCAGAATCTCTGATACAGCAAATCAGTGACGTGCGGTGGGGTTTATGGCTGGTGAGGCACTGACGTCATCAGTCATATTTACAAACATATGAACCATACTGAGTAACTTATTCACCATTTGATTGACAACAGTTAACGTGTTTTGTTTAAAATATCATTCAACATGTTTTTTTTTTCCATATACAGTGATCCCTCGCTATTACACGGTTTACTTTTCACGGTTTCGGTACTTCACAGATTTGCATCGTGCATTGTGTTCTGCATTCTGATTGGCTAAAAAATCACTCCGCTTCTTCTCTACCTGTGCGTCAATAACGTTGCAGTTTAATATGTGCACGTACGTAAAACAGCAAATTCTCTTGATGGTGGCATGTCAGTGTATATGGATCTTTTTGCAAAGCAGAAAAAAGAGCGACAACAACTGCCTATCACTGTGTTCTTCTCCCGAACAAACACACCTGCACCGCGGGCTTCAAAAGGAGAAAACACTGCAGAGGGGAGTCAGGATGCAGCGGCTGCAACACCTGAGTCACTATTTGTCCCACTGTACTTTGTATTTTTTTCATAATAATTTTACATTTTCTCCCGTTTCATCTAATCACTCGGGTCGCGGTGGGCGGGGCTAATCTCCGCGATTTCAAGCCTTCTGCTCACATTGATTATTAAAATTATTATTTGACAGTACAGTACAGAAGTTATCTGTCTAAAAAAACGTTTCTAAAGTACTTTTATTTGTGAAACAAATGCTTGAGCCTGTAAATGGTTTGTTCTTTCTTTTTAATTTATAATACAGTATTTATTGTATAATAATAGTTTTAAAAAAAATAAAGGTTTCTACTTCACGGATTTTGCCTATCACGGGTTCTTTTTGGAACGTAACCCCCGCGAAAAACAAGGGGTTACTGTACAAACTGCAGCATAGAAAAAAGCACAAACGTTATTATCGTCTTACCTTTACTTGTAAATAAAGTCCATACGCCGATCCTTCTGAAGAAAATGACTTGCCGCTTGCTATCTCTTATTCTATTATTTTTAGCGTCATAATCTCAGGGCTCACCGGCGCCCCCTAACATGAGGCACGAGAACTGCTGGCCTCCCCCAGCGGCTTTTTTGCCGGCGTTTAGCGCTCAGCACAAGAAACACGTCCCTCACATACAATTATTTATAAAAACAAACACTGTACATCATATACATCTGCTAAATTATGTAAACTCAGCTCATATAGTACAAGTGATTGAACCGACATACAGAGAGACAGCAGTACCGTCTGACTGCATGGGTATTGCGCAATCCAAGGTGAGGCTCAGCGGGCTGGTGCCTCATCGCACGTCGCTTCTTAGTATCTGAACGGCAAATGCGGAAATTCAGCGATTTTGAAAAGAAAAAACACCCAAAAATGGTACATTTAAATGGAAAAATGACTGCAAAGCACAAATTACTGATTAAATATAATAAATGAATTTACTTTTTCTCTTTTCTTCCCATAATGACAGGGGAGGCACAGCCTCACCTGCCTCCCCTGACTGCACGTCACTGCAGCAAATACATTCATTTCTCACATCTAAAGGGATTTCCCTGGATCTCAACACCATCGAGACCTGCCACCTGTTCCCCAGGAGAAAGGAGACGGATAAACCAGCGATCCTCATCAGGTTTGTGAATCAAAAACACAAGCTAGCTCTGATGAATCAACGTAAAAACCTCAGAGGTTCCGCTGTTTATCTGAACGACCATCTGACCAGAAGGAATGCTGAGATCTCCAAACATGCACAGCTTCTCAGGAAGTAGAAGCAGATTGAGAACACTTGGGTTAAAGGCTGCAGGATTTACGTCAAACCACTCGGTCCACCGGACCGGTCCAAGGTTCTGGTTGTGAACACCAAGAAAGAATTTGAGAAGTATCTTTTCACGGTCGTCTGAAACAACATGGAGTAATAAACCAAAGAGCCAAATCATTTCAAGAAATATGACACCTGGATTCATCACTTTCTCCAAAAGTCTGACGTCACCTGAATAACAGCAGAGATTTCTGACCTGCAGACAACTTGACCTCAACTTTCACCGAGCTGATATCAGCTGAAGAAGGATATGGACCTGAATCTAATGTCTGCAGACATAACATGTAAGAGACTAGAAACTGTTTTGAACCCAGAAGAACGGCTGTTTTCAGCAGAAGAAGAAATGCCAACCTTGGACAATCGACAGATTATGGACCCTTTTTATTCTCCCTTACAGCATTACCTTATTATTTAAAAAAAAAAAAATACAATAAAAAAAAATATATATATACATATATATATATATATATATATATATATATATATATATATATATATATATACATATATATATATATATATATATAAAAAAGACATGGCCGACAAGCCCCCCCCCACACCCTCCCCAGACCCTGCAGCGGGTGACACCCAGAGCGACCGGGGGCCCCAAGATGGTTGCCCCGTCCCGTCCCAGAGCCAGGGAAGGGCTGATCCCAGCCCCAGGTGTAGACGGGCAGCCCATCCAGTGCCGCTGGACCTACCTCCCCCGAGAAGGACCCCCCACCAACCCCCCCCCAGCACGGGCAAAGAGACCACCCCACCAAGCCAGGCCGGACCACCACCCAACCCCCCCACCATGCACCCCCCCCCCACCACCACCACCACCAAGCCCAGAAGACCACGCAGCGCCCCAGCCCGCCCCGCCAAGGCACCGGACCCGACCCCTCGGCGAACGGGATCCCCACCAGCCCCCACCGGGCAGCGGGGGCCCCAACCCCCACCCCAAACCACGGCAGAAAGGCAAGAAGCAGCGACAACCAGGCCCCCCACCCCCTAAATCATGGAGTCAACTATGGGAGACCAGAGAGACAGAATACTTTCAAAATTACTTGAACTTTGGGCTGACATTTTTTCCAAACTGATATGATCAAAAAGCAGATTTCTTTATTGACTTATATTTATATTTTTCTTGTTTTTCCAATGTATTAAGATGGTTTTTTTTAGCAATACAAAGAGTTATGAAAATGATATTTAATAATTCTCCTTCTATCTCGATGGCACTCATGTCACCAAGCACACAAAGTGAAGGTGAAGCCGTGATTGAAACCTTAAGCCAGACTGATAGATCGGCACATACCTGCTGCCATAGAGCCTGGACAGGCGTGCAGAACCACAGTGCATGCATGTAACTGTCAGGTAGATTACTGTCACAGTGCTCACAAATGTCTGAGTTACTGAGACCCATCTTGAACATCCTCTGTCCAGTGTAGTAAATCCTGTGAAGAGTTTTGAAATGGATTAGCTGCAAATTTGGACTTTTAGTCAGTTTAAAGGTGTTTAGACAAAGTTCTGACCAAAAGTTTTCATCTCTGCTAATGCACAAATCTGCATCCCATTTTGTTATTGGAAGTGAGATATTATTATCTAATTTACATAAAAGTTTGTATATTTTGGAGAGAATTTTGTTCATTGAAAAATTAATCAGAGAGGTAACTACCTCTGGTAGCTTTAAATCGTTGTCTCTGTATTTAAACTTTTTAGTAATAATAGACTTAAGTTGCTGATATTCCAAGAAGTTATTTTTTCCATGTTTGTTTTGAAGTTCCTGGGGAGTTATGAATCTTCTGTCAGAAATTAAGTGCTCTAGTAACGTCACGCCCCCTGCTTGCCAAAATGGGAAGTGTATCATCTTTTTGTTTATGAGGATGTCTGGGTTGTTCCAGATGGGTGTCATTCGGCACGGTTGGATTGACGAGTTAGATGATTCTAGAAATTCCCACCAGGCTGTTAAAGTGGCGTTTATATTAATACTTTTGAAACAATCCTGTTTTTTAACTGTTTGGCTAATAAATGGTAGATCTGACAGGTTGATCTTCCCACATAACGCCTGTTCCAAGTCTAACCATGAGTTGGTTTCTGGGTTATTTTTTAACCATTTTAAGATGTATTGTAATCTCTTTGCAAGAAAGTATTTGTGGAAGTTAGGTAGTTCTAGGCCTCCACAGCTTTTTGCAGATTGTAAAGTTTTTAGACTAATTCTTGCAGGTTTATTGTTCAATAAAAAGCTTGATATGGATGAGTTTAATGTTTTGAACCATTTTAGTGGCGGTTGTGTGCGGATCATTGAAGGCAAGGCAAGGCAAGGCAAGTTTATTTGTATAGCACAATTCGTACACAAAGTAATTCAAGGTGCTTCACAAAACAGCAAAATGCATTCAAATCACAATACATCATAGGAATAATCAACGTAAAATGTACTTTAAAATAAAAGATAAAATTAGAAAATTGGTTTAAAAATAAAGGAAGGAAAGGACAGAAAAGTGCAGATAGGACCTTTCAGTCATATACACGGCTAAACAGAAATGTTTGAAGTCTAGATTTGAACATGAACACAGAAGAGGCCTGTCTTACGTCTTCAGGGAGGCTGTTCCAGATTTTAGCTGCAGAATATTGAAACGCTGATTCCCCTTGTTTAGTTCTGACTCTGGGAATCAACAGGAGGTCGGACCCTGAGGTCCTCAGAGTACGAGATGGTTCATATGGCACTAACATGTCAGAGATGTACTTTGGTGCGTGGCCATGGAGAGACTTTTACACAAGCAGAGCTGCTTTGAAGTCTATTCTTTGAGGTACAGGGAGCCAGTGCAGAGACCTGAGCACAGGACTAATGTGATCATACTTTGAGAACACTAATGTGAACATACATTGAGAAGAGATAATTAACTTTAGGTAAGATTTTCATTTTAACTGTGGCTACCTTACCCATGAGGGACAGAGGCAGGTTGGTCCAGCGTGTTAGATCGTCCTGTATGTTTTTCAATAATGGGATGTGGTTTAGCTGCACCAGTTCTGATAATTTGGGGGAAAAATAAATACCTAGATATTTGATATTGCCTGATTTAACTGGTATCGTGAGTCTTTTTCAGCATCCAGCGATGGTATGTTCATTTCCTTGTTGTTAATGGTGGCAAAATCTATCATGTTAATGAGTCTGCGGACATTGTCATCCGAATGTCTGCCTTTGATGAATCCTGTTTGATCAAAGTGAATTCAATCAATTCAATCAAACTTTATTTCAGACTCAGGTGGTCCATAGGAAGAAAAGAGAAAAAAAAAACATAAGATACAAATACAGTATATATAATAAAAAGTAAAAAGATATAACTTAAAAAGAGTATAATCGCTGTATCCAGTGTTTATTCAGGGCAGAAGTGTAGCGGCATGAGCTTCTTTTGGGATCGGTCAGAGAAATGATAATTGAGTTCTTAGATTTTTCCGGGCGTTCCATGCGGCTGTATGTAAGCTTACGCAGTAGAGCTTCACAGGTGGAGATGTGAGCGTCCACGAACAGCTGACTGGCTTTGTACCACCTGGGCACCTGTAGCAGAAGCCTAAAAGCATCATTATAGGCCACTAAGAATTTGTGGAATGTCCCACGTCCATAGATCCACCAAAGAGGAGCCGCATACAGAGGAGTGCAGTAAGCTCTGAACAGCGAACACTTCACTTGAAGAGAACATGCACTGAATTTTCTCATCAGCATATTTGCCTGAGCATAGAGTTTACAGTACTGTCTCTGAATGTCTCTATCATCCCTCCAATCGTCAGTATTGAAATGTCCAAGATATTTGATAGATGATGTTTGTTCCAGAGTCGTTCCACAGAGCTTAAAAACTGGAAAGTTTACATTTCTGTCGTCTTTGGTCCTTACGATCATTACTTTGCTTTTGGAGGGATTGTATTTTATATCAGAGTCTCTGCCATAGTCAGAACAAACTTTTAAAAGTGTTTGTAACCCAGCACTGTAGGGGCTAAAAATGACAAGGTCATCAGCATACATGATATGATTAAAGGTTTGACATCCAACAACACACCCAGTTTTGCACAGATTCAGATTAGTGGAAAGGTCATGAATATACACATTGAATAGAAATGGTGAGAGGATCCCCCCTGTTGAACTCCATTGCATACATAAAAAGGCTCTGATAAGACATTGCCCCATTTGACTACCATTGTTTGATTAGCATACCAGAAAGCCAGGAGTCGTACAAGATATTTGGGCTCTCCTCGATTAATTAGCTTCTGAAAAAGCTTGAGGTGGTTGACCCTGTCAAAGGCCTTAGTGGCATCAATAAAACACAAAAACATAGTTGTATTCAGATGCAGGTATTTCCCAACTATTTCCTGTAACGCGTAGATACACATATCAGTGCCGAGGCTTTTTTCAAAACCAAATTAGTTCTCACTTGTTAAAAGATGCACTTCAAGTCTAGTCAATAAAACATATTCTAAAATTTTTGAAATGTTGCTGGAAAGGGCAATCGGTCGGTAGTTCAACAGACTATTTAAACTGGGGGTCTTGTCTTTGATGACGGGAATCAATACAACTGAGAGAATTGAATCAGGCAGGACTCCATGGGTTAAAAAGCCAGTGAAACACATGGCCAGCAGGGGCAGTAATTTAAAACTTGAATATTTTAGATGCTCGACTGTGATGTCATCAAGACCACATGCTTTGCCTTCTTTTATCTTTGAAATTGCATCATGAATCTCACTTGCACGAATAACCATTGTGTCAGTAAAATCCACATTGTCAATAGAAACTGCGTGACTTTTTACCGAATTAAGCAGGTCAGAATAATGCTTGAGCCATAAATCAGCAATGTTATCAGCACCACATACACCTTCAATGTTGGATGGCAGTGAAGTTTTACGATTATTCATAGCATTAACCTCCTTCCAGAATTTATGGTAATCATTATTTTGTAGACTTCTGGCCAGAGAGTCTGCTCTCATCATGTTTTCTTGCCTTTTGATAATGCGAAGTGAATATTTGAATCTAGCAGTAGTCATTTTCTTGCTCTCGAACAAGGCACCTTGTCGAGGCTTCCCAGCTTCATGCCAGAGTCTGAAAGCATCCCTGGCTGCAGCATGATGTTCAGCTACAAAGTCATTCCAGCCTGGCTTGACAGTCCAGCTTTTAAGACTCCTGCTTCGTAGGCAAAGACTACTATCTATTACAGCTTTTACTATATTTTCATAGAGTTTACACAATTCATCGCAATGAGTAGTATTTTTGCAGTTTGGATCACAGCATGCCAGTGCATCCCTGGGCAATTTTACAGCCTGCAGCTGAGCATCGGTGGTTGCTGTGTACTTTTCGATGTCCTCATTTGTAACTTTGGACCAATCAAGTTTATCTGTAAGATCGTTATTTTCTTTCGTCACAAGAGATGGTACATTTGCCACATTTAAGGAGAAGATTATTGGTATGTGATCAGAGGTAGCCAAGTTATACAGGATTTCTATGTTACTCAGAGAAGCATGAGCATCTGCAGTACAGATACAGTGGTCCAGCCATGAGGTGGAATGCCAGGCATCACTGATATAAGTAAAGCTTGTATCTGGGAGAAGTATTTTACTTGATAAGGTGAGATTATTTTCTTCACAGTAAGAAGTTAAATGATTACCAAATATTGATGAGTCATCTGAGAGATCAGCATTAAAATCTCCCATAACAAACACACAAGTGGAGCTGCTATCCTCAATATATGCTTTTATGAATGCTAATTTGTGCAAGAATTTGTCCTCCAATAGGTAAGACTCATAGGGCATGTAAACATTTAGAATTGTAAATTTCTTTTCATCAATGTCGATTTCCAAGCCAACAGCCCAATCAACATTAAGTCTCACAACATTAACAGCAGCATCATACTTAACATTCCAGAGGATAGCCACGCCCCCAGGAATTCTACCTCGAACAATTCTGGTACTCAGATCAGTGGTGGATTCACCAGCACCATGAAAATCCACATGTAATGAGTTCAGATTGTCCAAGTCCTGTTTGGCAAGCCAAGTTTCTTGCAAACATAATACATCACACTCATTCAAAAGCTTATCAACGACATAGCGACTGGATTTATCAGCAACACTGTGTCCAGTACGCAAGCCACGCGTATTATATGATGCAATCCGCATGATGTTTTGTTGTCAAGTAAGATGACACAAGAGATTTAGGCGATGGATTCACTGCCATCCCCCACAGGAACTGGGGCCTTATTCACACTCCGAGTGATTTCTGGGGCCAGAGAACCTCTGGCTGCAGAACTTTGTTCGTTCCGGCGGGGTTCATAGTAGCGCCTCACATAAACACCATCAGGCCAGAGCTCAGGCGCATATGAGGAGTGATTTTTTCTATTCTCTGTGCTAGTGCTTTGCAGATAATTTTTACATCTGCATTGATTAAAGAGATGGGGCGATAACTTGAAGGACTCGTGGGGTCTTTGTCTGGTTTTAGAAGAAGGATAATGTTGGCTGAGTTCATGTTAGGTGGTAGCGATTGGCTTTCATTAATAAATGTAACCGTTTTATAAAACGTTGGTGCCAATTGTTCCCAGAATTCCTTATAGAACTCAGCAGGAAAGCCGTCGGGTCCTGGTGCTTTGCTGTTAGGCATAAGTAACAGAGCTTCATGAAGTTCAGACAACGAGAGCAGTGAGTCTTGATTTGTGATTTGATCTTCATTTAACCTGGGTAGGTTTACATTATTGAGAAATGAGTTAATGATTTGTTCTGAAGGATTGATCTGTGGTGTGTACAAGTTTTGATAAAAGTCTTTAAATACATTATTAATTTTTACCGGGTCATGGGTGACATTTCCGGTTTGGTCCATAATAGAAGTGATTGTTGATTTTTCTTTATTAATTTTAAGCTGATTAGCTAGAAATTTGCCAGATTTATTTGAGTTTTCATATCTTTCCAATCGAAGCCTTTGTATCTGGAATTGTGTTTGTTTATTGATGATGTCATTTAACTGCAGCTTTAAATTTTTCAGGTCGCCCAGAATGTGTTCCTGTGCAGAAGCAGCATAAGCAGTCTCCAGGGTTTTGATTTTATTTTCTAATTCTATTAAATCCGCTTTCTCTTTGCGTTTTTTATGAGATGAGTAAGAGAGGATTTTCCCTCTCATGACTGCTTTTGCTGTTTCCCAAAGAAGGCATGGTGAAACCTCAGAAGTATTGTTGAATTCTAAGAAGGTTGCCCACTCTTTTTTAAAGAATTCAATTAATTCCTGGTCTTTTAACAGAGATGTATTAAACCTCCAGGTTGAACCTGAGGGTGTGGATATTTCCCTAAAAATATTTACAGAAACTGGTGCATGATCACTGATGATGATTGTTGATGTTGATGATGTTGGAACTTTTAATTTCTTTCAAAAGAGATTTACTGACTAATAAATAATCTAAACGGGAATGTGAATGGTGAACTGGAGAGAAAAAGGTGAACCCCTTAGTGTTTGGATGACATGAGCGTCAAGCGTCGCAGAGACCCAGATCATTCATGTACTGCTGTAGGGTACTTGCAGACCTCCATATGCGTTGGTTTGCTGCTGTGCTGAGTCTGTCAAGTTCAGGTTCCAGAACAAGGTTGAAGTCTCCTCCTATAATGATTGTGGAGTCAGAGTGAACTGAGAGTGAGGTGAAGAGTCTGTGAAAGAAGGAAGAGTCGTCAACATTCGGGCCATAGATTCTGGCTATGCAAAAGTCCTTATTCTGAATGGATATATTAATGATTACAAATCTGCCTTCTGGGTCGGTAACTGTATCCTTATGAGTAAATGTAACGTTTTTATTAATCAAAACTGCAACCCCTCTTTGTTTGGAGTTGAAACTAGCAGAAAACATAACTGGAAACTGTAAGCAGCACAGGAGATGATCAGCTGATAAAGGTAAATGGGTCTCCTGCAGTAGAGCTATATCTGCTTTAAGATCATTCAGGTGATTTAACACTTTCAATCTCATTGGCCCAGAGCCGAGTCCACGCACATTCCAGCTAACGATGTTCAAACTATTCATAGCTGTTCTGACCGGGAGAGTGCAAGGCTAAATAGTGCGTGTCCCCGTTCGTGTGCGCGTGCCCGCTACACCGAGAAGCGCTGTGCGTTGTGGGTGAACGTTTCTTGGCTGTGAGCTGCATGTTGCGAGCGTCCTGTGTGAGCCTAAGTGAGGTTTTTGCAGTTTATCAACGTGCGGGATCGCGTGTGCATGCCCTTATGCGCGCTAGTATGCATGCGCGCCCATTCCGTGCATAAATAAATACTCACCGTGGTTGCGTTGACTTTACCTGATTCACATACGAGGAAAGGGGAAGGGGGGGGGACAAGAGAAAAGAGAGAGGAAAAGAGAAAGAACTAAAAACAAAAACAACGAAACAACAACAGAAACATGAATGTGAGAGGGAAAGAGAAAAAAAACTGTTTTCCTGAGAGGTGTGGATTATTGATGCTCCGATTATTTCCTATTCAATTATATACGTTTGCGGGTTTCTTCTGGGCGGCGCAGATGTCAGTGCGCCTCTGAAAGCCTTCAGCACAGCCAGGGTGTTAACTCTGGGTCCCGGAACAGCTTTCCGTTCACAAAAAGCTTATCAACAGAAACCACCGCACGGGTTCCAGCAGAGAGATGCTTTCTCCTCAGCGGGAAGAGGATTTTCCGACGGCGGAGGATCTCGACCGGAAACTGGTCATTCACACTGTAGTGCGTGCCTTTCAGTTCTCGGCCTCGGCTCTTTACCAGCTGCTTTTGTTTATAATGTTCAAATTTAGCAACAACAGGACGGGGACGCTGATTGTCTGGCCTTTTTTCCTCCGAGCCGGTGAACCCTGTGGAAGGAGATCTTCTGGACTTCTTCTTTGGGGAGCTTCAGGTGGGCCTCAATGAAGGACTTCACAATGTTCTCCGGGTCTTCCCCTGCCTCTTCTGGAATCCCCGCAGTCACCAGGTTGTCCCTCATGCTCCTCGCCTGAAGATCCAGGAGGGTTTCCTTGATGGATCTGTTCTCCTCGGAGAGACGGGCGGTGTCGTTGCCCAGGATCTTTACGGTCTCTCTGAGGGCCTGGTTCTCTACTGCAAGTTACTGCACCTGCTGCTGGCTGAATTCCAGAGACTCTCGCAGACATTGAAATTCTTTGTGGAGGATCTCCAGCAGATGTAAACGGCAATCAAGGCTGGAGAGCTTTTTATCAATTGAATCCAGGATATCACCCATGTTGCTGCCTGGAGAGGAGGCAGCCCCCGGAGAATCTTCGGGACGGCCGCGTTTGGTGGAAGGAGTGGCGGTGTTGGATCTCTTCATGACGCAGGTATTGAAACACTTGTCGATGTATGCCTCCAGATCCTCCAGGTCCTCCAGGCTGACAAATGCTTGATAAACTTTTTTCAGGTTTTGTTAACTTTCTGGATTATTTAAATATGGCGGTATAATGAAATAAACCAAAATGTTTGTTCACAACTTACGCGCCGCCAGGTAAACTCACCACACTCCTCTCGTTGGCTATCGCGATACTACAGCATCACGTCACACCTAAACCTTTTTTCTTCAATGATTTGTGATCTTCACTGGTTCAATGGATTTCATGAAATCCTCTCCACCTTTATCCACCTTTGTCATGGTAGGGAGAACACATCAATGGAAGGGGGGGGGGGGGGGTCATAGGATAGAACAAGGGTTAAGAAGGTTGATGCTGGTGAGGCACCAACTCCTCTGGAGTCAGATTTATAATTGCAAGAACTGAATTTATTTCACTGTTCATCCAACAGCAGCTAACGGCATATAAAACACACAAGAAGATATTTGTCCTAAAGAGAATATTTCTTTTACAGATGGCTAGAACATTCTTCCTGTGTATAAATTATTCATATATACTGTAAACAAATGAAAGTATACAGATGTGTTCAGCACACATTTGACCCTCAGTAACTTTCTGGTATTTTTGTAACTTCAAATTCTGGAGCTTAGTCAGTTATTAAATGTTGTCTGTGAACATAAAATCTAGTTTTCAAATATTTGAATTTTTTCCACTCACTCCCATCTTATTTAAAAAAACAAACATTGAGAAACATGTTTGTCCTTTTTTTTTGAGTCAGTGTGTCGATCCTTCTCCGCCAAAAGCTCTATGGTCTGTTGGAAAGTCTTCCTTATTTCCTTTAGTTTAATGTTGCTCTTCCTTTCAATGTGGAAACTAGGCGTCCTCGTCTGGTCTGTTTCTACGGCAGCAGTGTAGCTACAAAGCAGCTGTCAGCTCACGCCTGTCCCCTGCTGGCGAGGCTTGCCTCAGCGCTTACAGCAGCTCTCTGACGTCACTGGAAAACTGAGTCATGCAGTCAGACATGAGGTGAAGCTTCAGAGTTTCAGCTCCCTATGTGATCGCGCAACACTCAAATTAGGCGAATTCACCTCAGAAGTGGTTGAAAACGTGTCGAGTCAACAGAAAATGTATCTTTAACACGGCACAGTGGAAAATAATGTAGCGACCTGGGGGTTAGCCCTGCCTTCAGCCCCTGAGACTCATGGGAAGTGGGGAATCTGGGGTAAAAACCATGAGTGAGAGGGGTGGAAGCTGAAGTGACGCTCCATGCTGTTTGGCTGTGTTTGTGCTTGAATAAATGGGCTTTATGCTCAAAAGGGCTGCATTTACACTGCAAGGTTCAAGTGACCCAATTCCAATTTTTCATTCATTCATTTTCTTATCCGGTGTTTTTTCAACACATTCCAAAATTTGTAATAAAGAAATCAACTTTCTACGACGGAGTATTAGGGCCACCAAAAAAAAAAAAAAAAAAGTTAATCTACGACTTTTTATCTCGTAAATTTACGAGATAAAAAGTCGTAAATTTACGAGTTTTTATCTCGTAAATTTACGAGATAAAAAGTCGTAGATTAAGGAGAAAACACCAAAGTTGTCCGTTTATCGGAGCTTAGTTTGAAGATTAAATACGTGGAGCCTTTTGTGAAGCTTTATTTCCGGATTACAGGTTTAAAAAACAGATTCTGAACCTTTAGATGACTTAAAATCAGATTATTGTCAGTGGAACCGTCTGTCCGGGGTTCAGTGTCAGTAAAGCGGAGTTTAATGCGTAAAATAAGGAGCTCAGAGACACGTTTGGGTGTAGAGGACCGCTGCAGCCTTTATTCTCCTTTTCATTCACACCCTGAAGTTCTTCTGTCAACTGACGTCATGAACGTGTCATCCGAACACCAATGCGGAAGTAAACAGTGTTACATACGCCCTCTCCTGCAGATGAAATGTCCCGTTTCAGCATAAAACAATAAAGAGGAATGAAAATAGTCTTTTATATCATCATTAGAACGTTGAAAATGACAAATAAGTGCTCCTCCTCGGACAGAAGCGTCACACAAATGTAGAGATTTGTCTTTGGTGGAGGAAGTAAGGATTGACGTGGACAGCTGCAGGAATACCGACGATGGCTTCATCGGGCTGCAGAGATCCCGCACCACCCATCAATAGCTTCCAGACATTTGGAACGTTATCAATGAACATTCATCTCGCCTGTTCAACAAAGTTTAGTGGGTCTGCTCTGCTGCTGCGCGGCGTTCACCTGCTGCTCTGTATGCTCACGTCCACATTAATCATAAATTTATGACTTAAAATCTTGTAAATTTACGAGTTTTTATCTCCTAAATTTATGAGTTTTTATCTCCTAAATTTACGAGTTTTTATCTCCTAAATTTACGAGATAAAAAGTCGTAATTTAACTTTTTTTTTTTTTTTTGGTGGCCCTAATACTCCGTCGTAACTTTCTATGGGTTTTATGGTAAAAATGTACTTTTCTGTGAAAAAAGCCAAGAAAATCAAAAGAGGCTCTTCCTTTGAGTAATCTGTGCCACCAAACGCTAACATGCTTTCTGCTGATGTCAGGAGTAAACAAGTGCGCGTGTGAAGAAGCTCAGAAGCCCGTTAGATAACTAGTTTGCATTCTCTCTTAAAGACCCACTCCTATGAAAACCGCGTTTTTGGTGTTTTAGCATTTTTCTGAATGATGGAAGACACATACAGGATAAAGAAAATTAAGATTGAAATTGCATTTCTGAGCATTTCTTCAGTCAAATTGTCATGAATCAGGAGCAGACATAAAAGCCACTTGAAAAAGCTTATATTTGTGACAAAGAACTGGCATCTGGCTCAGAACTGGGGCCTGGATACCTCCAATATTGCTTACCATTTTTGTTGCACTGGTAATGTTAGTTTAGGATTGGTAAACATATGGGAGAGCCTAACGGGTGATTGGGGATGGGCCTACTTCACGCCGACAGTCCCGCCAACAACTCAAAGTCAAAAAATGTTTTTTTCCAAGATAATTTACTAACATATTAATAACTGATGCAGCTGAGACATACATTTTACCATTTTGTCTATACAAGGTTCAACATACCTTAAGTAGAAAAAATAAAACATCTGATAAGGTACATGGAACAAACCACCCACCCCAGCCCATCTTAGCATGAAAATCAGAAAGAGAAAAAAAGTATAAAATAATATTGACATACATCACATGACCGCAGGCACAGACTCAGTTGGGTAACAGTTCTAAATTTAGTCAATAAAACATTTCCATTAAAAAATATAATAACAAAAACATTTACATTTGTTGTAAAATGTTTCTGTGCATCCTCTTAATGTGTATTTAATTTTCCCTATTTAAAAAGAAACATCATTTAGAAAGATCATTTAACCATTGCAGCCGACATCTTGCTAACAAAGATGTGATGATATCTTTTTTGTACTAGTCAAAGGGAGTGGTCAGGAACACCAAATATTGCAATAAGTGGACAAGTTTGTATATTTAATTTAAGAACTGCAGATATAATAGCAAAATAACCAGACACAATTCGGGCAAAGAAAGAACATGTGACTCAGGTGATCATGTGATCCCTGACATTTATCACATTTATCTTCCACATCTGGAAAATTTCAGAGTCTGGTTTTTGAGAAATGTGCCCTGTGTAGGACCTTAAACTGTATGAGTCCAAGCCGTGCACACGAGGTAGACAGTCAGACCGAGTCAGAGGCCTCTTCCCAAAAAATCATCACTCAATGTTAACCCCAGCTCCCTCTCCCAGTCCTTCTTTATCTTGGTCCAGGAGTGACAGCATGATGGAAGAATAAAACCATTTACTTTTGAAAGCAAACCCTTCTGGCTTGGACAGTGTGAAAGCAGGGCCTCCCAAGGTTGATTTTGTGGAACAGAGGGAAAGAAAACTAAAATGAAATTTAGAATCTGAAAATAGCAAAACAGACGAGTACCAGGGAGATTATGATTAGAGGCTAGGCTGGTAAAACGTGCGAAAACACTATCTGCATTAAGATTCATAACCCTTTGTGCTATCCTATGGGGCCAGGATGACCATTGGCATGCTATCTCTACCATGACAAAGGTGGATAAAGGTGGAGAGGATTTTATGGACAGTGGTGGACAAAATTGTTGGTACCCCTCAGTTAAAGAAAGAAAGACCACAATGCTCACTGAAATGACTTGAAATGTTCAAAAGTAACAATAAATTAAAGCCACAAGCGGCGTTGTATGGCCCGCAGACGCAACCCGCCTTCCACGCCCACTGTTGTGCCCACCTCTATGCAGCACAGCTACCCTAACCGCCCACCTTTTATCAAGGCTTGTTAAAGCTGCTAATCTGCTAATTATGCTAACATTGCAGGTTAAGCTAATGTTGCTGAAAATAGCCGCGTTTACATGGCACAGGGCTCCAGACTGCGACCAAATGGTCGCATTTTGCGACCAAAATTTGAGAGTGTGCAACCGAATTTTACATCCAGTCGCACATGTGCTACCAGTAAATTTGCCTCCCCCACCCTCCGTATTTTTTATACATTTAACGTGGAAGGGGCACGTCAATGATCAATGAAATGAGCAATGAAATAATCAATGAGACGCGAGCGCACACGCACGCAGACAGACACACACGCGCGCACATACTCATGAAACGCGAGCACACACTCGCGTTTCATTGAGTGATGTCTGTCTGTGAGGCGGCCAATGCGTGTGAGAAGAATAGGGAAAGCCACTGTAAGTGGCTAAAATGCGTGGAGGGGGAGGGGCCCAGAGATAATCGAGCGCGCGTAAACATCTGTGGGAAAGAAACTGAGACAAATATCCTCACAACCTGATGTGTGTGTCTGAGCTATGAGCAAGTGAAGTATTGATTCGTTCTTCCGACCTGCGGCTAGTACCAGTGCCAGAGTCTACAGCAGGGGTCTCAAACTCGCGGCCTCCGGGCTATTTACAGCCCCCAAGATGATATTTTGCGGCCCCCACCTTGAAATGAAAGTTTAATTTTAATGCGTCCTGCCAGTTTGTATGAATGACACTTTTTCATTGCCGTGCGCAGACCTTACAAATCAACCAATCCCAGTGGAGTATATGACTCTTGGGGGCGGGACATTGACCGGGCTTGAAAGCAGGAGAACATTTAGGGAAACCTGACAGCCCCCTCCCCGCACCACATTAAGGAGTTTCTTACTTTCCTTTTTAGAACGTGTTTATTCGCTCGTAATTTTCTAATTACATGCAGTCCGTGCTGAACTTTTCTCTGGGCCACACAGACCCGGAGGACGTTTATGGTTAAGGTTATGGTTACGCGCGGCGGTATATCAACCCCGATGCACGGCTGTTACAGCAGCACACCGCTCCCGCAGGAGTCGGGTCAGCTGACTAGAATAAATGTCCCACACCTACATGCGTGACAGCTAACGGGGCTTTAGCATTAAAAACGTGCGAGAAACAACAAGATTTAGTCTTAGACGCACTTAAAACACGTGGGGAAAATGCAATGATAGGCGGTTCTGCAGCGAGACTGAAAGAGAACAGGAAATTGGAGTTGTCCGAAGGGGCTGCCGGGGAGGAGCGCTTCATGCCCACTGAGGTCTGGACCCGGCACCCGAGTTCTGCGTTCGGGCTCTGGTGCTAGTGGACCAAGTGAACCTCTCTGAGCAGCAGAGTAGCCGGATTTATTAATACGTGTTTGAGGGGAGGGTACTTTGTTACGTGTGCGTTTTGTTGTTTTGTTATGTGTGAGAATTCGGACTGTGAGCCGACCCGCCGCTCTGGGTTAGCGGCTGCAGGACTCACGAGAACCGAGCAGAGCTCAGCCCGTCAGCTCACAGAGAGGCTTTGGGTCGGTGGGTAAGCTTCAAAGCAGAAATGTCGCTCAGTCCTTAGAAACTGTTCAAACAATCACGTGGATTTGTGTTTCCAGTTGTATCGCGACAAAATAAAGGCTGATGTTATTCCCAAACATTTACGTGCAGCCAAGATGCAGATTGCAGCGTTTCTCACATGGTCCTGGATTTTGTGTCCATCAGGCTAATGTTGTTAGCCCGTGTTAGCCTTCCTAACCCTGGCTTCCGGCTCCGTTCTTCCACAAAAAAGCACTAACCACACGGATTAAATATAAAACAATGAGCGAATAGGCGCTTTATAATATTCATAACATTAATAAAAGCACATTTGGAAGATCATCTCGTATATTACTGAGCTGCTGCATAAATGTCTGTGGCAGCGGTTTGTTTACAACAGGACGCATCTCCTCTTCCGGAATTTTTTTTAACACTTCTGCGCATGCCCAAATGATTGATTCCGACCGAAAGTGTGACCCATGGGAACGTTTGTTCTGATCGGAAAAAGGTTTTCTGTGCCCATGTGCACGGGTGAATTTTAACCTCACCATTGATCCGATCAAGATATTTTGCCCATGTAAACGCGGCTACTGTTAGCATTGCAATCAGCATCATCAACTCTCTCAGAAAAACACAATGATCAAAATGCTAATTATGCTAACATAGCTAAAAGTGGCTAAAAGTGTTAGCATTGCGATCAGCATCATCAACTGACTCAGAAGAACACATTGCTCCATTGTTGAGAGCTATATATCATAAGTTGATAAAAAAACACACTTTTTTCAAAATGGCGGCTTTTCTGTTTATTTTATCCCCATAGCAAAAATTTTGTGTCTTGGTCGCCCCGGGATGACAAACAGATCAACGTCAGTTTCAGTTGAATTGAAAAAAGTCTGATTTTTGTTGACCTTAGCAACAGTGGGTTTTTTGCTAACCACGCCCACATTCCTTATATGTCCATATCCAGTGTTTTTCCTTTTGTTCAGTTCATGGATAAATGCTTTCAAATTCCACAGTATTCCTTTGAAAAACATAGGAGTTATAACAGTACGCCACTTTTGCTAGCTTGCAACTGTCAGGTTTTGTCGAGGACAGCCAAGAAGCAAACCCAAGAGAAAAGGTTAAACAGTCTGTTTATTGTCCTGGTCAGAAGTCTTGCAGAATGAAGGAGCGTGGAAACCTCCCGCCAGCAGGGGGAGCAGGACTTTTGTAGACTCACAGCCGTGAGAGGAAATGAGCGGACAGAGCTGGGAGGGGGGAGAGAGCCTGGATGCCGGTGATGAAGTAGTAAACAATAGGAGACCTCGGCAGAGGAATCTCCACTTTATAAAGTCAATGGAAAGTCTTGGCTTACAGTGCAAATCCGTGTGGATGGAGAAGGGAAGGCAAGGCAAGGCGAGGCGAGGCGAGGCGAGGCGAGGCGATGATGGCGACGTGACGATAGTTTACGATCCGTGTGGATGCGTGGACAAACTAGCTGGAATAAATCAGAGAAGACTGACGTTCCTGCAATGAGTGCAGCACAGGCATGGACTTATGAAGGGGCATGACCAGGTGTCCTCCATAGAGCGTGATTGCTCCACCGGAAGCCTGGCCAAACAAGGTGAGTGCTGCCGCAGACATGACATTACCCCCTCCTCAACGACCGGCACCCGACGGTCGACCAGGCTGTTCAGGATGCTCACGATGGAACTGTGCAACAAGATCCGGATCCAGGATGAAACGAGAGGGAACCCAGGATCGCTCCTCCGGGCCGTAGCCCTCCCAGTCCACCAAGTACTGGAAACCCCGGCCACGGCGACGGGATCGCAGGAGACGGTGCACAGTGTAGGTAGGACCACCATCGATGAACCGAGCAGGAGGCGGTGACTGAGCAGGGGGAACCAGAGGACTAGAACAGACCGGCTTGATTTTAGACACGTGAAAGGTCGGATGGACACGAAGGGGTCTGGACAATCGAAGCCGCACCGCTACAGGATTGACCACCTTGGTAATAGGGAAAGGCCCAATAAATCTGGGTGCGAGCTTCTTATTTTCCACACGAAGGGGCAGGTCCGCTGTAGACAACCAGACCTTCTGGCCGACCTGATAAGAGGGCGCCGGAGTCCGTCTCTTGTTGGCCGTCTTACAATAACCCTCCACAGTGCGTAGGAGCACTCGTCGAGCTTGTCTCCAAGTCCTTTGGCACCGCCGGACTGAAGCCTGGGCAGAAGGGACAGACACAGACACCTCCTGGGAGCAAAACAGAGGGGGTTGGTAACCATAGACAATTTGAAATGGGGACAGTCTAGTAGCAGAAGATGGAAGAGAGTTGTGAGCGAATTCTGCCCAGATGAGGTTACTAGACCAGGTTGAAGGGTTACTGCCACACAAAAGACGCAGAGAGGTCTCCAGTTGTTGGTTCAGTCGTTCCGTTTGGCCGTTGGACTGAGGGTGGAAACCGGATGACAGGCTGACAGAAACATTGAGAAGACGGCAAAACTCAGACCAAAATCTTGAGGTGAACTGCGGGCCCCGGTCAGAAACGATATCCCTAGGAATGCCATGTAAACGAAAAATATGCTGAAGGAGCACATCAGCTGTTTCTTTAGCAGAAGGAAGTTTGGGTAGGGCAATAAAGTGAACCATCTTGGAAAATCGGTCGACTACCGTCAGAACAACCGAGTTACCGTTGGAAAGGGGCAGACCAGTGATAAAATCCATGGAGATGTGGGACCATGGTCGCTGGGGAACCGCAAGGGGATGCAAATAACCTGCCTGAGGTCTATTAGTAGGTTTGACTTGGGCACACTCAGGACAGGCAGATACATATTCTTTGACATCTTCTTTCAGAGTTGGCCACCAGAAACGTTGTCTAATGAGAGTGTAAGTGCGCTTACAACCCGGATGGCAAAACAGGCGAGACGCATGGAACCAGTTTAACACCTTGGACCTCAGGGTGTCAGGAACAAAAACGCAGTCTGTGGGACAGGCAGATGGAGATCCAGTGTTACTGGCAGCTGCCATTACCTCCTCCTCAATGTCCGTATTGAGCACAGCCACTCGCGCCGACTGAGGTAAGATAAATTCTGGTGGTGGCACTGCTACTGGCTCCCCCTCCCTCCTGGACAGGGCGTCCGCTTTTGTGTTCTTTGATCCGGGCCTGTAGGACAGGGTGAAATTGAAACGGGTAAAAAAAAGCGCCCATCTAGCTTGACGAGAGTTAACCCTCTTGGCAGACTTCAAGTACTCCAGGTTCTTGTGGTCGGTATAAACCAGAAAAGGAAGTTCAGTCCCCTCCAGCCAATGACGCCATGCCTCCAAAGCCTCTTTAATGGCCAACATTTCCTTGTCACCCACGTCATAATTGTATTCTGCACTTGTTAACCGCCGTGAAAAAAAGGCACATGGGTGGATCTTTTGGTCAAGACCACATCTCTGGGATAGTACCGCCCCAACTCCAATGTCTGATGCATCCACCTCTACAATAAACTGTTTCGTAGGGTCTGGAGTAATCAGTACTGGA
Source organism: Oryzias curvinotus (assembly GCA_023969325.1). Classification (NCBI taxonomy): domain Eukaryota; kingdom Metazoa; phylum Chordata; class Actinopteri; order Beloniformes; family Adrianichthyidae; genus Oryzias; species Oryzias curvinotus. Next base: position 4,726,905 of record CM043725.1, on the reverse strand, counting down.
GCCGAAGTAAAAAGGTCCTTCAAGGTTAGAAACGCCTTGTCACCAGCCTCATCCCAGAAAAACACCCTCTTGGAGGAAGTGAGGGCATGCAATGGAGATGCAACCCGACTATAGTCCTTTATAAACCGCCGGTAAAAATTGGCAAAACCCAAAAAGCGTTGTAGTTGTTTGCGGTTGTCAGGTTTTGGCCAGCTAAGGACTGCTTGGACCTTACTCGGGTCCATCTTTACCTTACCCCCCTCAATAACCATGCCCAGGAATGATGTGGTAGAAGCATGAAATTCACACTTCTCAGCCTTGACGAACAGTCGATTTTGAAGGAGTCTCCGGAGAACTGCACGGACGTGCTGAACGTGTTCAGCCTTGGAGCGAGAAAATATCAGGATGTCATCTAGGTAGACAAACACGTATTTGTTAATCATATCACCTAGGACATCATTCACGAGGTTCTGGAAAACCGCAGGTGCATTGGTAAGACCGAAAGGCATGACCTGGTATTCAAAATGACCTGAGGGAGTGTTGAAGGCAGTCTTCCACTCGTCTCCAGTTCTCATTCTGACTAGGTGGTAAGCATTGCGCAAGTCCAGTTTGGTGAATATTTTGGTTCCCTGTAGAAGTTCAAAAGCAGATGACATTAGAGGAAGAGGGTACCTGTTGCGGATAGTGATCTGGTTCAAGCCTCTGTAGTCAATGCAGGGGCGTAGGCCTCCATCCTTCTTCTTGACAAAGAAGAAGCCAGCCCCAGCCGGGGAAGAGGATGGACTGATAAGGCCCGCTGCCAGTGATTCCTTGATGTACTTCTCCATTGCCTCCCTCTCAGGACCTGACAGAGAATATAAATGTCCCCTTGGTGGTGACGTACCTGGTAGCAGGTCGATGGGACAGTCATAGGGACGATGAGGAGGCAATGAAGATGCCTTGATCTTGTTAAACACCTCCTTGAGATCGTGGTAGACTGCAGGAACTCTGGATAGATCAGGATAGGTTTCTATGGTGGTGACTTTCTGACCTGGTGACGGCGTTCCCACAGCACAAAGACAATTAGTAGGACACTCAGACCCCCAACCCAAGACTCTTCCAGACAACCAGTCGATCTGAGGATTGTGTTCCTTCAACCAAGTTAAGCCCAAAAGAAGGGGAGAGTTGGTTTGTTTAATGACGTGAAACTTTATTTGCTCAAAGTGATTATCAATCTGCATCCTTATTGGTTCTGTGAGCTGATGACTAGACGTGATGACGTGCCCATCAATGGCTCTGACACATAGTGGTTTAGGTAGGGAGAAGACCTTGAGTCCCCACCTTCTGACGAATTCTTCAGACATGAAGTTACTGTCAGAACCGGAGTCAATGAACACAGTCTCTGGGAAAACTTCACCTCCGACATGAAAAAAGGCCCGGGTCTGATGATCTGAACCAGAAAAGGAGGACATGGAACGGCTCACACACGTCTCCTCCTTGCGTGTGGAGCCATGTCTTTTACTGGACACCCATTGATTTGGTGATCTGGAGAACCACAGTAAAAACAAAGTCCTTCGTTAAGGCGTCTCTCTCTCTCCTCCCGGGAGAGACTGGTTCGACCCAATTGCATAGGCTCCTCCTCCACAGGATGACGAACCAGAGGTGATGTTCTAGAGGGAGAAGGACGTGACTGGAAAAAACTGTGGGAAACAGGTCTTCGCGCCCTTTCCTCTCTCCTCTCCTGGATCCGCCGGTCAATACGGGAGGCTAGAGCGATGAGGTTGTTGACATCTTGAGGCAGCTCCCGAGCTGCCAATTCGTCTTTAACCTGCTCAGACAAACCCTGGTAGAACATGTCAAACAAGGCATAATTGTTCCATTGGCTGTCGGCCGCCAGTGTTCGAAACCTGATAGCATAATCATTGACAGAGTCTTTCCCCTGGCGTAAACGGGACAACCGGTGTGCTGCGTCCTGCCGGGGTTTTACGGGATCAAAAACCCGACTCAGCTCAGTTGAAAAACTCTGGTATGAAGCACAAACCTCTGAACCCCTTGACCATTCAGCAGTAGCCCACTGAGCAGCACGCCCCGTCAGTAGGGAGATGACATATGCCACCTTGGCCTTCTCACAGGAGAAAGAGGATGAGTGCAGGGAAAGCTGGATTTCACACTGGGTCAAAAAGGTCCTACATGAAGTAGGGTCCCCATCATATCTCTCCGGAGGGTGGGTATGAGGTACAGGAGCAGGTTGACTTACTGGTCCGGCCGGTGTCACATTGGCGGCAATACTGGCTTTGTCCAGTCTTCTGGAGATCTCCTTTAACTCGGAGGATAATTCCCCCAGCTGAGTCTCAGAGCTGTAGATTGCAGACTCCACTCGTGCCTTCCACTCCTGAGTTGCTTTTGGGTCCGTCATGGCAGGAACGTTCTGTCAGGTTTTGTCGAGGACAGCCAAGAAGCAAACCCAAGAGAAAAGGTTAAACAGTCTGTTTATTGTCCTGGTCAGAAGTCTTGCAGAATGAAGGAGCGTGGAAACCTCCCGCCAGCAGGGGGAGCAGGACTTTTGTAGACTCACAGCCGTGAGAGGAAATGAGCGGACAGAGCTGGGAGGGGGGAGAGAGCCTGGATGCCGGTGATGAAGTAGTAAACAATAGGAGACCTCGGCAGAGGAATCTCCACTTTATAAAGTCAATGGAAAGTCTTGGCTTACAGTGCAAATCCGTGTGGATGGAGAAGGGAAGGCAAGGCAAGGCGAGGCGAGGCGAGGCGAGGCGAGGCGAGGCGAGGCGAGGCGAGGCGATGATGGCGACGTGACGATAGTTTACGATCCGTGTGGATGCGTGGACAAACTAGCTGGAATAAATCAGAGAAGACTGACGTTCCTGCAATGAGTGCAGCACAGGCATGGACTTATGAAGGGGCATGACCAGGTGTCCTCCATAGAGCGTGATTGCTCCACCGGAAGCCTGGCCAAACAAGGTGAGTGCTGCCGCAGACATGACAGCAACGCGCACGCCGTTCAAAAACTACAACTTCTAATTCCAACATTTTGTCCACATCACCTTGCTATAGATGCCTGAGAAGTTACGAGACAATGGCAAAAAATCCCTAGGACGACTTTTCGTTTGAATGTGGCGCTTAAGGGGCTTTTTTTAAAAAATGCAGGATGGCGGCCTTTCTCCAAGGTCAAAGGTCAACGACACTTCTGTGGTGTTTGTAGCCAGCAAGTGTGTGCAATTTTGTGAAAATTGCTAGTGAAATAGGGCTGGATAAAAATGATGGTACTTCAATAAAAGACTTGAGAACTAATTGCCCAGGGGGTCATGATGAACTCAGGTTTGTCCTTTAATTGACATCACAGCTGTTTTCAAACCCAGAATCAGTCAGTCTGCCTATTTAAAGGGAGACAAATAGTCACATTGCTGTTTGGTGAAAAGGTGTGAACCACACTGAACATGGACAACATAAAGCCAAGGAGAGAATTGTCCCAGGATATTAAAAACAACTACCCTGCGACAGACTGGCGACCTGTCCAGGGCATCCCCTGCCTTCGCCCAAGTGGCCGGGATAGGCTCCGGCAGCCCCGTGACCCCGAAAGGGACAAACGGTATAGAAAATGAATGGAAAAAAAAATGAACATTAGAAACAAAATTATAGACAAACATGGTAAAGGTAAAGGGTATAAAACCATTTCTCAGCAGCTTGAAGTTTCTGTGACCACAGTGGCACATATTATTTAGAAGTTTAAGACCCACGGGACAGTAGCCAACCTCCCTGGACGTGGCTGGAAGAGGAACATTGATGACAAATTGAGGAGACGGATAGTTCGAAACTGGAGCTTTTTGGTAAGGCCCATCAGCTTTATGTTGGTAGACTCAAAAATGAAGCATCCAACCAAAAGAACACTGTCCCTACAGTGAAACATGGAGGAGGCTCAGTTCTGTTTTGGGGCTGCTTTGCTGCATCTGCCACAGGGTGTCTTGAAGTTGTACAAGGTCAAATGAAATCTCCAGATTCTCAAGGCATTCTGGGTAGAAATGTGCTGCCTATTGTCAGAAAGCTTGGTCTCAGTGGCAGGTCATGGGTCTTCCAACAGGACAACCATCCAAAACACACAGCCAAAAACCCCCAAGAATGGCTCAGAGAAAAGCGTTGGACTATTCTGAAGTGGATTCTATGAGCCCAGATCTGAATCCCATTGAACATCTGTGGAAGGAGCTGAAACATGCCGTTTGGAGAAGACACCATCAAACCTGAGACAACTGGAGCAGTTTGCTCATGAGGAGGGGCCAGAATACCTGTGGACAGGTGCAGAAGGCTCATTGACAAATACAGAAACCGTTTCATTGCAGTGGTTGCCTCAAAAGATTGTGCAACAAAATATAAAGTTATGGGTCCCATCATTTTTATCCAGCCCTATTTCATTAGTTTTTTTTTTAAATAATTCTGTTAATCAACAACTCTAAAGTAATGGCTGATTTTGATTATTTCATTTTCAATACATTTTAATTTATTGTTACTTTGGAACGTTTCAAGTCATTTCAGTGAACATTGTGGACTTTCTTTCTTTAACTGAGGGCTACAAACTATTTTGTCCACCACTATAATCCATTGAACCAGTGAAGATCACAAATCATTGAAGAAAAAAGGTTCAGAGCACTGTCTAGTGGGTCTAGATGACCCACTCCTAATGTTAAAGTGCCTAGGATAGAACAAGGGTTGAGTTGTTTAAGGCCTTTATCTTGCCATAAGGTGAATGCTGGGTCTAATAAAGATGGAGGAAATAGGTGGTTATTGCTCAAAGGGCCCAAAGATGAAGCTGCCATAAATTTGAAACACTGTCTAAACTGAAACAAAATCTTAAGTCTATTAAAATACCACTTGGTTGTCAGTCTACAATGAAGGTTTTGTGGGTATAGGTGAATAAAGCAGAGCAGGTATGGAGGTTTCAGTGTGTGATGATAACTCTAGTTAACACCATGGAGAGTGGGGAGAATTTAACCAATAGCAAAGATTTTGGATGTGAGCAGCCCAGTATTAGGCCTGGAAATTAGGCAATGCCAGACCTCCACTAAACCTACACCTTTGCAATAGTGTTTTACGAATCCTCTGTGGTTTTCCACCCCGAATGAAAGGACAGATGATCGTGTCTAATGAATCAAAAAAAAGAAAATGGACTGGAATAAGATAATTAGTTTGGGCAAAATAGTCATTTTTACAATATTTATTTTCCCAATCAATGAGAGAGGGAGACTACGCCCCTCAGGATATCAGAGTTCATTTTTGTGACAAGAGGAGTGAAATTAGCAGATACAGGATCTGTATAACAACGGGTCACACTGATACCGAGATACTTGAATCCTAATGGGCTGAATTTAAAGGGCAAGTCCGTTGGTCTGAGACTACAAGCAGCAGGATTAATTCGGAAACACCCGCTTTTCTTTAAGTTTAATTTATAGCCTGATAGGGAACTGAAAATCTCTAAAATAATCATAACCGAGAGAAAAGAAAATATGGGATCAGTTACTTGATAACAAATCATCGCCATATAATGACAGTATTGTGTTCCATCCCTTCAAGAGTAACCTCTCTAAACAATGGGGCAGACCTTAAAATAGTAGACAACGGCTCAACAGCAATGGTAAAAACCAAAGGCGATAAGGGACAGCCCTGTCTAGAACCACGTTCAAGAGAGAAATACTCTGAGTGAGTGTCATTGGTATGGATACTGGATTTGGGAAATGTGTATTCATTCATTCATTTTCTTTTCCGTTTTTCCCTTTCGGGGTCACGGGGCTGCCGGAGCCTATCCCGGCCACTTGTGGGCGAAGGCAGGGGACAACCTGGACAGGTCGCTAGTCTGTCGCAGGGTAGAATGTCCACATACACACACCCATTCACTCTCACACTCACACCTAGGGACAATTTAGATTGGCCAAATAACCTATGGTTATATGGTGGGAGGAAGCCGGAGACCCCGGAGAAAACCCACGCATAGACGGGGAGAACATGCAAATTCCACACAGAAAGGTCCCCCGTTGATGTTGTTTTTCATGTCCCCCAGCGGGGACCGGAGGCCTTCTTGCTGTGAGGCAAGAGCCCTAACCACTGCGTCACTGTGCAGCTGGGAAATGTGTAGAGAAGTTGAATCCAGATAAATAAATTATCACCAAAACCAAAATTCTTTAGTACTTCCACTCCACTCTATCAATTACTTTTTCAGCATCTAGAGCAGGGCCGCTTATTCCTGGTCCTCCAGATCTAGCACCCTGCCTGTTTTCCAGCTCTCCCTGCACTGCTTGCTGCTGATTGCCTGGACCAGGTGTGTTCATTCAATCCAATTTTGGGGACATCTGATTGAGCCAATCATAAGCTAGCAGGGGTTGGAGATGTGGGAAACAGGCAGGGTGGTAGGTCTCCAGGACCAGGAATTAACAGCCCTGATCTAGAGAAATATAGTACAAAAGGAGTTTACACAAATGTACACATCTTGTGTCAGAAGATTCATAAAACCTGTTGTGACAGTAAAATCTGTCCAACACAAGAGGCCTTCAGCTCTCATCTGCTCAGCTGTTGGACAGGACAAGTTCAAAAACAGTAGGGGTGTAATAATTCATTCTAACAATGATTCCATTCATATCATGATTTGTGATTGTCAATCCGATTCATAATCGATATCGGTTCATTTGGATCTGCTCCTCTGACCTGAAGTGGATCCAGATCCTCTTGATCCAAACTTCCAGCAGTGAGACTCAGACAGAAATTCCTGCTACTGAACAGTGAAGTTTTCCAGATTCTTGGATTTCTTCCAGATCATCAAGTGGAAATGAAATATGTGTCCAAACAAACAAGTCAACTAGAATAAATGTCAAATCCATTCACATGTTAGTTTCCTAAAGTTCACCACTGTTGTTTTTCCACATCCAAAGAATCCAAAGGGAACATTCTTAGAACATTCTAGACCCTGGATGGTCACATGACTTTATTCACAGTCTGTCCACACATTGTACTAGAATGAAGGAGTGATCCGTGTTGATGACATCACATGTGTGTTGTTCACTGATGCACTTGGTCCTTTTTACTTTATAGTCAAATAAACCTACCATGTCTCAATCCAAATGGCATTTTCCAAATTTGATTATGGATTTCTCTTATTTTGAATCAATGTTTTTAAATGGTATCATTTGATTCTATTCCTTTCTGCCTCAGACAGATAAATCTGATTGGATCGTAGGAATAATAATCGATTCATTGATTAATCAGGTGTGCAGAAACATGGAAAACTTGCAGAACGGTGTTGGGGAAACGTGTGATAGAGGAAGGAGATTTTGCTTGAAATTCCTGCAGGACTTATTGCTTATTGTCATCTTCATCCTCTCTGTTTTCATGGTTGCTAAGGAGCTCACATGACAACTGATGGGGGGTCCTTGCAGACCCCGCTCTGAAGCTTCACGTTCTCGGACCCTGGACATGCCTTCTGTAGTGAAAACCTCTCACTGGAGTTGTGCTGCCTGAGGGTTAGCTTTCTGCTCTCGGTTGGGAAGCTCTTTCTTCTGCTGGGAAGGGCTTCTGTGGAGGAATAAAGGGGGAGAAGGTGAGACAAGGAGGGGTGTGACATATGAGAGGGGGGGATTGAGGAGTAGCACTGGGTGCCCCCTCCCGTTGCTGGGAGGTGTCGGTGTGGAAGGGGGAGACTGGCGTCCCCTTTACTATCCTCCCACACCTTCTGCTCCACCCCTGTGGCACAACTTCCCATGCACACCGAGTGCCTCCTGTTGGGGCTGGGGGGGCATGTGCTGAGTAAAGGAAATGTGAATGAGTGGCACATCTCCCTCTGTGGGGGGCTCCAACAAGTGAGGGGGTGGGAAGAACAGAAACCTTGTCTGTGTTGGAATGAGGGAGACGAGCCTGGAGGAGGATCCAGCTGCTTTTGGAAGATGACTCCCCCACCATCACCCCCCTCAGCTGTTCCCCCCTTCCTGCCTCTGCCAGCTTGCCATACAATCAGCTGACTGTCTCTGGCTCCTCCCCCACCTTCCTTCTCGTTTAGCACCATGGCAGGACAAACCCTTGATTTTGTGTTCAGACTCTCTGATGGAGTCCAGCTGATGAGGCCATTCAGAGGATTGGCTGAGGACAGCTGGGTGGAGCCAGAGGTTGGGGGTTTTGTGCTGCTGTGGACGTCAATGACGGTGGAGTAAATGTCCTGCAGGTTGATGACCTTTGTCTTCTTGTCCCTGTTTTCATGAAGGACGGCATTAGCACAAATGAAGAGGAAAATCCCGATCCCCATGATGAGCGGGCCAAACACTTTCAGCCAGTCAGAGTACAGATATCTGCAGAGACAAGGCAGAGGATTGATGCGTTGCAGGGGGAAAACCCAAAAACCCTCTAGACTTCATTCCACCTGGAGTCAAAGAGACCCAAGTGGTCCAGGTCCAAAACTCAGAGCTGCTCCTGAGAAAGTAAAGAAACCTAACAGCTCAGAGGAAGATCTGCTCTCAGAACCTAGTGAGGTTCTTTATGCACCAGTACTGTGTATTTTTAGTCAAAGATCTGAAATACAGATAACCTTTGTGATGTTTGCAACACTCGCTTCTGTTAGAGGACAGTGCCTATGAGCACAGGCTGACCAAAGAACCAAAGGAGTCAATGTGTAAACCATCTGTAAGGCCTAGAAGACCATGAGGTGGTACTTTATATGTTGACTGATCTTCTGGATTTACTGTGTCCACCTTCCGTGTTTGCTGGTCTTTGACATCATGTCAGTTTTGAACACGGTTGTGGCCCAACCTGACAGTGGAAGCATGTGCAAAGACGTTCAGACCAGAACTGGAATGTCCAGCTCTGTAGACAGATAGCTTCAGAGCAGGGGTGGGCAAACTACGGCCCGTGGGCTGGATCCGGCCCGCCTCCATGTTTGGTCTGGCCCACTGAACAATATCAGAGACCCATGTTTTTTTTTATTTTTTTTATCTGGCCACACGATCAAGATGTGACATTTACTCCACCTTCTGCAGTCTGTGCTCCAACCTGAAACCCTCTAAAATCTCTGTCAAATAGAACAGAAGACAGTCTTCTCTTTCTATGTCACAGTTTAGCTCATTCTTTTAGAGCGATTATGCTGTTTTTTTTAAATAGCACCCTGTTCTGTGTCCTGATTGGTTGGAGATCTTGTCAATCAATCTCCTCAGTCTGTGCAGTGTCTCCTGTACAGAAACGCGGAGGTCTTCAGATCAGATTTGTCTGAGAAAAGTGTAGAAAGTGTGCAGTGAGGAGATTTACTGCCATAAACGTCTGGAATCAGATGTAACTCCTGCAATAAACGAGGAACTCTTGGTCAAAAGGTAACGCAGATATATGCGTAGCTGCAGCAGAAGACATAGAAATGTGCTTTTTTCATTACTGGATGAGAAACAGATGTGCAGCTGTGCAAACTGTGAGCGTGATGAGCTCAATCTCTCTGCGGGATTATGACAGTAGAGCAGGGGTGTCACACTCATTTTGGTTTGGGGGCCACATTCAAGGCAAATGATCCCAAGTGGGCCGGACCAGTAACATAAAAGCAAACAACAGCTTTTTTTTGTAATTATTTTTTTACTCAGAAAAAATGCCTCAACCAACATGGTAGCCTAATCACTTATTATTACACATTCATTCATTCACAGAGGCCAATGGATGTAAAATAAAATGCAATTCACTTAAAAAATTGGTTTATTCAATTTTACACAGGCTTAATATTTTACATCTGACACTGAAGCAATCACAATAATAAACTCGAAAGGGGCTATGGAAAAAAATGAAACATCTGCCTAAAATGTAAATGTGCAAATCACTGAGTTAAACTTGCAAACATTTGTGAACATAAGAGTTTGGAGTTAACCTCCTTTCTCTTCCTTTCTCTCCTGAAACTTCACCAGGCCGTCAATATCAGGATTCAGATCCTGTTCAGCAACACATTTACTGTTATTCAAGTGAGCAAAACACAATGAAATGTCCAAGAATCTTTTCCTGGTTTGCTGCCTGAATTTTGTGGCAACACCTGCCTTCTTCTTGACCTTTGGGCGCTATCAGTGACCAGACTGACATCATGTGACCAATTCACTCCAACATTATCCAGCACAGTAACTAGAGAGCTGACTATCTCATCAGCTGTTGTTGTGTCCATCAACTCAAGAAACTCCACTGTGATGGTCTCTTCAGCACCTCTAATAAATATGCACAGCTGTGCAATATCTGTATCGATGCTTTCATCAACAGTGACCAAAAATACACAAAATGACTGGATTCCTTCATTTGGCGCCTAAGTCTCCTCATAGATTTTGTATGGAATCGTAATCCTTGACAGACTTATGCCAGCAAAGGTTGATTGTTTTTGGGGGCACAAGACTTCTGCAGCCTTCAGCATTTTTCCATACGTTCACCATCTGAAAATGATTTGGATGTTTGCTCCAACTGGTTTGCAATAAGGTAGCCGTCACTGCTCCATCATTGACGTCACGGCTGCAGTAAATGCAGACGGTGATTTTGTCAGTCCAGCTAATAGTTGGTAAATCTTCTTTTTTCTTAACTGTAAATGGTGAAACTTTTCTTTATGGTGAGTCTCATAGTGGTGCTGAATGCTGTATTTTTTGAGCACCTGTTAATGACATACCAAGCATGCAGGTTTTGCATTTAACTATGTGAACAAATAAAACTCTTTCAATTTTTACTGGAAAGCTCAGCACTCCACTTCAACTCTTTTTTCCTTTTTGACAACATTTTGGTCATTATTGTGTCACTACTGATCATTCTTATAGCAGTGTAACAGCGGTGAGGCTTACCCAGACACAGAGCTGATAGGTTTCGCTTGTGGCAGGTGCAGAGATATGCTGTTTCACCTGTTTTGCTTTTCTTTTGCTCCTCCTATAGCGGAATTGCGCATTTCGGTTATTTCTTTAAAAAATCGTAACTCGCCACAGGAATGGACTAGAAACGTGCTTTCTTTTTTAAACATTGTTATAATTTTTACTCTTCATGTGTGGGCCGGGTTGAACCATCTGGCGGGCCGTATGTTTGACACCCCTGCAGTAGAGGATCCATTATTTATTTATTTTAAATGTATCAGTATATTTTTCTGAGTTTTTGTCTTTCAAAATCATAGAGTGTCATTTGATCATTGTTTTATTTCATAAATTTTGTTTTTATTTTATTAAAAGGATCATGAATGAATGAAACTTTATTCAAATAGCACTTTACAACTCCTTGAAGGATCCAAAGGGCTTCACAATAAAAAATAGATCTAAAATGGGAACAAAAGTTTTAAACTAAAAACTCTACAATATTCTGTTTTAGAATATAATTTTCAATCTAAATGTTTTCATCTACATTCCATGTTATATCATTCTCACTCCACGCATCTGCTCCTGGTCCAGCCCTTCTATCCAATTTTAGAACCCAATGTGGCCCCCGAATCAAAATAATTGCCCACCCCTGCTTTACAGCGTCTCCAAGAAGGAGCAAACTTTTATCAACCACATAAAAAACACCCCTAAACCATGAAGGCTGGTGTCTTCTAATTGGTACAGGAAACTCCAGAACAACCTCAGAGTCCTTGCTTACCTTTTCAGAAGTTCTTCCAGCAAACTTTGTGAAATCCACGGACTCGTCCCATTGATAGATTCTGTGAGGTTCAAACCTTTGTCAGCGTCTGCTGCGATTCCCTCATTAGACGTTGGCTCCCTTCTCCTCTCTCCTTCCTGCAGACAGATGGATGCAGAACAGAACGCCTGGCTTTGGTCCCACTGTCGGTGTCCAGACTCCTGTGGACTCTGATCTCTCACCTGAGCTTCTTGTGGTGCAGGTGAGGGGCTGCTGGAGGTCACTGAGGCCATGGTGCTGCCCTGTTGTGCATGAGAACTAAATAGCAGACCATCTTGTGGCCAATAGCCCAGGGCTGCCATGCAAACACCCACAAAAAGGACCAGGACACCGAGCGCAGCCACAAGACCTGAGACCGAGCACAGTTTCACCTTCCCCTTCACCACCACCACCTCCCTGCACCTGGGACAGGAAGTGACATCAGGAGGTTTGGTGCTGCAGTGTCTAGGACTGATAGTGTTCTCAGTGTGCTACCTTTTCTTCTGGCTTTTCTTCTTGCGTGGATGTGTTCTGTTTGGCTTGGACCTCAACGAGTCTTGACGTCTCGCATTGATCCTCAGCAGGCCGCCTGTTGCAATCATCACTATACCCAATAGCTTTTTGGCCGGTGGGTTAAGCCACACCTACCTCACCTGGACTTGGATAGCTGTTTCCTGTCACACACAGAAGTCTGAGGTTACCTGTCTAAGAGTATAGAAGAAGAAAACCAGTATGCTTATGCAGTTTAGACCAGATTACATGACCACCACTTCATGGATCTGCTCTGCTGACCCAAACATTCTGCTTCCAAATCACGCCTCTAATGTGTCTCTACTTTTTACAATACCTTAAACACAAAAGCAGCTCAAGTGTAACAAAATGTTGCACAATAACAAGTATAGACTACATTTAAAAGCCATTTCAATTGTTAATAGAAATATACAAAACAGTTACAAAGTAAAAGCAATAAAATTAAATAAAATGGGGGGTCTTGTGGTTGTCTAAAAACTTGCTAATCCAATCAACACATACACAAGCGCACAAAAACCAAGCAGAAGCGCACACACACAAACGTATACAGGTGTAACCAGGAGTGGCAACATTTAGGCCACTAGGATCCAGAAAGGGCTTTGCACCAGGCGTGTGGTTCCGGGCTATTGATGGGGATGGTATTTAGGGATGGGATGTGCTGCGACACCTACTACAAACACCACAGTTCACACCAGTCAACACGGCTTTGACGCTCTGGAAGCAGCAGTGTGCTAAAGGTCAGGTCCACAACCTAAAGGAACTCTGTCAGCAGCAACCCAACGCTGATCCAGGGCTGCCAGCTGTTGGCGTTTGATTGATGTGTCACGCCACACCTGTATTTTTCATGCTGAAATACAGCAAAGTAACTTTTTCCAGTTGAAATGTTTTTTGAATGAATCTGTTGAGGCTGAAGAAACACTCATAAGATCCATGACTTGGGCCTGCAGAGAGAGATTGATTGATTAGTCGTGGGATTCTTCGTTTGTGTGGATGTGGATGCACCCCCCCGTGTCACATCATTCTCAAGTTGAACATCAACAAAAGTTCATCTTCATTTCACATTTTCCAGGTTTGTACTTGAGGATGAGTGGGAATAAGCTCTAAATAATATTTATTTACTTTAATAACCCATTTTTAAAATGTTGACTCATTTTCCGTATTTTGTAAACTTAACGTATTGATGCAGATCATGTTTTTGATTATTGTAACAGCTCTGGATACTGAACCGAACCGCGCACGGAACACTGGTCATTAAAGGCTTAGTCACGTGCACACGCATGGGGTTAAACGAGGGCTGCAGGCTTTTGGCACTGACTGCAGGCAAATACTTTATGCACGGGACGTGCACGTGATACAAAAGTACGTGCAGGATCCCCATGGGATGCCCACACTAACTACCCACTGACTGTCTACCTTTCTCATTCTGAACACATCCAGGACCAACAGTGAGGTTTCTGTCCGGGTCGTGGATCAGTGGACCAGCTCTACATCCTCCTTAGGGTGTCGGAGGGTTCATTCATCCAGTCCATATGCGTTTTGTGGATCTGGAGATCCTGTGGAGGGTGCTCTGGGACTATGGAGTTAATGGAGCCATACTCATTGCTGTACAGCAGGGGTGTCAGAATCCAGGCCTGGAGGGCCGGTGTCCTACATGCTTTCTGTCCAACCTGCCTTTGAAGCTCCTTACTGGCTAAACACACCCGCTCCAGGTAATCGGCAGCAAATAAGGCAGTGTTTCTGGAGAACCAGCAGGAGGCCGGCCCACTGCTCAACAAGAACAGGGTTTTGAATACAAGCAGCCAAAAGGAATTTCCCCGCCAGAGTTGGTGGGCGTTGCCTTTGTAAAAACGTGAGGAGGAGCTCAGTCACCCTCAGGGAGGTCATAGTAGAGCTGCTGCTACTCCACATTGAGAGGAACCAGTTGAGGTGGTTCAGGCATCTGGTCCGGATGCTTTCGGGACACCTCCCTGGGGAGGAGTCCAGGCATGGCCCACGAGGGTTGGAGACCCTGGGGAAGACCCAGGACACGCTAAATCTCTTGGATGGCCTTGGGATTCCCCCAGTATAGCAGGAGGAGAGCCCAGGAAGAGGAAAGTGCTTAGACTGCTACCCCCATGACCCGGATGGGTGGATACCCATCCCAATGCAGACACACATGGACTGCACACTGTGAGGTCTTTGTTTGGGTTTCATCATTTTAAAGGTCCAATTTTTTAATTCTATTTTGGTTTTCTCAGTGAAAATGTGCATCACGCAAAAGCAGGCCGACCACACAGAACCGAAGCAAAGCTTCAGAGTCTGAGTGAAGTGCTTTTGTTCTGAATAAATGGATCATGGTGTCATGGTGTTTCTGTGGAGAACTCCTGAAGGCTATGCAACAGAAACAAATGCAGCCAATTTCACGCATCTTACTTTCTTTAAAAAACCGTTTAAAACTCTTTACATTTCTTTTTTCTTTGAACTATTTGACATTAATCTTTGTTTTGAAGTAGACAAGTGCAAGATATTAACATTAAGCCATTAATAAATCACTGACATGTTGAACTTCTAATTCTAACTCTTAGATCTGCTGAACACGGGAAGCCAATTAGAAAACACACACAATAGCAAATACACAAACACACACACAGACATCAACATGCATGCACTCACAGAAACACACAGGGCTGCACTGAGCAGTCTTGTTTTCCTAGTCGAGGCTGCAGAACATAAAGCACATCATTCCTGCAACAGCAGACGGCATGTTCTTACATCTGAAGCTGCTTCATGTTCCTCCTCATTGTAGATCTCCAGCAACGCTCCCTCCTCTCGTAGCCTCCTGCTGCATGCTCTGCAGCTTCTGCTTCTGCAGTGACGCCCAGACAAGCTCCTCCCACAAAGAGAGAAAGAGGGAGGGACAGATTCTCCCCCATGACAAGTCTGCTTCTCTGAAGTTCTGCACCATTTCCTTTTCTTCACATAACAGCTCAACAACAAGGTTGTCTCTGATCTTCTAATGACCACCAGAAGCTTCATTTGTCGGACCTGACTGCCAGAAAACGATCAAACGATTAAGTCTGAACAATCGCTTCAGTTTGGTTTTGAAGACAATGCAAAAGGCGACAGTGGAGAGGAGAAGTCCTTCTACACAGAAGATTACAGAGAAACTTCTAACAGAACTGGGACAAAACCTGGATGACCAGAAAAGACTGATAGAAAGTACTGGAAAAGATGAGAACTGTGTAAATAACCACTTTCAGACACGCTCTGACTGCTGTACCAGGGATGAATCAGGGAGACATTTCACTACATTACCCATAGTTATTAGGTCTGCCACCGTCTTCTTTTCTGCCTTCATCCAGTGATACCTGTAAGTGGAAAACTTCCCGAAGTTCTGAAGAAATTTAAAGGAGCAGCACACAGATCGGATCATAAACTTTATTGATCTCACTAAACACAGAAAGAAAGAGAAAGAAAATAAAATCAGCAGACCAAAAGTCCGCATCAGCTGTGCCCATAAAAACCTGAGGAACCTGACCCTTCAACACATCGTGACCAAGTGAGCATGTGCACCCAAGCCCCTCTGGGGGCTTTCCTACTTTATAACCAGCTTCAATGGTGGCATAACAGAGGGGGTGGAGTCAAAGGGCTCTCGGTTTAGCGCAGTAGCAGCCCTAAGTACAAACCTAGATGGAAAACTGAGCTCAGGAATGGCGCTCTGTAGACAAACAGCTTAAAAAATAAAAACCAAATGTAGAATCACTAACCCTCTTCCTGTCAGAGGAGCAACCCCAGCAGAGTTTAGGGGCAATTCAAGCATTAGGGGAAATCCTGAGAGGAAGAAAGGGCAAATGCTAGAGCCACATCATGACATCATCGACTGTAATGTAATGAATGTTACCAGCCTCATTTAATCACTGATCTGTTGACGTGTTTAATGACACTTCAAACCTCAGAGTGTAAACAATCGTTTTAAATCGCATGAACTTGATTCTAATTTAAAGCTTAACGTCTTTTTATTAGGCTGGAAAGGTTTGGGTTTGTTAACTAAAACATTTTTATCACAACTACCTCTGAATGACATCAAAACATCCATGTGTTACCCATGATGCCTTTAGAACAAAGCATTTTAGAACCAACCTGTCATGCTGTTGTAGTTTGACACTTTCTGAACTGAGCCACTAAAACAAACCCTACAACATGGTGAGATAACAGAGTAGGAGGAATTATGACTGTAGGACAGAGGGGTGGGATTATAAATTATCTGGATCAGTTTAGTCCAGATGTCAATCAGAAACATGTCAGGTGTTAGAAAACTGGATGTGCGATTGGCTCTTATTCCCACGCTGTGATGGAATCCTTTCCTGATCCTGTAACTGGCTTTTCTCCCCAGCCTGTGATTGACCGTCTTCCTCCGCGTGTCTGAACATCAGAATGGAGTTGTAGATCTTGAGGGCAGGACCAAGCTTGATGGACATTATCCTGACTATGTCCCTTTGGGTGAGCAGCAGGAAAGCCCGCCCATCTATTTGCTAGACAGAAGCAAGAACCGGTTAGCACCTAGCAATATCAGAGTGATGAAACAACATCCAGAGCAGCAGTAGGATCGTCTCACCTCGTCACGGAACAGTTTGGCTTGTTCCTCGCAGCCAAGAAGAGACTCAATGAAGTCTGACACCTAGACAACAGCAACATCATTCAGAATTGTAATCACATTTTGAACCAACCCCACTGAAAACCAGAGTATTCTCACCTGCTGCACACTCCAGTGCTGAACAATCTCTGGGTGGACGCCAGCAACACAAGGCAGCAGTTTCCGGTGCTGCTCCCAGCAAAGCGATAGGTCCCGACTAGGCTGTGGCGACATGGCTGACAAGAAGACGGACTGGTGAAGGGCAGCCTGGAGACTGGAGCCTACAAAAACAAACTGCCACAGAGTCAAAACGACAGACACAAACCTAAAAAACATGCAACCCAAGTTTGGGACTTAACTGGTAAAGCTAAACAACAACCTTGACTCTCTTTGGCAACATGAGTGACATATCCCTGGACACAATCTCAGAAAAGATACTGCATAACTAGGGTTGTAACAATTCATTTGAACTTCGATTCGATATTTTTAGGTGCTGAATCAATTCACTTTCGATTATAGATCCGATTCACTGACCTAAGATCTATCCAGGACATCTTTAGCCCAAACTTCCACCAGTGTGAAGGCCCGTACACACCGGGACGAATAATTCGCCTCGTGACTAAACAAAGGGCACCAATGAGAGTGTGCACACCGACGCGAAAAAACGCCACGCGTCAAAGCGTCAAAAAAAAAAAAAACGCCTCGGGTTCGTTTTTTTTTTTGACGCCTCGCATCGAAATCTATTCGACCAATGAGAATAGCGCTTTAGCACACATGTCTGGAGCTTCTGAAGTTACAGTAAAACACAACTTGGGGGCGCTCAAACACAACACTGCCTTTCTGAGCACACATACCAGCAAAGAAGATAGACGCTAAGTAGCGGCTACACTGCAGCAAAGAAATAATGACGGACATTCTAAAATATCCCAGAAAACGCTCATGAGACATTTTCAGCTCTTGTACCAGTCGATAAAACACACCATGTTCTTCTCTTCTCGTAACTATGGGATGTACCCAAAATTGGCGTCTTTTCCGGCGTCAGCGAGGAAGTGTCAGCGAAAATCGCCTGGGTGTGAACACAAAAGACGTGGCGAAAAACGCTGGCGAATAACGCCAGGCGAATATTCGTCCCGGTGTGTACGGGCCTTGACTCAGCGAATAATACCAGGTGAAGTTTTCCAGATTCCTTATATTTTTCAAGATAATCAAGTGTCCAAACAAACAAGCAAACTAGAATGAATGTCAAATCCGTTCACATTTCAGTTTCCTAAAGTTCAGCCCACTGTTGTTTGTCCATATCAATATACTGCAAAGGATATTGGTCTGTATGCTCTCATGTTTTTGATAAATTCAAAGGGTTTCCAAAAATTGGACTGGAATGATGAAAAATCCTAGCTGCCACACTAACACCCTAATACCCTGATTGCTTCAGCCTTGGCAATTAGACTGGAACACCTCAGTAACCAGACCTTACCAGACCTTCACACTGTGATAGCTTTAGTGGCACACCTAACATTCACATGAAACAGACGGCAACAGCACAGACACATTTTAACAACAAACAGACACTTTAACAACCAGACTGAAACACCTTAGCAACTAGAAAGACCTCAACAACCAAAATTGACCCACAGGGGATACCAAACTGACACATCCGAGCAGTCAAACTAACAGCTTAGCAACCACAAAAAACATTCCTTATTAATAAAACTGAAGGATCTTCTCCTTGTTCTTTCGGTTTTTCCCTTCACTGGTTGCCACAGCGAATCAGCTTCCTCCATCTAACCCTGTCTTCTGCATCCTCTACCAGCAGCTACCTTCATATCATCCCTCTCTGCATCCAGAAACTCCTCGCTGGTCTTCCTCTAGACCCCTGGCAGCTCTAGACTCAGCATCCTTTTACCAACAGAATCACCGTCTCTCCTCTGGACATGTCATATGTCTCTAACATGTGCTGTCCCTCTGATGTCCTCATTCCTGATCCATCCTGAACCTCAGCATCTTCATCTCTGCTGCCTCCAGCTCTGCTTTCTGTCTTCCTCAGTGTCTCTAGGAAACAACATGGCTGGTCTCACCACCACACTTTTCTACACCTTTCCTTTCATTTCAGCTCAAACTCTTTTCTGACACTTATCTCCACCCATTCCAACCTGGCTGCACTCTTCTTCACTTCTTTTCCATACTCTCCATTACTCTAGAGTCTAGACTGTTGACCCTAGATCCTTCAGATCCACGTCCTCCTTCATATCTTCTTCCTGTAGTCTCACTCTTCCTCCTGGGTTCCTCTCATTCACACACATGTTCTCCATCTTACTGCAGCTAACCTTCATTCCTCTCCTTTCCAGGACAAACCTCCACCTCTCTTCTCCTCCACCTGTTCTCTGCTCTGACTACAAATCACAATATCATCTGCAAACATCATAGTCCATAGTAATTCCTGTCTAACCTCATCTGTCAGTCTGTCCATCACCATTGCAAACAGGAAGGGGCTCAGAGCTGATCCCTGATGTAATTCCACCTCCACCATGAACTCCTCTGTCACCCCTACAGCACACCCCACCACTGTCTTACAGTCCTCATACATGTCCAGCATTGGTCTAACATACTTCTCTGTCACTCCAGACTTCCTCATAAAATACCACAGTTCCTCTCTGGACATCCTGTCCTAAACTTTCTCCAGATCTACAGAGACAGTGTAGCTCTCTCTGACCTTCTCTGTACTTCTCTATCAACATCCTCAAAGCTAATATTGCATCTACAGAGCTCTTTCTTGGCATGAAACCATCCTGCTGCTCACAGATGTTCACTTCTGCTGTCAGTCTAGCTGCAACTTCTCTTTCCCATAACTTCATTGTATACCTCATCAGTTTTATTCCTCTGTAGTTGCTACAACTCTGCACATCTACCTCATTCTTAAAAAGGACAACATTACACTTCTCCTCCTGTCCTCTGGCCTCTTTTCACCACCTAAGATCCTGTTGAATAACCCAGTCAGAAACTCCACGGCCATCTCTTCTAGACACTTCTACACCTCCACAGGTGTATTATCAGGACCACGTACCTTTCCACTCTTCATCCTCTTTAAGGCCCCCCTCTCACTTTACCCACACTCATCTTTGTTACTTCCTGCTCCACAACAGTCACCTCTTCTGTTCTTTGTTTTTTCTCATTTTCTTTATTCATTAACTCCCCTCTTATAGGTCACCCAATGTTCCCCCCTCTTCTCAAAGAATGTATTCACTATGGCTGCATAGTTCACTATAGCTAATTTTAGCTTAACCAACCTCCATCTGTCCTATGTTCCTCTCCTGAAAACCAAATTTGCCCATCACCTCCTCATCACCTCTTTTTCCTGCACCAACATTGAAATCTGCACCAATCACAACTCTCTCACTTCTAGAGATGCTCATCATCACGTCATCAAGGTCTACCCAGAATTTCTCCTCCAGCTCACAAGTTTGCTGTTTATGGGACAAACAACATTAAACATCTCACCTTCTGTTTCTATCATCCAACTTGTCACTCTGACACTCTTTTCACTTGCACAACCCTCCTAACAAACTCCTCCTTTAGGGTAACTCCTCCTCCATTTATCTTCCCAACATGATAGAAGAAGCTGCGCTTAAGCTTCTAGCCTTGCTATCTTTCCACTGGTTCCTGGACACACAGCATGTCTCCCTTCCTCCTCTGCATCATGTCCACTAACTCTCTACCTTTTCCTGTCATAGTTCCAACATTCAAAGTCTCTACTCTCAGTCCAACACTCATGACTTTCCTCCTCTCTCTCCTCCTATGACCCTGCCTCCCTCCTCTCAGTTTTTGACCAACAGTAGACCAATTTCCACCGGCACCCTGACAGTTAACAGCACCGATGGCTGTCCCAGGGGACAAGATGAGCTTCATCCAGTTTGGATCCTCGGGGAAGACTTTTCATAGAACTACCTAACTATGTAGCCGCAAGGGGGCCCAAGTCTGGGTCTCCCTTAATGGTCCCCAGCCTGGATAAAAACATACTTAAGTACTTTAGCAACCAAAATAATACTCCAGACATGTATTAGTAACCAAAATGGCACACCTTAACAATCTGAGCAAATGTTAACATTAGTTAACAGACCACCTCATCTTATCAGACAAACTGACAACCCTTCATGACCACCTTAATAAAAACCTTAGTATTCAAACTCATACCCAAACAACACTAACACACCCCAGTAACCACAAAGACGCTGACTGACAACCAGACTGACACACCTTTGCAACCAGAGTGACAAACTTTACAAACCAGAGATCAAAGTTTATCAGGGCTTCAGAAGAAATAAAAGCATTTCTTTTTAGAAATAAAACAGGGAAAGCAGGCCGTATTTGATCACTTTCAGAACAAGCCTCATTAGCTTCCTTCATGATGATCTCAGCTGTGTCCAGAAAATACTCAAAACATTGTGAAGACCCTGGAGTGTTGAGTCAAGCTGCAGCGTTGAGTAAGAACTATTGGAACGCAGATGTGAAGAGTCAGCATGCAGCAGTGGGAGGGGAATCATGTGCACGCTTTAGGCTGAGGCATGTGGACCACAGGCAGCACCACAGTCAGCAAGGTGAGCAGTTTCCATGGAAACAGTCAATCCATGTGCCTGCAGTTTCCATGGAAACAGCTAGTGGGCCTGGGGCAGTGAGAGTATTTCTGTCTCTGACCACTCCAACACCTACAGGCTTTGCTTGGATTATCTACATTCTAACTCTGCCCCATGTTTTCATGACAACAGAAGCTTCAGGTCTGAACGCTGAACCAGCCACAGCGCAGCTACTCCTCCAAAACAACAGGGGGGGCTGCAGCTGTCAATTTGATCACTGTTAATTTCAGCTGAATGTAAAGATGAAGAGAATGCTTCATTTTCAGTGACTTTGCAGTTCCTGTGACTATCCAGATTTGACCACAGAGAGTAGACGTATCCTTGCATTGTTGCTGCAGGGCCCTAAGGCTGCCCTTTTTGCGTCATATTAAAAATTGCCCCAGTGGCCTGTTGTTGTTTTTTTGTATTAACAGTAGTAGAAGAAAATGAGGCTACAACCCCCCCTGGTATTCTATGGAACCCATTTTCTTGTACTGTGAGGTTGTGAGCTGCCACTTCTTTTTTTGCTCAGACTCAGAGCCGCCAAAGAGAGAGTGAGGGACCGCCAGAGACAGCGAGAGAAGCTGCTGCCCCACGGAGAACTGAAGAGACGTGGCGGTAAAGCAGCATGAGCCAGTGGCACCGGCCTCACAGGTCAATGATTCAACAAGCTTAAATATGGTTAATACTTCAGAAAAAATGCTTTATATCAGTCAAAAGGTCAGTTTTTACTTTTGCCAAACATCTGCCAAGCATCAATTCAATACAGAGCAGATGGTAAAGGGACAGGAAGTTAGGTACAAAGTACAAAATAATTTGGCTTTGGAAATTAATGAAGAGTATTTATCAGGGCTCCAGACTAACTTTTTTCACTAGGAGCACTGTGGCCCCCAACTGAAAATATTAGGGGCACAACCAGAAAATTTAGGGGCGCATACCGTAAATCAACATACTAACCAAATCTACTAATTTCCACTGTATTTCTAATAAATACCTTAATAATAGATGCAGAAATTACAATGTGCTGTTTCAAATTCAGTGTCACATTTTATTCTGTTCTTTTGAAGATGCAACAACAGGTAAACTGACAGCACCATCGCTGCCATGACAGTACAAATAGTAAACAAAACGGATGGAAATTCATCTTGGTGACACCAAATATGTGCAGCCAAGATGCACAATAAGCGTGTTTGAGATCACCCAGGTGGACAAAACGCTGCGCAGATCACCTGGTGTGAGACATATTTTTTTGTTTTTGCTCCAACATCACCTGTCAATCATCACAAAAATATCACGAGAAAGGGGTGGGAGCAAGACCCCAACCTGAGCGAACGCAGCTGGAAATTTAGTACTGAACTGACTGAAAGCTGCCCTACAAACTACAAAACAATGCATTATGGGACATGTGTCCTGATGGTTTTTGTAGTTGAGTGATCAATTAAAATCATTTAAAATACCAACTGATTAAAAAAAGGCTACATACATTACAAAACATTCAAATAAATATAAAATATATAATAACACAGATCATTCTAAGGGGGACAGGCATATTAAAGGACAACTCCAACTTCCTGTTCTCCTTCAATTGCGCTGCAGATTCGCCTTCAAACCCCCCCCAACCCCCCCCCCCCCCCCCCCCAACCCCGGCCTGGTCTCCCCAACGAGGCGCTGGTTCATCTCAAACACATCTATCGTTGCATTTACCCCACGTGTTTTAAGTGCGTCTAAGACTAAATCGCACGTGTTTAATGTTAAAGCCCCCTTAGCTGTCACGCATGTAAGTGATGGACATTTATTCTCAGCTGACCCGACTCCCACGGGAGCGGTGTGCTGCCGTAACAGCCGTGCATTAGAACGGTTTGGTCGGGGTTCGACGCCGCGCGCTTAACCGTAACCATAACCCTAAACCTTCTTGTGCGGCCCAGAGAAAAGTTCAGCACTGACTGCATGGAATTAGAAAATTACGAGCGAATAAACACGTTCTAAAAAGGAAAGTAAGGAACTCCTTAATGTGGTCCGGGGAGGGGGCTGTCAGGTTTCCTGCTTTCAGGCCCCTCCCCCTTCACGCATTTTAGCCACTTACAGTGGCTTTCCCTATTCTTCTCACACGCATTGGCAGCCTCACAGACAGACATCACTCAATGAAACGCGAGTGTGTGCTCGCATTTCATTGAGTATGTGTGCGAGTGTGTGTGTGTCTGTCTGCGTGCGTGTGCGCTCGCATCTCATTGATTATTTCATTGATCATTGACGTGCCCCTTCCACCTTTAATGTATAAAAAATACGGAGGGTGGGGGAGGCAAATTTACTGGTAGCACATGTGCGACTGGATGTAAAATTCATTCGCACACTCTCAAATTTCGGTCGCAGTCTGGAGCCCTGTTTATGGCGAATTTGTAGCTTCTTCACTAAAGGTCTGAAACTAAATCTATCTAATGTAATATTTTATGATTAGAATAATCTTTAAACTCTTTATCATGCAGTTTCCCAATCTTCTGTATTAAAATCTAGGGGTGTAACGAGTATCCCAGTACTTGGATACTCTGGATATACTTCCAAGAATTTGAGTATGAATATTTGCGACGTCCAAGATCGCTGATTTGCAACCTTTATAGATATATTTATTGCTCTGAAATGCAGAACAATGCTGGATTTTAAGTTTAGGAACTAAAAAAAGCAGGATGCACTACGCTACTGTCACCGGAAGTGAAAAAAATCCTCAAAATAAAGTGTCTGTCTAGCTATTTCAAAGTAAAGCTATCAAGTGCTTTTTTTCCGTTTAAAACACGACACTAAGGTTCAGCTCACTGACATACAGCGGGGAAAATAAGTATTGAACACGTCAACATTTCTCTCAAAAAACATATTTCTAATCGAGCTATTGACACGAAATTTTCACCAGATGTCGGCATCAACCCAAGTAATGCACACATAGACACAAATCCAAACATTTATGTCCATAAATGAAGTTATGTGTAATAAAGTGAAATGGCACAGGGAATAAGTATTGAACACATGAAAAAAAGGAGGGCTAAAAAGGTGTGGCAAGCCAAGAAAGCAGCTGGAGTTTGTCAGTATTCAGAAGGTTAACCTGCCCCCTATTAGTGCAAAGTAATATCAGCTGGTATTGTCCTGATTGATGCCTTTTAAAAAGGTTTCTCACCAGCAAGGTGTTAGACAAGAAGCATTGCATGATGGGTAAAAGCAAAGAGCTGTCCAAAGACATACGCAACCTTATTGTTGCAAAACACACTGAAGGCATTGGTTACAGGCGCATTTCTAAACTTCTGAAAGTTCCAGTGAGTACCATTGGGGCCATCATCCGGAAGTAGAAAGAACACGGCATTACCATAAACCAGCCACGGCCAGGTGCTCCTCGCAAGATTTCAGACAGAGGAGTCAGAACAATCATCAGAAGGGTTCTTCAACAGCCCAGGACCACTCGTGGAGAGCTTCAGAAAGACCTGGAATCAGCAGGTACCGTTGTTTCAAAGAAAACAATAAGTAATGCACTCAACCGCCATGGCCTCCATCCACGCACACCACGCAAGACTCCATTTTTGAAGAAGAAGCATGTTGAAGCTCGTTTGGAGTTTGCGACACAACATTTGGATAAACCCATGACATTCTGGGAGAAGATACTCTGGTCAGATGAGACCAAAATTGAAGTCTTGGAATGTCATAAGACACAACATGTTTGGAGGAAAAATGGCACCGCACATCACCCCCAAAACACCATACCAACAGTCAAGTTTGGAGGTGGGAGCATCATGGCGTGAGGCTGTTTTTCAGCATGTGGTACTGGTAGACTTCATATCATTGAAGGAATAATGACTGGAGAAAAGTACTGAGACATTCTTGATCAGAATCTGCTGTCATCTGCCAGGCTGCTGAAGATGAAAAGAGGGTGGATCTTTCAGCAAGACAACGATCCCAAGCACACAGCCAAGGTAACACTCAACTGGTTGAAGAAAAAGAAAAGAAAGCTGCTAGAATGGCCCAGTCAATCACCAGACTTGAATCCAATTGAAAATCTTTGGAAAGAACTGAAGATCCGGGTTCACAGAAGAGACCCCCGGAACCTTGAAGATTTGAAGGCAGTTTGTGTGGATGAATGGGCCAAAATCACACCTGAGCAATGTATTCCACTGGTTTCTCCATACAGGAGGCGTCTTGAGGCTGTAATCACCAACAAAGGTTTTTGCACTGAGTATTAAATACATTTCAGTAAGCGTGTTAAATACTTATTCCCTGTGCCATTTCACTTTATTACACATAACTTCATTTATGGACATAAATGTTTGGATTTCTTTCTATGTGTGCATTACTTGGTTGATGCCGACATCTGGTGAAAATTTCATGTCAATGGCTCGATTAGAAATATGTTTTTTGAGAGAAATGTTGACGTGTTCAATACTTATTTTCCCCGCTGTAAGTTCTGAACAAATGAATGTGCTTTAACACCGGGGCTTTATCTCCAGTATTTTTTTTATTCTTCAACAGCCAACGCAATCAACGTAACTCCAGCGGATTGGGATGCGGAAAAGCAGCCTCTGCACAGTAGTGAAGAGTGTATATAATCAACGTAGATCAGCTGATTCTGAAGCAGGACAAAACTGGCTTTGCAGCAGTTTGCAATGCTTAGAACGTAAAGTGTTGCAGGACTGTCACAAACTTAGGAGTGAAGATGGACAATGGTTTTAATTTGGACAAGCAGATCAGTTCGGTGGTGAGATCCAGCTTCTTTCAGTTAAGGCAGCTTGCCAAAGTCAAATCGTTTTCATCAAGAAAGCACTTTGAGACAGTAATCCACGCCTTTGTTACAACTCGGCTGGATTACTGTAACTCTCTTTACTTTGGTGCCCCTCACTCATCCTTGTCCCGTCTCCAGCTGGTGCAGAACGCTGCTGCACGCTTGCTAACTGGAACGTGGAAGAGGGAGCATATCACACCAGTTCTGGCCTCTCTCCACTGGCTGCCTGTCCATTTTAGAGTTCGTTTTAAAATTCTTTTATTTGTTTTTAAGTCTTTAAATGGTCTGGCTCCGCCCTACCTCTTTGAGTTGCTATACCTGCATTCCCCTTCCCGCTCACTTAGATCAGCTGACCAGCTGCTCCTGGATGTGCCAAGGACACGGCGGAAACTCAGAGGGGATAGGGCATTTGCTGTTGCTGGCCCCAGCTTGTGGGACGCACTCCCTATGCAGGTTAGGCAGGCCCATTCATTGAATGATTTTAAATCCAAGTTAAAAACTCACCTTTTTATTGATTTTATTCTGTTTGTTTTAGTTTGTTGTTTTGTTTTTATTCTGCATTGTTCAGCACTTTGGTCAGCTTCTGCTGTTTTAAAAGCACTTAATAAATAAAGTTGACTTGACTTGACTTTGGTTATTTATTTATTGGGTATTCATTTGGTGAATCTGAGTTGTTATTTCAGCTTTGAAATAATTAGGGTGTTTGTCGTAATTACGTTATTTTAATGACAATGACACATTCATGAATTTTGAATCTTGACAAACAATTTTTATTTTCATACATCCAGTCAAAAGACAAACATATAACAACTGTACAAACATATTATATTAAAAAGTCCGAATCGTGGTGAGCGTGATCCGTGAATCAAATCAGATTACCTTCTAAGCAATGATCCACAGCCTTATAGCAATCTTTCAGTGTTTGGAGGATCAGATGCAAAAGAGAATTTAGCTGTGAATCCCAAACTAGAACCGGAGTCACACTGGATACAAAACTGTCAGGAACTGGATGAGTAGGATCCAAAATGCAGGAAACAGAAACTTCAATGTTTAATAAATAAACTGAAACAAGACAAAATCCATGGAGAAACAAAAAAAGTGATGATTTGACAAGGTAGAGCTGAAAAGCAGACACTTCTACTGACTGAAGACGATGAACAGAAATGAAGACAGCAGTGGATGATTGACATAAACCAGGAGAGTCTGACAGAGGACAGAACCCGACCAAAAACACAGGAAACTGAACTGAACTGCAGTATCCTCACAGCAACAGATTTATCATTATTATCAATAATTCCAGCATTCTGGGCATGAACGTTGTAGGATGTCTGTTTAAAATAGAACCAACTGTAATAAACGTGATTCATGTTGGTTTTGCCTGCAGAACATTGAGTCAATATAGAGAGTGTTTTATTGCTTTGATGTCTTTAAAGTCTGTGAATGAACTCATGGTGACAATTATTTCTTTTCATAAAGAAAATTGCATCACTCTCACCTACACAGGTCACATAGCTGAGTAGTTATTTATTTCTAGTTTATTTTAAAATGTTGATTAATTTCCGTACTGTTTAAGGGCCAAAAAACAGTTGTTTCTGCTGCTCTTTTCTGACTCTGAGTCCCTGCCCCTCTTAAATCCTGTGCACATCCCTGATATCTGCATTCTGTTCCTGAAAATACCAATATTTACAATGTCTGAAAAAGCTGATTTGCGATCTTTAAAACTCCAGTGGAGTAGAGTAAAAATTTACTTCAGAGAATGTAGTTCTCTCTCAAAAATGTAGAATAATGTTAGATTTTAGGTGCATAAACTAAACAAACCGCATGCAGGACTATCACAGGAAGTAAGTGTCTGTGAAAGTTCTCCTTTTCAAAGTAAAAGCATCAAATATGGGAGGAGGGGGAGTGTTCATGTTTATTGTTTCTGGTGTATGTTCTAACAGCCTGTTGTGTTGCGCCTATGAGTGGGAAGTGTCTCACACCACCGAGCAATCTGACCAAATCTTTGTTCTTTGCTTAGTTTCATGGAACTGCAGGGGTCTACAGCGCCTACAAAAGCTAAAACTGGCCTAGAATAAGTTAAAGGAAATGGACTCCAAAATTGTATTTTTACAGGAAATTCATCTTCCTGAGAAAGATAACTAAAGAGTGAGGGAGAGGGTAAAGTCTATACAGTACCATTCACATAATAATAATAGGCGTTTCTGCACTGTTTAGAGATAATATTGCAACCCACAGACTATCATTTGGTGTGTTTTCATCATTTGAGTATGTGTCCTTTAAGATTGAGTTAAAACAAACTCCTCCCTTACTCTGCATAGTTATGTACAAACCTCCTCAGCACAGCCAAAGTTTCATTGATGATTTCACTGAAATGCTCTCAGTTGTGTACACAGACTTTGATGGTCTAGTCATTACAGGTGATTTTAATGTTCATGTTGATAATATCAATGACAGAAATGCAAAAGAGCTCAATGCTGTCCTTGAAACCTTTGGTCTAATTCAGCATGTGAGTTGCCCCACCCACAGCAGAGGGCACACTCTGGATCTGCTCATCACAAGGGGGGTTATTATTTACAATGTCAGTGTGGTTGATGTCGCCCTCTCTGATCATTTCTGTGTATTCTTTGACCTGTCTATTGCTCCCAAACCACCGCCTGGCCCTGCAGTTGTCCGAAGGAGACAAATAAATGAGAGCAATAGGGCACAGTTTGTAGAAATGATAAACCCTGAAAACGCCTCTGGTGCCAATGTTGATGAAATGCTGAATTCTGTTACTTCGAGCATCTTGAATGTTCTGGATGCCATTGCCCCTATGAAGGTTAAATTGAGAAAACATAGACAGAAAGCTCCCTGGAGGAACGATGATCTAGTCAGGGCACAGAAACAACAGTGCCGCAGAGCTGAGCGAAAGTGGTGCAAGTCAAAACTCCAGGTTCATTATGGAATGTATAAGGCGGAGTTGTACGCTTACAACCAGATCTTATGCAGAACAAGGGAAAGGTACTTCTCTGAAATCATTGGAAGCTGCAGCAGCAACTCTCGTATCCTGTTCACAACAGTAAACAGATTAACTAACCCTCCAACCCAGCTACCAATAGAACTGGCTTGCACACCTAAATGTAATGAGTTTGCTGTATTTTTTAATGACAAGGTTCAGGGCATTAAAAAGGCCATCAACTCCACAACACATATAACTATCCAACGGCCACCTACTCACTCTAAGATGACTCACTTTGTACCTGTCACTGACCAAACTGTCCAAGAGACCATCACCCGTCTGAGCTTGTCTACATGCTGCCTTGATGTGTTACCCACTAGATTTCTAAAGTCTGTCTTGAACAGTGTGTTGCCACCAATTACTCAAATAGTTAACATGTCTCTTCAATCTGGAATATTTCCAGAGGCCTTAAAAACTGCAGTCATTAAACCCCTCCTGAAGAACAGCGGTCTTGATCCCACTGTACTGAATAATTACAGAACTATCTCTAGTCTGCCATTTTTAGGAAAAGTCCTTGAAAAAGTTGTCTACCAACAGCTCACTGACTTTCTCTTATTAAACAATTCATTTGATCTTTACCAGTCAGGTTTTAGACCCCATCATAGCACAGAAACTGCTCTTATCAAGGTAACCAATGACATCCGCCTGAACACTGATAATGGAAAAGTCTCTGTCTTAATCCTGCTAGACCTGAGCGCTGCCTTTGATACTGTTGATCATGGGATCCTTTTGCACAGACTCCAAGACTGGGTTGGCATCTCTGGATCTGCCCTAAGTTGGCTCAAGTCTTATCTAGAAGACAGGAAATACTTTGTTGAAATTGGGAGTTGCGTCTCAGACTACATGGGCTTGAATTGTGGTGTGCCCCAGGGATCGATCCTGGGACCCCTTCTGTTCAACCTCTACATGCTAGCACTAGGGCAGTTAATACGCAATAATAACATATCTTATCAAGTCAACAACTATGCAGATGATACTCAGATCTATGTGTCACTGACAACAGGTAAATATGGGCCGGTGGATTCACTCAACCACTGCCTCCAACAGATCAGTGCGTGGATGCAGAACAACTTTCTCCAGCTAAACTCAGACAAGACCGAAGTTATTGTTTTTGGCCCACAGAAACAAAGAGAAAGTGTCAGCAGCTACCTTCATTCTCTGTCTCTTAAACCCTCCAATCAAGTCAGAAATCTAGGGGTAATCATGGACTCTGACCTGAACTTTAACAGCCATATCAAGTCAGTAACATCAGCGGCATTTTACCATCTGCAAAACATTGCCAAAATCAAAAACATTATATCAAAGCCAGACCTGGAGATACTTATTCATGCATTTGTCTCCAGTAGGTTAGACTACTGTAACGGCCTGCTCACCGGCCTCTCCAAACGAGCTGTAAAGCAGCTTCAGTGCACCCAGAATGCTGCTGCTCGAGTCCTGACCAAAACCAGGAAGTATGATCACATTAGTCCTGTGCTCAGGTCTTTGCACTGGCTCCCTGTACCTCAAAGAATAGACTTCAAAGCAGCTCTGCTTGTGTACAAGTCTCTCCATGGCCACGCACCAAAGTACATCTCTGACATGTTAGTGCCATATGAACCATCTCGCACTCTGAGGACCTCAGGGTCCGGCCTCCTGTTGATTCCCAGAGTCAGAACTAAACAAGGGGAATCAGCGTTTCAATATTCTGCAGCTAAAATCTGGAACAGCCTCCCTGAAGATGTAAGACAGGCCTCTTCTGTGTTCATGTTCAAATCTAGACTTAAAACATTTCTGTTTAGCCGTGTATATGACTGAAAGGTCCTACCTGCACTTTTCTGTCCTTTCCTTCCTTTATTTTTAAACCAATTTTCTAATTTTATCTTTTCTTTTAAAGTAAATTTTACGTTGATTATTTCTATGATGTATTGTGATTTGAATGCATTTTGCTGTTTTGTGAAGCACCTTGAATTACTTTGTGTACGAATTGTGCTATACAAATAAACTTGCCTTGCCTTGCCTTGCCTAATAATAATATACATAATACTAATTCATGAATTCATGAATTTGTCCCTCTGCAAATGAAAAACATTATTAAAGATAAACGAGGAAGGTATTTAGTACTGCAAGGCTCTCTTTTGTCAGAAACATTAAATCTAACAAACACCTACTGGCCTAATATGGATGATGGCAATATTATAATGATCTACTCTCCCAGGATCTCATATAATAGCAGGAGACTTTAACTGTATGGTGGACCCCAGTATGGACTCATCAACAGGACCTGATCAATCGCAATTCATGGATTTATGAGAGAACTAAGACTAACAGATATAGAGAGAGAGATCCACAAACCAAAGTTTACTACTGCTACTCAAGTACGTTTAAAACATTCATTTCATCATTCATGTTCATTTATTTAAAGCACCTTCTACCACCAGCCAAGGAGGCCAAAAGTGCTGTACCCGCACCCATGGAGAACGAAACATTGTACAATCATAAAACATAAAAGAATGAAACCAATATAAAACATGCTAAAGCACTGAAATGGTTGAACAAGTCTTTTTTTAAACTCTCCAACAACATGACCTCTCTAATCGCCGGTGGCAACTGATTCCATAGTTTAGGAGCCAACACAGCAAAGGCACGGCCCCCCCCGAAGCCTACGTTTGGCTCTGGGAACCATTAACACAAACTGGTCGACGGAGTGTAGTCTTTAAAATCAGACTGGAGGGGTAAGATGGAGCCATACCTGCCAGGGACTTAAAAGGACCAGAATTTGGGTAAAAATCACACCAGTATTGCACTGGCAGCCAGCTCAAAGAGACCAAGAAGGGTGTTTTGTGGTCAAACTTCTTATCCCCACAAAT
Source organism: Oryzias curvinotus (assembly GCA_023969325.1). Lineage (NCBI taxonomy): Eukaryota > Metazoa > Chordata > Actinopteri > Beloniformes > Adrianichthyidae > Oryzias > Oryzias curvinotus. Next base: position 4,694,981 of record CM043725.1, on the reverse strand, counting down.
AAATGTGGCTGCTGCATTTTGGACCAGCTGCAGTCTGGATATTGAACCTTTGGGCAAGCCAGCATACAAAGAGCTGCAATCATTTAGTCTGGACAACACAAAGGCACGGGTGACAATTTCATGGTTAGTTTTTGATACAAAAGACTTAATCCTAGCTAGACGTCGTATCTGAAAAAAGCAGGAGCTGGTCATTACTATACATTATCCTATTCTAGGATAGATTCTATTCTCGGATAGATTACTTTTTAGTTTCTACAGAACTACAACTACAAGTTAACGACTGCTCTTATGATAAGATTGTGATCTCGGACCATGCAGTTTGATCTATAGAGCGTTAGGGACGGTTAGGGATGCTCCGAGACGGCAATTTCAATAAAATGAATTTCGGTGAATGAATGAATGAATGGTTCCAAGATAAAGACTTTTTCAATTTGATAATTTGATGTGTTTGTTCAAATTAATACCACTCAAACATGGACAAAAGCATTTAAGGCCATCTTCAGAGGACATACAGTGGTGGACAAAATAGTTTGTAGCCCTCAGTTTAAGAAAGAAAGTCCACAAAGCTCACTGAAATGACTTGAAACGTTCCAAAGTAACAATAAATTAAAATGTATTGAAAATGAAATCATCAAAATCAGCCATTACTTTTGAGTTGTTGATTAACAGAATTATTAAAAAAAACAAACTAATGAAACAGGGCTGGATAAAAATGATGGGACCCATAAATTCATATTTTGTTGCACAACTTTTTGAGTCAATCACTGCAATGAAACAGTTTCTGTATTTGTCAATGAGCCTTCTGCACCTGTCCACAGGTATTCTGGCCCCCTCCTCATGAGCAAACTGCTCCAGTTGTCTCAGGTTTGATGGTGTCTTCTCCAAACGGCATGTTTCAGCTCCTTCCACAGATGTTCAATGGGATTCAGATCTGGGCTCATAGAAGGCCACTTCAGAATAAGCGATGGGTATCGAGCCCCGGTATTGAACGAGCCCGGGGCAACATTCTTCAAGACTGCAGTATCGTTAAGATCTGACCTCAACTAGGGTTGTGCCGATGGACGATATCATCGTCCATCGTGATGGGTGACTGACATCCCGATGGAGAGACCACCATCGATGCCACGCCCCCGCCACGTTGCGAGTGGACCCCATAAGCCGCGGTTACATGTACAAAATATCTTGATGGGATCAATGGTCGGATTAGAATCCAACCGTGTACATGGGCCCAGAAAAAATGTTTTCAGAATATAAAAACGTTCACTAAGGTCACACTTTTCGGCGGAATAAATCATTCGCACATGCGCAGTAGGGTTTGAAAACCGGAAGGATATAAATTCCGCCAAGCGGCTTTTTTTTTTTTCAAACTTTATTGAATGTAACAATTCAATACAAAACGATGTTAAACAGCGCCGAGCGGCTATATTCATTGACATGTCAGCTCGGTAATACGAGACGATCTTCTAAACGTGCTTTTAATAATGTTACGGTTATTATGAAACACCTGTTCGCTCATCATTTGAATTTTAATCCGTGTGGTCAGTGCTTTTTCTGAACAAAGCCAGGATTAGCAGTATGCTAACACGGGCTAACAACATTAGCTTTGGGTGGCGCTGCATGCTGGCTGCACGTTAAACATGTAAGAATAACATCAGCCTTTATTTAATCGGGACACGACTGGAAACACAAATCCACGTCATTGTTTGAATGTTTTCTAAGGACTGAGCGACATTTCTGCTTTGAAGCCCAAACCGCTGTGTCTGCTGACGATCCGAGCTGTGCTCAGACACTCACTTCTAGACCCGGTTCTGAGTTCGGTAGCTCGTACCCCTAGAGCTGCGGGACGGATCGCAGTCTTAAATCTCCCACACAAACCGCTCATGTACCCCCCCCCCCCTTCCCATCAAACACAAAGCTGTAAGTCCGCACTCCACCGGTCCACTTCGCTAGTTAAGTGCGGGAGCGGACTACTTCTTTTCTATTTTGTTTGTTACTTTTTTGTTGAAGTCACTTCCCTCAGTTTATACTGGATCATCGCGGATGAGTCATTAGTTGGGAAATAAAATGAAAAAAGCAAAATAACGAATAGGAGTTATATAAGACCGAAAAATGTAAACCCCCCCCCCCCGACGATGTCATCGTCCATCCCGATGGTTGACAGCAAACATCGTCAACGGCCAATTTAGGGGACATCGCCCAACCCTAACCTCAACGTTTCTATCAAGACTGGAGAAGTCGCTTTTTTTGTCAAACCTATAAACATTATCTGTCATATTTAACCCACCAGTCAGTCAATTTTCCGTTAATTAATTATATTAATTTCGCTATTCTCGCTGAAGGAGAGGTCTGTCTGCCTATTTGTGTGCACGGGGGGCGGGGCTGTTTTTCAGACAGTATGCGGCACGCGCACACAAGACAAGGAAGCGCACACATGAACACTACAATAGATGTACATGGCGCTAAACGGTCCAAAATGCTGCGGCTCTCTGTGGTTTAGTGAAATAACTATCATGTTCTCAGCGCCCCTACTGTCCTGTCACCTTGCTGCTACGATGACCGCATGTTGCACTGTCTGTGTAAAACACGCTGGAGGGTAACGCAGGGGAAAACAACGAACTGGCAGAGAGGCGGGGGCGGGGCTTAGATTCACTTATGATTTCAGACTCAGCTGCTTACTAATAAAAAATAACTGTCGTCCATAAAATTAATATAATTTATTGGGTTTACTGGATTTAAAGAAAAACAACAGAAAGGGGTCTGCATCAAAGTGAATTAGTTATGAAAGATGGAAAAGTCTATTTAAGGTTGTGAAAAATGGACAAAAGATCAAAGGAAACATCACACTCCCAAAGAATAAAACTAATTAAAATAAATAATTAAATAAATATCCTGACAACATTTTGAATCCATACAAGTATTGCTAAATGAACTATTGCAATAGATGGGCAAAAACATTTTGTCTGACACGGCTCCCTGTGCTTTCATCTCAGTGGGAAACTTGATCCAAATGGCTCTTTGAGAGGAACAGGCTGCTGACCCCTGCTCGAATGGTTTTGCTCAGATGTCTGTGATCAAACACGTCTCTAAGTCTTCTGGGCTGTTGACAAACAGAATCTTGGACCGCTCCAGTGATCCGTGTGGTTCAACGAATATTTTACAGTTTCTCTAATTCTTCAGGACTCAGCTTGTTAGGCAGTTTTAGTGTTCTGTCTGATCAGATGGTCATTCAGTTAATCAGCAGATCTGGAGATGATAGCCGGTGGATCTGTCTCCGGGTGGCAGGTCTCTATAATGGTTAGATCCAGGGAAATCCTTTTAGACCTGAAGAATTCTATAACTTACTGCTTCACAGAGATGTGACGCATTATTAGCATTAGCTCTGTTAGCTTTGGCTTTGTTAAGGCCCGTACACACCGGGACGAATTTCGCCGGCGATTTTCGCCGACGAAATTCCCCTCGTGACTAAACAAAGGGCACCAATGAGAGTGTGCACACCGACGCGAAAAAACGCCACGCGTCAAAGCGTCAAAAAAAAAAAACGCCTCGGGTTCGTTTTTTTTTTTGACGCCTCGCGTCGAAATCTATTCGACCAATGAGAATGGCGCTTTTGCTCACGTGTCTGGAGCTTCTGAAGTTACAGTAAAACACAACTTGGGGGCGCTCAAACACAACACTGCCTTTCTGAGCACACATACCAGCAAAGAAGATAGATGCCAAGTAGCGGCTACACTGCCGCAAAGAAATAATGACGGACATTCTAAAATATCCCCGAAAACGCTGATGATACATTTTCAGCTCTAGTACCAGTCGATAAAACTCACCATGTTCTTCTCCTCTCATAACTATGGGATGTACCCAAAATCGTCGTCTTTTCCGGCGTCTTTCATCATTCAGCAGAACAATAATGTCTTCATCATTGGAACTGGAGCTGGAGCTACTGGTGCTTGAAATATTCATGTTTTCTTTGTATGATTCTGACAAGCGTGTGAATACTGGCTCTCTTCTGAGTGAAAACCACCTTGTGTACAGGAGTATTTCTGTTTACATTAAGCGCCATTTAATGTCAGGGAATGAAATTGCATGTTGGCTCGGCTCATCGTCAGCGAAAATCGCCTGGGTGTGAACACAAAAGACGTGGCGAAAAACGCTGGCGAATAACGCCTCGCGAATATTCGTCCCGGTGTGTACGGGCCTTTAGGCTTTGACCAGAGTTTGAACTGTAATCCAGCAATAACCACGTTGCTCATCTTGGAGTGTTGTTCCAAATCGTCCACTCGTTTCTCCAGGATCTGGATCTGGTAGTCTCATTGTTCATTCTGGGCTTGAAGCAGGCTAACTTCCAACACTAACACTCTCTGTCACGTCTTGAAGCGCTGTTTCGATGTCTTTATGTCACTTGACACTTGATTTTCCTTTGACTTTGATTTTCCTTTGACTGACCTTTCATGGTCAGTGTTTTCTTGCATTAGTTTTGTGTTTAATTAGGTTTTAGGACGTTTCTAACTGAAGAGTGAAAACAGTGTACGTCTGTTGTCTTTGACCCGGAACCAGAAGCCTTGTTTAGCACGAGAACTGTAGGGATCGACTCATCCAGCACCTTTAAGGGGCCTATATCATGCAAATTCCATTTTCTGAGCTTTTAAGTGTATTAAAATGTTCATTCCTTACGATAAAAAAAACCCAAAGCAGTATTTGGATTACTCCTCTAAAAGTATTCCTCTAAAAACAGGCGCTCTGAGTTCCAGCCCCTCCCAATCCACCAAAACGAGCGGGTTCTTTAGACCTGCCATGGAAACGTGTGAACAGCCCCTTCCAGCAACAGTCTGTGCCTCTAGGACCGCCCCCAGGCTAAGACACACCCACTTTCTCAATTAGAACCAGACAAGAAATCAGAAAAACTTTCCTTTGCATTTGCATTGGAAGAAATATTTTTAGCAAACTGGAGTAGCATGATAAAACACACACAGAATAATGACTGCAGAGATTCAGGAAGCAGAGGGCGTTCTTTGCACATTATCAACTGGCATGCTTCTTCCTGTTAAAGTGTGGGTTCACAGTAAAGGCCCGTACACACCGGGACGAATATTCGCCAGGCGTTATTCGCCAGCGTTTTTCGCCACGTCTTTTGTGTTCACACCCAGGCGATTTTCGCTGACGATGAGCCGACTGAACATGCAATTTCATTCCCTGACATTAGATGGCGCTGTACACACGGTAGTCGCTTGTCACTCAGAAGAAGAGAGCCAGTATTAACGCGCTTGTCAGAAGAACATGGTGAGTTTTATCGACTGGTACAAGAGCTGAAAATGTTTAATGAGCGTTTTCGGGGATATTTTAGAATGTCCGTCATTATTTCTTTGCGGCAGTGTAGCCGCTACTTAGCGTCTATCTTCTTTGTTGGTATGTGTGCTCAGAAAGGCAGTGTTGTGTTTGAGCGCCCCCAAGTTGTGTTTTACTGTAACTTCAGAAGCTCCAGACACGTGAGCAAAAGCGCCATTCTCATTGGTTGAATAGATTTCGACGCGAGGCGTCAAAAAGAAAAAACGAACCCGAGGCGTTTTTTTTTTTTTGACGCTTTGACGCGTGGCGTTTTTTCGCGTCGGTGTGCACACTCTCATTGGTGCCCTTTGTTTAGTCACGAGGGGAATTTCGCCGGCGAAAAACGCCGGCGAAATTCGTCCCGGTGTGTACGGGCCTTTAGCTTGTGCTTTTTTTTTTACTATAAATGATGTATAATTAATTCTCCACTACCGTCCTGTGTCCAGCATGAGGTTCGGCTACTGATTCAGAGCTCTTCCTAAACCAGGAGTCACCTCAGAGGATATGTGATGCCGTGTCTACAGTGGGTGTGGCTTAGAAACTGAGGTTATTTTTTTTAACCTGGCACAAATATTTCAGATCCAGGGGTGATTGCAGAAGTGTCAAATAGCAGTCCAGCCGCATGCTCTGTCTAACTATATGTATTAGTATAGCCAAAAGTGTGTGAGAGACTGACGGAGTGTACAAGTACACACATTAACCCAAATCTGTCTGCTCTTTAGTATCTTTTCTTATTTAGCTGTAGGCCAACCAGAACATACCTGGAGCAACAGGCGTAAGGGGGAGGTCCTCTTCTTCCTCTTTTACACAAAGAAATTTGGTTGGCTGGGAGAGCCTGAGCAGGTGAGGCAAGAAAAGAACCATCATTAGTGATGAAGAGGAAGTGCTTCAAGAATGCAGCCAATTCCAATTTTACAGTTTTATCAAATTCCAGACAGTTATGGAATGCATTCTTGCATAATGTGTGGAGGCACTGCAGTCTGTGTGTGCGTTTACGTGAATGCATCCGTGCCTAGGTGTTTGTATGTTTGTATATTACTGTGTGAGTATTAGATTGGCTGGTGAGTCATCTCACTCTTCATTCTGATCAGACAGCAGAAGGAAGAAAGATGAGTGGAAGTAAAAGAACCAATCACATTTTATAGTTTATATGGTGCCTTAGCATGACCAAAGTCAAACAAGGCAGCATACAGTAAAACCAGCAAGCAAGAATAACAAAAAAGTTAGAAGAACTTCAAAGTAAGATAGTACAAAATAAATACAACAGTTAAACAAGAAAACCAATAAAAGCAAAAGCAAGCAAACAACAAAAAGCAGCAGCAGATTCTCATGCCGTGTTTAAAGCCTGGCAATAAAAACAGGTTTTCAGAAGTTTTTTTAAAATGGACAGCGAAGATGCCTGTCAAATGCTCAGAGAGTAGGTTCCATGTGTTGGATGTGTTCATATGTGTGTGTGAACTGTAGTTGTGTTGAGTACAGGTAACACTTTAGTGTGGAGAGGCCCCACCCTTTTTGACAAACATTTAAGCTGGACGCATGACGGACTAAGGGCTTGGATCGCATAGGCGGCAGTAAGTCAGACCTGTTCCAGATGCATGTTGGACTCCGGCAGGGATGCTCTTTATCACCAGTTCTGTTCATTGTTTTGATGGACAGAGTTTCTAGGTGGAGCCAGGGGCCGGAAGGGGTCTGGTTAGGGGACCACAGGATTTCCTCTCAGCTTTTTGCACCTGATGTTGTCCTGTTGGCTTCATGGAGCCAGGACCTTCGGGTGGTTTGTGGCCGAGTGTGAAGCGGCTGGGATGAGGGTCAGCACCGCTAAATCTCAGGCGGTGGTTCTTGACCAGAGAAAGGTAGTTTGCCCTCTCTAGGTGGGTGGAGTGCTCCTGCCCTAGGTGGAGGAGTTTAAGTATCTTGGGGGTCTTGTTCACGAGTGAGGGAAGATCGGAGTGTGAGATTGACAGGCGGATCAGAGCAGCATCCATCGTTATGCGGTCACTGTACCGCTCCGTTGTGGTGAACAGAGAGCTGAGCCAGGAAGCAAAGCTCTCAATTTACCGGGCGATCTTAGTCTGTACAGCACATGTGGGTGTTTTAAAGTTCCAGACAATCGACATACAATCATAACGATTTATAACTTCGGCCAAGAATATCAGAAAAGTCATTTATGAAGTCTTTGTTATATTTGGGCAGTCTGTAAATGAGCGCTGACATCAACGGCTATGAGGGACCCACCTCGAACAAGGTTGCTTCAAAGCTGGCGCCCTGGAAGGCAGAAAAGTCGGATGTTTGCATCTAACATTGTCTTTAAAATTGAGCGCTATTCCTCCTCCATGACCAGAGGTCTTTGGGGAACTCAGGTAGTATCCAGCAGGTAAGAGTTCCATAAATGCGCTGCAGTCACCGGGAGACGCCCACATCTCTGTTACACGCTGAAAAATCCAAATCTTGGGATATGAGCAAATTCCCAAGGATAAATCTGACATGGACCTGGCATTTACCAGCCTGATTCTGGCTGGGATTATAGCCGGAGGATTGTTTACACATCCTGAAGTAACAGAGTGGCATCTAAAGGTTCCCGGCTTTACTCATCGCTGCCGAGGTCAGTGAGAAAACACATGCAGCGGGATGGAAAGTCTCAGTCAAAGCTGACGAAAGATGGATGGATGCAAAAAATCCAGATCCTGTCAGGGATTTAGAAGTGGACCGTGCCATGGAGGTCTTTAACCTGCTCATTCGACCACTGCGTTTCCACCAGGGAGGGAGAGCTTATGCCTGAACAGGTGAGTCTGGATCTCTGACAGCACAGGTGGCACAGCTGTGCTGTCCATTGTGACCAGATGAAATTAGAAATTAAGCATCCAGTGGAAGGTTTAAAAGGGCTTGACGGCTGTCGACCAGCAGAGACTGTCATTCTGGTATGCCAGTACACACAAACAACATCAGGAGCGACAGACGAGCAGCAACGTACACCGACACCACCTTAGATTCCTTTTGGCCTCACCTTTCTGCCATTCTACGTCTCTTGCCTAACGGAAGCAGCAGCGTGTCATCTCTGGGCTCTGCTTTCACCTGAACATCTTTGCTGCAAAAATGAGAGAAGTGAACAGGTGAGTCTACAGGGAAACTAATGAGCAAAGCTTTGAATACAGTATAAGTTTGCATGCATGTTATGTCTCTATGTCTCTGCTGTAAACATGAGCTTACCTGTCGGCATGGGGATGGATAGGAACAGGGACAAGGGAGACGGAGCGCTCTCCTCCCAGCCTGTCAGGCAGCACCACCTCCTTTCGCATGTTTATATCAGAGTATGGACACCCAAAGGCACTGCACGACAGACAGATATGACTCATGACTCAGCGGAAAAAAGATAGGCAGGCGGGTAAAAAAGGAAAGACTGCAAAGTTCTGACACAGTGACACAGGTGCTGATTGGTAAAACGTTGCTAGCAAATTTGCATTTAGAAACAATGCAAGGTAGGAGCTGACTGGTACCAAATCAGTGTAACAAGTGGTGACATGGCAAAAGACACACGTCACAATAGCAAGTCAAGTCCCAATGTACAGAGTGACATTGAGGTGACATCCATCCATCATCCATCCATCACTCATTCATGACCAGGTCTCAGGGGCAGCAGTCTAAGCAAAGATGCTGAGACTTCCCTCTCCCCAACCACTTCCTCGGGCTCCTCTGGGGGGACCCTGGTTTCTCCAGTGTGTCCTGGGTCTTCTCCAGTGCATCTGCCCAGTGCAACATACCCAGAACACCTCCTCAGGGAGGCGTTCAGACCAGATGCCCAAGTCACGTCGGCTGGCTCCTCTGGATGTGGAAGAGCATCGGTTCTCCTCCGAGCTCTCTCTGGGTGACCATCTTCACCCTATCTCTAAGGGAGCACCCAGCTACCCTAGCAGGGTCTCCACCTTTCACACCTCAGCCAACACCACCACTAACTGAGCCTCTTGCTCTGGTAACTGGGATAATGCTGGGTGGAGAAATATTGATGATATTTTGTTCTCGTATCCAATCCTGTTGCTGGAAGTATGACATACCACAAATGGAGTACTTTTTGTTTGAAACAAAGATAGTTACAATACTATTTCAACTTTGGTCAACTTTCCTTGTGCAGTATTGTTATGAAAGCATTTTTTCATGATACTGTGAGTTCATGCTAATAATATGCTTAAAAAGTCATCTGGCCTGCTGTTTGTGAATTAAGATTTTCATTAGATATATTGGTTATGTTTCATATTTTTTTGTGTTAGAGTTCTGGGTATAGGACTGTCTCGCAGGACACCTGGGTTCACTTCCCAGGGCGTGTAGTGAGCTAAAAATTCCAGTGTGGCTCTTTAGGCAAGACCCTTCACCCCTAACTGGGTCTCCCTACACCGTAAAAATCCAGGGTTGTGTCAGGAAGGACATCCGACATAAAAACTCTCCCAAACCACCTGTGCGGATCCTTTGTCGAGCCCTAACAGGATACCGTTATAGAGAGCATTTCGAGTTGGTCCTTCATGTCATAAACATTGCTGACCCCTGGTCTAGACTACAATCTTTTTGGGTGGTGTAACAACTGTTATGAAATGTTCTTGGAAAGCACTTGCCAAACAAGTTTACAACTTTGTATTTAAGGGAATATAAAAAACTTTGATCTGAATGAAGATATTTTCCCGGTCAGGATTTTACTTTTGGCAAGCAAAAAGAAAAGCTGTGACTACAGAATGGCACAAGGTGCACCCCCCCCCGGAAGGTTGACTGGGTGGTTGGGAGTGTACCGTTCTGGCACTTCTGTGGTGTTGCATTTGTGTTGTAGAATAAATGGATAAATAACCGTGCTACCGGTCATTTCCAAAATCGCAGGAAAATGGGGTGCACACCAGACGTCCACCACGTAAACAACAGTTTCCCTTCCCGCCACAAGCTCCCTGCTCTGAGCTCTCAGCAACGGGGAGGGGAAGGGGGGGTGAGATTTCTTTGCATCAGCTGTTCTTAAGAACTCCTGCCACTCTGCAGAAACTATGTCCCAGAAAACGACCGGTTTGAGGTCGATGCAGCACTACAGGTACCTGTGGTGTCCAGTGTATTTGGGCCCCTTTATGTGTCCGACTCCCCTGCAGCCGGCAGTGGGGCACACGTCCTGAGAGGGAGACAGCAGGGGGCAGGAACCTGTCTCACACATACAGAAAGAGTGTTTAAGACACTTCACATGTTTCACTCGCTTCACTCATCCAACACGTCTACTTTTGAGCCTCTCAATCCTAAATACTGTCAGACCTGGGGGGGGCTCCAGGGGGTGTCCTGTGCGCTGACACCAGCCAACAGGATGCAGGTCGGACAGATCGCTGTCACACCACACATCAAACTGCGTGGACCAGCCGTCATAATGGATCTGTGGAAGCACGCCTGGTTACATCCTGACACTGGCACAGACGTAGAGGCGGGCCGTACCTTAACCCTGTAGTCTTCCACATCCGTGACTGTTGCAACACGGATCAGCACGGGGTTCCTGCAGTCAACTGCCTCCAGCCTGTGATTTACCTGGAACCTGTGTGAAGCCTTCTAATGAGAGTGAGGGAAAAGAGAACAAAATGTCACTATGGACAAACACAATGTGGTTTCAATCAATTCCAGCCGGGCCCTCAAGTCCCCCTCACTGTTGTAAAAGCTGAACTGGGCGCAGCTGTGGAACCAGTTTCCTGGAGATAATCCTCCCACACGAAATGTTCCGGGTTAGGATGACCTGTAGATTACAAAGTGTGGCGTATGTACAGCTTTTGACTTAAAAAAGTACTTTCAGGAAGGTTCAGCGGCACGTACCCTGTGGAGAGGTCAGAGGTCGGCCCTGTTCTTCACACCAGCCCACAGGATGGATGTAGGGACTGCTACTGTCACACCTACCACCCAACACAACCACCAGAACCCATCAGTTCCAAGTAACAGGTCTGAGGGATAACCTGAAGCCCCACCCACTGCAGCCCCACACTCTAAATAGACAGTCAAAAAGCAGGTTTTAAAATCGCTCTATTGGCTCGCTGTGCATTTCAGGTTTGATTTTAAGGTTCCCCTAATAGTTTATTAATGTTTTTCTTCTTTAACCAATCTGCTTGTGATTTACTCGTGGACCCTGAGGTCCTCCGGTGCTGGCCTCTTAGTTGTTCCTAAGGTGAGGACCAAGACTTCAGGTGAAGCTTCATTCCACCATCATGGTCCTCTCCTGTGGAACAGTTTGCTGGAGAACCTCAGAGCTGCAGAGACTGTAGAGGTTTTTAAGAAGAGGCTCAAGACCCACCTGTTTAATTTGGCTTTTACATGACTTTTACATGACTTTTTACATCGTTTAATTTGATCTCTTCTTTTGAGTTTGATTTTTTTCTTTATATTTGAATCATTTTACAGTTAATTTCTTTGCACAGTTATTCTTTTAATATACTATCCTTTTTTTTATTATTATTACATTCACAATTTAAGTGTATGTATTAATATTTTTAATGCTTTTTCTTTTTTAACTAATTTTGTCTAAATGTGATGTTTTCTTTGTATGTACAGAGGGTAAAAAACTATTTAATACGCCCCCAACTGTGGAAGTTTTCCCCTCTAAAGGATGAGAGAGGCCTGTAGTTATCGTCATTATGAGAGACGAAATGAGAAAAATTTCCAGAAAATCACTTTGGCTGATTTTTTTAAAAGAATTTATTTGTAAATTGTGGTGGGAAATTACGACGCAGTTTTAGGTCTACCAAAAAAAAAATTACAAGATTTAAAGTCGTAAGTTTACGAGAAAAAAACTCGTAATTTTACAAGATTAAAGTGGAGGTGAGCATACAGAGCAGCAAGTGAACGCCGCGCAGCAGCAGAGCAGACCCACTAAACTCAGTTGAACAGGTGAGCTAAATGTTTATTGATAACGTTCCAAATGTTTGGAAGCTCAATTGTTTGATTTATGATTTATTCATGTTTTATTTATTGATGGGTGGTTTGCAGGATCTCTGCAGCTGTTGATGAAGACGTCGGTGTCCCTGCAGATGTCCACTTGAATCCTTTCTTCCTCCATTAAACACCAGGGGCCTCATTAATAAACGGTGCGTACGCACAAAAGAAGGCGTACGCCACTCTCTACGCAATAGTTGATATTTATAAAAAGCAAACTTGAGGGGAAAATGTGCGGTCCTTCATCAAGCTCTGACCCAGGCGTACGCACAAAAACGGGTGAAATGAGAAACGGCGACACCGTCGACAGATGGAAGAAACACGTGAAAGTGAAAATGACAATACTGCCTCTCATTAATAACATGAAGACTTCACAAAGCAAGTCTCACAATAACAGCTACACGAACACCCGTTTGATCGATCAGCAGTGAAACAAACAAAAAAAATCAAACGAAAATTACAACAGAAATTCATATGAACACATATTTGCAGAAAGAAAAGTGAAATATGTTCTGCAATATTGGCATGTTGTGCAATTCATCCTCATAAATAATATAGTTAACAGAACGAAATAATTTTACAAAACTGATATTCTCCTCAATGTGTCCGTCTGGAGGAGCAGATATAGGTGCAGACCAGACCAGACCAGACCAGACAGACAGACAGACAGACAGACAGACAGACAGACAGACAGACAGACAGACAGACAGACAGACAGACAGACAGACAGACAGACAGACAGACAGACAGACAGACAGACAGACAGACAGACAGACAGACAGACAGACAGACAGACAGACAGACAGACAGACAGACAGACAGACAGACAGACAGACAGACAGACAGACAGACGTATTAATTGTCCACTGGGGAAAGTTGTTTTCATAGTAAACATTTCTTCATAAGCTACAGAATTATGGTATTCATGCATATGCCTTTAGTTTGTTTTATTTTTGATAAAACAATGTATGGCGTATGTCTCAACCATTCAGAAAGCAACAAGAAATTACATTTGATGAACAATTTCCCATTTCCACGTGGATTATTACCGACATCTGTAGCTTGTCAGATGCAATTAAATGGATGGAAATAAAATGCCTCATCACAATGCGTAATGACGCACAATGGCTGATCTTGGATCTTAGAAGATGTGGCAAATGGAAGAATTGGGAGTGAACGCATCTTTAGACAGCAAGAAGACTTGCTGGCAAACGAGGACCAGTGGCTTATGAGCCGGTTCCCACTTCCTCGAGCCGTCCTGTTGGAGCTTTTGGGGGGGGGTCACCCGGTGCATCTGGCGCGGCGTCCACCCCCCCCCCCCCCCCCTCAGTCACCACTCCACTTAAAAGGGATTCCCCAAATGTTGCCGCCACTCTCTCATCAAGAGGGGTCAGCTCCGGTGTCCCCTGTCCCCCACCCGTGGCAGACACACTCTCGCGATGGAGCGCTAGAAGTTTTTTGCCTCAATTTGATGTCCGATCATTTCTTTCATTTCTTTTTTACTTCGGCCACGGTCTGCGGTTGTGAGGCTACAGGATTTACGGCGTCTGCCACCATTTGCCACTCACGTGCCTTTTTGGCATTAGTAATGCCCACACTGTGCCCTCCAAACAACATTTGTCTCCTCTTTTCCACCTCGCCAACGATAACTTCTACTTCACATCGAATGAAGTTACGTTTTTTTTATTTCCTCTCTGTGTTTGCCATGGTTTCACAATCAATGAATATTCATTTGTGGGCATTTCACTGACTATGCATCTCAACCCCCCCCCCCCCCCCCCCGGCATGTTTTGGTCCATTCCTCCATGCAGATCTCCTCTAGAGCAGCCATGTTTTGGTCCATTCCTCCATGCAGATCTCCTCTAGAGCAGCCATGTTTTGGTCCATTCCTCCATGCAGATCTCCTCTAGAGCACCCATGTTTTGGTCCTTTCCTCCATGTAGATCTCCTCTAGAGCAGTCATGTTGTGGTCCATTCCTCCATGTAGATCTCCTCTAGAGCAGCCATGTTTTGGTCCATTCCTCCATGCAGATCTCCTCTAGAGCACCCATGTTTTGGTCCTTTCCTCCATGTAGATCTCCTCTAGAGCAGTCATGTTGTAGTCCATTCCTGTATGTAGATCTCCTCTAGAGCAGAGATATTTTGGTCATTTCCTCCATGCAGATCCCCTCTAGAACAGTGATGTTTTGGTCCATTCCTCCATGCAGATCCCCTCTAGAGCAGTGATGTTTTGGTCCATTCCTCCATGCAGATCTCCTCTAGAGCAGTGATGTTTTTGGCCTGTTGCTGGGCAACACAGACTTTGAACTCCCTCCAAAGATTTTCTAGGGGTTGAGATCTGGAGACTGGTTAGTTCGCTCCAGGACCTTGAAATGCTTCTTACAAAGCCACTCACTCGTTACCAGGGCAACAGTGTGTTTGGGATGGTTGTCATGCTGAAAGACCAGCCACGTTTCATCTTTAATGCTGATGGAAGGAGGTTTTCTCTCCAAATCTGACCATACATGGCCCCATTCATTCTTTTCTTTACACGGATCAGTCATCCTGGTCTCGTTGCTGAAAAACAGCCCCATAGCATGATGCTTTCACCCCCATGCTTTACAGTAGCTATGGTGTTCTTTTGATGCAACTCAGCATTCTTTCTCCTGAAAACACGGCGAGTAGAGTTCTACCAAAAAGTTCTATTGTGGTTTCATCTGACCATAGGACATTCTCCCAATCCTTTTCTGGATCATCCAAATGCTCTCTAGCAGACTGTAGACGGGCCTGCACATGTATTGGCTTTAGCAGGGGGACACGTCTGGCCCTGCAGGGTTTGATTCCCTGGTGTTGTAGTGTGTTACCGATGGTAGCCTTTGTTACTTTGGTCCCAGCTCTCTGCGGGTCATTCACTAGGTCCTCCATGTGGTTCTGGGATTTCTGCTCACCGTTCTTGTGATCATTCTGACCCCATGGGGTGAGATCTTTTGGGAGCCCCAGATGGAGGGAGGTCATTAATGGTCTTGTATGTCTTCCATTTCCTAATAATTGATTTCTTCACAGCTGCTTACCTGTTGCAGATTCAGTCTTCCAGCCTGCTGCAGGTCAACAGTTTAGTTTCTGGTGTCCTTAGACAGCTCTTTGGTCTCCATAGTGGAGTTTGGAGTGTGACTGTTGGAGGTTGTGGACAGGTGTCTTTATATAGATAACCAGTTCAAACAGGTGTCATTAATACACGTAGCCAGTGGAGGACAGAGGATCCTTTTACAGAAGAAGTTTAAGTTGTGTGAGAAATAGAAATCTAGCTTGTTTGTAGATAATCAAATACTTATTTTCAACCATAATTTACAAATAAATTCTTTAAAACTCAGACAATGGGATTTTCTGGATTGTTTTTCTCATTTTGTCTCTCATAGTTGATGCTTACCTATTATGTAAATTACAGGCCTCTCATCTTTTTAGGAAGGAGAACTAGTACAATTACTGGCTGTCTAAATACTTTATGCCTCACTGTTTATGTTTTTAAGCACTGTGTGTTTTTAGGGTTAGGATATTTTTATTGCTTTTATGTAAAGTGGCTCAGCCTGAGTCTGAGCAGGTGCAAACGCACAATTAGCAGGTCTCACATTTGATAAAGGTCAACTGGGAAAGGACAGACTGCTGGAATGTGCAGAACTAGCTCTGGACTTTGACGTTTTCATAACTTTAAAAAAAACTCATGAAGCTTCCGTGTGGACTCAGTCTCAGATCACGTTTAGATGCAGCTGATTGAGTTTCAGTGTGACTTGGAGTTCAGATATACATTCGTCTCACTGAAATCCAAGGATTTCTACCCACATGGCCAATCTGGAGCCACATCTTGTGTTTGCTATTGCGGTTTTAGGAATTGATATTTCTATATAAGTATTTCATAGACTACATTCATATTTTAGTACGTGTTGCATTTTTATTTAAACTGTCATTTTATAAATGTGTAATTTTAATCTTTTTGTTGAATTTTAATATGAATAATTGATCAACAGATGAAAAACACCCCTGGCTTATTCTGTTAACTGTCATTGTCATGTTGTCTCTGCTGTACCAGTAGTCATACGTGTCGTCCCAGTTGTCAAAATGAACCAAAAAGCGATCATCGATGACATCTGCAACCGATGCGACGCAGACAAGGCCTGGGTTCTTCTTGTCCACCGCCTCCAACTTCATCCCCACCTGAAAGCCACAGCTCTGGGGGTCAACAAGAAAGAGAAGAGTTAAAGGAGGCTGCTGTTTGTACCAGTAACAAGTAAACGTTTAAAGGGCTTCTGTTATGCTAAATCCACTTTTAAGTCTAGAATAATGTTCATTCCTCACTATAAACAGACCCAAAGTGGCATTTTCATGCCTTCAAGGATTCCTCTAAAAACCTGCTCCCCGAGCAGAAGCCCCTCCCAACACATGGAAACGAAGTGATGTAGACCAATGAGACGCTCCTTCCAAAAATGGTCTGCAATGCCAGCTCTGCCCCCAGGCTAACAGACACGCCCACTTTCTCTGCATAGCTGGCTATGACTGGCAAAAATGCACAAAAACATCCATCTTTGCAAAAGTTCAGATGTTGTTTGTTTTGTGGGAGAAACACAGACACGCCGCCCAGGCCGGCTCTATGATAATGTCATAAAATGGGCGGCCCCCACAAGGACCAAAAGGCGGGGCCACAGAGATGGATTCCTCTTACTTCCGGTTGGAATAGAACTCAGGGAAAAAACGAATATTTAATAAAATGGTGCTTAAGGTCATATATTATCACATGCATGGATATTGTTTCCTATTAAAGGTTTGAGAATAGCATGGTATAGGCCCTTTAAAGATACCCATAGTAGTGAGCGAAGCAGGCGGGGCATCTGACGACACATCAGTCGGATGCAGAAGCATGAGATGAAGGGCGACCTCGAACAGAAAACCCCCCTCCCAGATGTCTCATCCTCGTCCAGTTATTATTATTTAGAGGTGTTCTGTCTTACAAATGGACAGAGACAGAAAGACAGACAGACCAGTGATCACAGGGATGTGAGACAGGTAAACAGGCCGAAGAACAAATAAATAAAGGCCAGACAGGTGAACAGCAGGCCTAAGCTAAAGGAAGTTAAATAAAATGACAGAGCAACGTTCAACAAACAAGTAACCAGAGATGAAAACAATCAGGTGAACAGACAGGTGAGGAGGCAGAGAGGAAGACGGGGGAACAGACAGGTGAGGAGGCAGAGAGGACGAAGGGTGAACAGACAGGTGAGGAGGCGGGTGAATAGACAGGTGAGGAGGCTGGTGAACAGACAGGTGAAGAGACGGGTGAATAGACAGGTGAAGAGGCTGGTGAACAGACAGGTGAGGAGACGGGTGAACACACAGGTGAGGAGATGGTGAACAGACAGGTGAGGAGGAGGAGAGGAAGACAGGTGAACAGACAGGTGAAGAGGCAGAGAGGAAGATGGGTGAACAGACGGGTGAGGAGACAGAGAAGAAGACGGGTGAACAGACAGGTGAGGAGACGGGTGAACAGACAGGTGAGGAGGCGGGTGAACAGACAGGTGAGGAGACGGGTGAACAGACAGGTGAGGAGACGGGTGAGAAGACAGGAGAACAGACAGGTGAGGAGGCGGGTGAACAGAAAGGTGAAGAGGCAGAGAGGACAAAGGGTGAACAGACAGGTGAAGAGGCGGGTGAACAGACAGGTAAGGAGAGGGGTGAACAGACAGGTGAGGAGGCAGAGAGAAAGACGGGTGACCAGACAGGTGAAGATGAAGACAGGTGAGCAGACAGTCGAGGAGACAGGTGAGGGGGCAGAGAGGAACACGGGTGAACAGACAGGTGAGGAGGCAGAGAGAAAGACGGGTGAACAGACAGGTGAGGAGGAGGGTGAACAGACAGGTGAGCAGACGGGTGAACAGACAGGTGAGGAGGAGGGTGAACAGACAGGTGAGCAGACGGGTGACCAGACAGGTGAAGATGAAGAAG
Organism: Oryzias curvinotus; assembly: GCA_023969325.1. NCBI lineage: Eukaryota > Metazoa > Chordata > Actinopteri > Beloniformes > Adrianichthyidae > Oryzias > Oryzias curvinotus. The sequence goes on along the minus strand of CM043725.1, from coordinate 4,676,768 downwards.
GGTGAGCAGACAGTCGAGGAGACAGGTGAGGAGGCAGAGAGGAAGACGGGTGAACAGACAGGTAAGGAGACGGGTGAACAGACAGGTGAGGAGGCAGAGAGGAACACGGGTGAACAGACAGGTAAGGAGACGGGTGAACAGACAGGTGAAGATGAAGACGGGTGAGCAGACAGTCGAGGAGACAGGTGAGGGGGCAGAGAGGAACACGGGTGAACAGACAGGTGAGGAGGAGGGTGAACAGACAGGTGAGGAGGAGGGTGAACAGACAGGTGAGCAGACGGGTGAACAGACAGGTGAGCAGACGGGTGAACAGACAGGTGAAGAGGCTGAGAGAAAGATGGGTGAAGAGACAGTTGAGGAGACGGATGAACAGACAGGGGCAGAGGCAGACAGAAAGACAGGTGAACAGACAGGTGAGGAGACGGGTGAACAGACATTTGGCTTCAAATGGCTGGAAGGAATTCTTCTGTGGAACTGCTGGCTGCTGTAAAGCATCAGGACATTTGAACACCAGATGTCCTTTTTGGAGACCGCCATAACAGCGGCTGAGGGGGATTCAGTCTAATGCAGAAGAAGATGAGGGGAAACGGTGAAAAACATGAACGGATTGAGGAACAATCGAGTGAGACGACAGGCGAGGACATGGGTGTTCAGGTGGGTTACGGGACGTGTGTCAAATGCATGAACAGAACGGGGAAAGGGCTGGTGAGGAGATTGAAAATGGTGAACAGACACATAAACAAGGGAACAAACTGCTGAACGAACTGCTGAACAGTGCTTTCTCACCTTATTTCGACAGGTGAAGAGTGAGACAGGAGCAGCATGGGAGCCTGAAGACTGCAGGTAGGTAGCCCATTCAAATTCAGCCTGGCTGATGCCTGTAGGGAAACAAGTGAAGCAGACATCTTCACCTGGGATTTTCCGTGAAAACGGGTGGAAACGTCTCTTCACCTTTGGGAGGATGGAGTTTGCGGTTTTGTTCTTTGCACCAGCCGGCTGGCTTTATGTCTGGCGTGTCTGCATTCACCCAAAAGTCATAGCAATCCGAGTATCCGTCAATGTGAAGGCGCAGCCGACAGCCAATCACCTGCAGGGATTCCACACTCACCCACCTGTCGTCTCACAGGAGTGTTTGTGTCAGAAGTTGACTGACCTCTGCAACTGTCAGCACGCAGAACATGGACAGATGGAGGGGGTCGATCCCTTCCAGCTTCATCCCAACTTTGAAACCACATCGTTTACTGGGGAGGGACTGAGCCTGAGAGACAGGTGAGGCGGGTGAGACGGGTGAGGGGACAGGTGTTTTCTTCCTGTGTGTGCCACAAACACTTACCTGTGTGAAGAGAGCGGATGGGGCGGCCTCAGCCTTCTGCTCATTTAGGTACTGCTGCCAGGACCAGGACCTCCTCTTCACACTCCCTGGAGCACAAACCAGTCACATGGCTCATGTTCAACCAATCACAGAGCAGCCTGATGTGACGGAATCTCACTCCTCCACAGCCATGAGGGCGCGTTACCTTGAGAGCTGCTCACTTTGTTCTTCATCTCCTCCGCCTCTTGGGAACTTTTCTGTTTAGATCACAAACACAGGAGAGACAAGGTGCAGACATGTGAAACCACACAGGTAAGCAGCTGTTACCGGAACACTGTGCGAGAACTTCCTGTGAAGGGACTTCCGGTCAGGGAGTTGTTTTTTTTTCTTCACACAAAAAAACTAACTAAAACAAGTAAATGTTTAAAAATATATGTGTTCTTCCTCACCCTGACTAGCTCTACTTTATTAAACAGACCACTGATCTCAGTCGCGGCGTAAAGGCTTTGACTGGCTGAGATGAAAACTAGCCTCTAAAAGTTGGGCTTTTATTTTGAAGGAAACGGGGATTCGACACTCCAGGCGCGATCAAGGAAACAACCGGATCAAGTGGTGAATTCCGGCCGCCGCGAGGCGCTCTCGAAGCGTCCCCGGTCGGTACCGTCGCAGAAGAACCGCAGAGCCCAGGGAACCGACAGTGAAATGTCCGGAACCCGCGCTGGAGCGAGACCTACCGAGGGTGGAGATCTTCCTGACCGAGCCGGAGCGCGGAACAACACGGAAGTACGGGGAGGGGAGTGCAGTGCGCATGCTCATGTCGGACAGGGGGCGGGGCAACAGATTCAAGAGGATCGAACGTGAGGGCGCTAAAGACTAGGTTAGAAGAAAAGCTAGAAAGACTGAAGCAACAGGACCGCCGCTGTTGCCCTGTGAAGGAGAATTCTGACCCCCAGGGGCAATAGAAGCTCGTTGGCTTCTAGCAGCCCTGAAAATGGACGGGCTTTCTTATGTGAGTGAATTTGCTCGCTCAGAACAGACAGAAGTTTCAGAGGATGAGGCATAAAGCGCTCATTAAATGATGGGGGGCCAGAATACAGCCCCTGATGGGAGGGAGCAGGTCAACAAGCTGTTCGGCCCGCAATGGCTTTAGTTTTTACTGAACATTTGTGGAAAACAACATAACATTTAGAGCAATACAATACAAGAATAAAACACAGTTCTGAATACAAAAATACATTGTTTTGACCTTTTGAAAATCTTAAATTATAAGTAATTTAAAGAAGGTTTTTTTAAACAAACTGGTGTTGAATAATACCCAAATAAAGCATTCACAGAAGGAAATAAATAACTAAAAATAGAAATGCAAGGGTTAACTTATGACATTTATCCAAGAGATTTACAGATGTTCATGGTTTTTTGAGCCTTTGTCTTTTTTGAAGCAGAAAGTAGTTATTTTAAATATTGCTGCAGTTTCAGTAGGAAAAGATCAGATTTTCTGTTAGAAAATGTACTTTTGTAAATATGGAATTCAGCCATGAGTAACAACGTATTCATAAAAAAGAAAGCATCATGATCTTTCTGTTCAAAACTTTGAAGACCAAGTATTATGTTTTTACAATAAACATTACCAAAATAGAGTCTGTGATGAATTTGTGGATGTTTTTCCATAATTTGTCTGTGAATTCACAGACCAGAACACATGAGAGCTTGTTTCAGGTTGATCCTGGCAGAAAGTACAACTGCTTTACATTTAGATGAGTACCACTGTCTTGCTGGGTAACATCTGTGTTTTAGTTTGAATCCGATTTGCTTGACTTTGTTTGTTAAGAAGCATTTTTTCGGTAAAGACCAGACTTTCTATTCAATGTTACACGTAAAATGAGGCCAATAAAAAGCATCTGATGGAACAGAAACCAGATGATCTTGGAGCAAAGATCAGATTTTTGAGTCCAGCTGTTTAGCAGAAGTGAAGCAGAAACTACCTAAAGGACATTTGAACGCATCAGGAGGATTTCGAGTCAGAGGAGGAGCTGCAGGAAGCCCTAAACAACACGCAAAGTCCAGACATACGGCGTCAAACACTTCTGGGTCACTGGAATTTTATCCTGCATAGTTATATAACAACCCTGTTCTTTGAATAGTTGACTGAGGAAAATGATGCCATTATTAAACCAGTGACTTAAAACAGAGTTTTGTCTTTAAAAACAATATTACAGTTATTCCAAATAATACAACTCTGTGGAGAAAAGTTGTTTGTAAATCAGTGTCCAGGCTAATTGAAGCTGTTGATGGAAGTTTGACAGTTTAAAGGCATTTCTGGAATAATTACAGCACAGCAGGAAGTTCAGACCTCCTAACTTTGAAAATACGAAATGTGGAATAAATTTCCAGATAGATGTGGGGTTATTGAAATATTTTTAATCCAGATTACCTTGAGTGTATTATGAAGTAGAATTTAAACCGCCTTTATCAGAGGTATTTAAAAGAACAGATTTTCTGAGATAGTGAGTTTTATGTCTCCATAGAAAGTTCTATAATATTTTATTGACTGCACTGCAGACTGTGTTATTAACCTGTAAAGATTGAGATCCCTTCTGCTTTTGTAAGCAGAACTCTGCCCTTCAGGGACATGTCTCTTTATTGGTTCAGGGTTTTCTGGGTTTTGTCTTTTATAGGACAAACATTTGTAGAACATCTGGATTTAATATATTTAGTCATTTGAATACTGAGATCTGTTACAGATGTTTTTACAGGAATACCTTTCATAGATGTTAGCAGTTTTTAACATTTGTTATATTAAGAGTAAATCCAGCAGCTTTAGAAAAGGATTGCATAATGTCAGTCGCCACAGCTACTTGTGAAGAAAGACAGCAGTATCATATGCATAAATCCAGACTGATTTTCATCAATAATTGTATCTAAACAGGCTTTATTCTGTTTGCAAAAATCAAAGCCAATATCTTATATATTATAAGTCTGCTTGACTCACCTGAGGAATGATACTGACAGGGTTCAGAAAGGAGAGAGCACTTGTACAGCAATAGCTGGAAGAATAAAGTTTACTCTAAAAATCAGAACAATATTTTGCTATAGTAGTTTATCATCAGAAATGACCCTGTTCATATTTAATTGTGAAAATTGTTTAAGTCCTACTGTATAGTTGCCCAATCCCATAATTCAAGTCCAATTTCCCCTAGATATGAATCAATACACATTATTATTTTTTTTAATTTCACCTTTATTTAACCAGGATTAAAAAAAAAACTCATTGAGACTAAAAATCTCTTTTGCAAGAGCGTCCTGGCCAAGAGGCAGCAGCACAACAATAACACACAGCTCTTATTTACACTCACACTCAATCATAAAAGACAGTCTTAAATAAAGCATTTACAATTTGAAAGTTTTGTCTCACGTTCATTTAAAAGTTTTTTAAAAGCGCCCAGGGAGATCAATTCCTTCAATTTAAACTCTTTCTGGAGTTCATTCCAAAACTGTGCTGCAGCAAATCTAGAAGCCTTTTTTCCATCTCTGTGTGGACTCTGGGCCCAGAGAGCAGGAGGATGTCCTGAGAGCGCAGGCTGCAGCTGCTCTGCTGGAGATAAGGTGGAATCAATCCCAGAATTCATTTGTAAATTAAAAGGTACCAATGTTTCAGTCTGTGCTGGGATGAGGAGGGCCAACCTACCTGAGCATACAGAACACAGTGATGTTTGTTAGAAAACGCAGAGCACCATGAAAAGCTGCCCAAAGCATCAGCAGAAGCATTCATATAAACCACATCACCAAAATCAAAGACAGACAGAAACGTGGCAGTGACAAGTTTCTTACACACTTCAAATGATAAACATGATTTGATTCTGAAATAAAAGCGTAATTTTAGTTTTAGCCTGTGAGCCAGTTTCTGAATATGTGGTTTAAAAGTTAGACAGTCATCAATTAAAATACCAAGGTATTTGTATTCTGTTACCAGTTCAATTAAATGTCCTTCTTTTTGGGGGCAGGTTTTGGAGTTTGGCTTTGCTTTTAGAGAATGGCATATACTTAGTCTTATTAGAGTTTAAAACCAGTTTTAAATGATAAAAGGTGTTCTGCAGTTAATGAAAAGCTGATTGGAGATTTGATATGGCAAGCTCAACTGAAAGGGCTGAAGTAAGCATATAGGTGCAGGTTATCGATTTTATCTTTATGGTTATCTTTATCTTTAAGCTTATCTTTATCAAGGTCGTTTATATAGATGGTAAAAAGAAGTGGCCCAAGAATTGAGCCTTGTGGAACCCCTGCGGATACTTTTAAAAATTTAGATTTTTGGTTCTGAACCTTTACACACTGTGTCCTGTCAGACAGGTAGTTTGCAAACCACCCAACGGTATGCTCTGACAGCCCAATACTGCACAGTTTCTGTTTAAGCACAGCATGGTCCACAGTATCACAGGCTTTAGAGAGGTCGATGAAGAGGTTGATGAAGAGTGCGGCACAGTAGTGTTTGTCATCCAGGGATTCAGATATGTCATTTAAAACTATAAGAGCTGTGGTTGTTGTGCTATGTTGCTTTCTAAAACCTGATTGTGATGGGCTTAAAATATTATTATAAGAAGTGAGAATTTTTTTTAATTGTACACTTATGAGACCTTCCAAAACTTTTGCCAAAATTGGTAACTTGGAAATTGGTCTATAGTTATTCAAGTTTGTTGGGTCACCGCCTATAAGCAGAGGTAACACATAAGCCGACTTCCATACATGCGGAATGGTGTTGGTGGACAAAGACAAATTAAATAAATAGGTCAGTGGAAGTGCTATAGAGTCTGCTGCAGCTTTTATAAAATATGGTTCTAGATCGTCAGGACCAGCAGATTAAGTAGGATCAGGGAGTTTAAGGGCTTTTGAGACTTCTAAAGTGGTGAAGGGGGAAAATGAGAAATTAAGTGTTAAGTCTTTGTGATTCACAGAGAGGGAGTACTCAGCTGAATGTTTTATAGAATTAAATAATGATCCAGAGGAAACAAAATGCTCATTAAAACATGATAGCATCTCTGTCTTGTCTGTCTTGTCTACTTGAAGGGAGCTTAACACCTGAATTATTTTCATTTAGGGATTTAACCATCTTCCAAAACTTTGAGGGATTATTTAGATTTTCTGTGGTATTTTTCCAAAAATGGTCAGATTTCACATTTGGAATTGCAGAAGTGCAAGCATTGCGTAGTTTTCTGCACGCCAGCCAGTCAGATGCATTATCAGACTGTCTAGCTTTTGCCCATGCTACATTCCTTTCATGTAGCTGGTTAGCCAAATCTGAGCGAAACCATGGATTATTACGACCTTTCACTTTATAGTGCCGGATAGGAGCATGTTTATCAAGAATTTTTGTAAATTCATTATGGAAATAACTTCAGGCCATTTCAACATTATCAATTTCCATCATTGTGTACCAGTCAAATTCATATAGATCTTGACAAAAGGATTGTTCACAAAATTGCTTGATATTGTGCTTTATGATAATGTGTGGTTTGGTTTTGGGCATTTTTGTGTTTCTCAAAGCAGCAATGATACAGTGATCGCTTACTGTATATCATTTGCAAATACAGCAGCAGTTGAATACTTTGAGGGAGAATTTGTAAGAATCAAATCAATTAGCGAGGATTTCTCTGGAAATTTGGGGTTAGGTCGAGTTGGAGCATTTACTAGTTGAAGGAATCACAGCAAGATTTAAAATCGTCAGAAACAGGTTGCAACCAGTTACAGTTTAAATCATCAATTATTACAACTTCATTGTATTTGAAGAAATTAAAAACTCTGATGATCTTGCAGGCCACATAAAATGACATGGAGGGCCACATTTGGCCCCCAGGCCTTGAGTTTGACACATGTGGTCTAGACGTAAGAAGAGTAATCTCTGTATTATTAAAAAAATTGCCAAGTTCGTATTCCAGAAGGTCTCAATTGTTACAGAAAGAGTGTTCAGCTAGAGCTTCAGTCCAAAACATTGCATTAAGCCATGAGTTTCAGAAATCCCCTCCACATGCTCAAGGATGGTGCTGTTCAATTTCTAGCATGAGCTTTAGTGCCAGAGGAGCCTGACAGAGGGACAGTCAGATGAAATGTTTCATGATCTGAAAGCGTGTGGCATGAATGTCTGCTTGAACCCTTTTTAGGTCTTTAGAAGTGAGGCAGAAATCACTACGCGAGTGTCTGCTCTGTGATTTGTTCCTCCATCTATGAGCTCTTTGTGTTGGATGAGTCTCTCCAAGAGTCAATTCAGTCTCATTTTTGCAGAATAGTTAGAGTCTAGACTGCTAGGAGGCCATCTATCCATAGAATTAGGCCTGCACAATAAATCGCAAATTTATCATTATCGCGATTTCAAGCTGTGCAATATCCATATCGCAAAAGTCAGTGAAAATCGCAATAAATGGTAAACCTTAAATGTGCTAAAACAATCTTATGGCTGCTTGAACTATTAATGAATTGAATAAATCCCTGTATGCATTTGACGAGTCAGATGTAGCCCTTCACGTTGTTGACGAATCGAATGGAGCTTTTATGTTAGATGCTGCTCTCCAAATTAAACGAGGGTCATTTGGAGAGTAATTTAAAATATTTTGTCTCTTATTTAATTTAAACTTTGCACTGAAATGGAAATGTTTTTGTTGTTTTTGCTATTTGTTTATTTATCGCAAGTTATATCGTCATCGCAATATTGATCACTAAAATCGCATATCGTGAGTTTTCCTCACATCGTGCAGCCCTACATAAAATTATCAACAACTGTTAAAATCCCCTCCAAAAATTAGTAGAGACGTTGGATATTTAGAAGGCCAGTGCAGTAAACGTGTTTCTAGTCCATTGAAGAGAATATTATTTTCTGTTTGAGAGTTGAACCCAATTACATTGACAAAAATAAAGACAGAATGCACTGCTTCAAGCCTTATAAAAATGTAATGTTCATCTTTATCGCAGTCAGACTTCCCATTACATCTATTCTTAAGTATACAGACACCAGCTGGCTCTGTCCACGTTGTACCATGTGACATCATCCACACATCCCTTCCCCCCGTGACCTCCAGAAGGATTCGTCGTGTTCCACTGAGTAAGACAAAAATCTCAATTCAACTGCTTACAAAACAGAAAAATGGCTTTACCTTTAACGTTGGGTCTTAAACCTCTGGCAATGAAAGAAATAAAGGACAAAGAACAAAAAGACCAAAAGAAGTAGAATTAAGGACTTTTGGTCGCTTAGGAACAGAGACAGGATAAGAATCTGCAAACCTCGACCAGAAAACGGTGAACTTATTTCCTTATTAAATAAAGCCAATGTTGGGTAAAAAATTAAAAAAAACGTTCCACTGCTATTTAAGGCACTTTTAAGTATAGTATAGTACTAATAATAAAATTATGATGTTTTAAAAAACCCAAAGATTAATTAAAAAAAAAAAAGTGGCAGCTTAAATGTAAACAGCTCAATAAAAATCTAGACTGAACAGAAATGTGAAAATAAAGAAAACAGTTAAATCAGGATTGACGTTCTGTGAGCCATCTCAGTCCATCTTTAAGGTGGTAGAACCTCCATTCTGTTAACAAAGGCGCGTCCTTCAACAAAGAACGCCAATGTTCTGGAAAAAATGTGTTTTTTCTGTCAATCGGCTTCCGTTAGTAAATCTGTCCTTGTTTTACGCCAAAAGCAGAGAGTAAAGATCGATTTAACAACTACAGGATTGCCTTAGATTAAAAAATGTTTTCATCATGTTGTGACTTTGCATGTAACAAATGACCTGTAATTAGTACACTAATGAAATATTTGGTTGGTAGAATGTTTGGACACATGGTCCAAGCCGGGGTTGGAGTCTGGGTCTCTCACTGAGGCGGGAGCACCAACCACCAACAGACCAGCATTTCTTTTCCTTTAGTTGTAGAGGATGTTTAGGGTTATTTCACATACAGTTTCAACCAAAATACATTTCATTACAGGATACAATTATTCCTCCCCACAAGACTGACCTGGGCCTCAGCCTGGAGCCGACTTTGTTCTTCATGTCTGATTTAATATCTTTTGTGTCATTTGCTGAAGAACTCTGCTGTGAAAAGGACCCACTGATTTAACTATTTCCACAGCGGAAATGCTCACACACTGCTTATCTAATGTTTTTTTATAAAATTGTATTCATCTATTTATAAATATTGGAGCATTCTTCTCCCTGCATGTTTGGGTATTTTTTCTAAATCTATTTCTCTCTAAATATTGTGACACAATCGTTTGGTGTTCTGACCACGTCAGTGTGGGGCAGACATGGCCAACGCTCCGCTGCATCCAAAGGCGTCAGTGGATCTTACAGCAGCAGGCGTTTGGGGGGGTGCATCAGCTAATGAAAGAGCATTAGGAACTTTTAGCAGCAGAACCGGTGGCCTGCCGTGTTCAGACCTACAGATGTTCAGAAATGTGCCTCTTCTTTAAAACAAAGTAGGTGAATGGAAACAATCCTATTGAAACCTTGACAGGACAGAGATTTGTCTAAAACCAGACTAAACTGCAGGTTTTCATGAGCTTTTTTAATCCCAACATGCCTGAAATCATCTGGGACGCGACCTTCAGGGATTTGACTGTTATTGTCAGATGATGGACAGTTTAATCACATAGCAATGGTCTCTGCCCTCTGAGATGGAAAAAAAATCAGATTTTATTTGAAGCTACGTAGAATCAGCTCTGATTTCTATCTGGACTTCTGCTTTTGCAGAAATCCTGTCTTCAGTCTTTCCTACTTGCCTCCAAAAACCAAGACTTCTGTCGGTCGTTGAAGTTGGTCTGCATCAGTTCAGCTGCGTTTGCTGATGGAACTATGACATCACATATGAGTATAGATGTGAAGACACTGCAGAGTGGCTCCCTGGTTCTGTGAGCTCACCTTTAGGCAAAGGCCTGGATCCACTGATGAAAGACAAACTCCATGAGAAAGGAAACAGCCCCCTCTGGTGTTCATCAGTAAAACTGGACTGAAAGACCAGCACCAGTCCAGGCAGCCCTGCCTCTGCGGTGAGCAGCGACACGGTTCTTTTGGGTCAGAGACACCAGAAGACGCAGGGAATGTGAGGGCCACGCATGACAAATGTTTGTAGGGACAGCGGTCAGCGTCCGTCTACAGCTGCTCAATTCTCTGTCCCCACCTGACTGACCAACACTATCAGGGGGTCCGGCTATTCTCTGCCAGGACTTGAAGACCACCACAAACTGAATCACTTCCATTTTTACCACAGGAAAACAGTGAAGACTTGACCCAATTCCCAAACTCTGTAAGGATCAGTCAGATCTGAAGTCAGTAGGAAAAACCCCGTCAGTCCTCAGTGTTCCTCTTTTCCAGTCCAAACGAGGCCTCCGTTCTGAAACCAGCACCAGCGTTTGTTGTTCCTGGACCTCAGGTCCACTATTCCACTGCATGCGGCAGACAAACAGAGATGGCAGCAGAACCTCTTCATTGATAGACCAGGCAGTGGGATTTGCCCCAAACACCTAACCCATGGCTCTCCTGGAGGGCGTCGGCCCCCGTTACCCCGATGACGACCCGACAGTGGAAGGCTCAGTAAGTCACCGGATATTGGAGCCGTTTGCATAGTATTGATCGTTTTCCTTCTCTGGAATCAGGGTATTGGTGTGTTTTAGGTGTATTTTCGTCTCACAACTGTCACCCCCATGGAACATTTTCTTCTGGGTTGGATATTTCAGAGCGCTGCATGATTCTAATCCAAGTGGACTCTGCTGCACTCTTGGCTGGAAAAAAAGGTGAAACAAACCAAATACTTGAATTTGTTTTGTTGCTTCAAAGTAAAGTGTGTGGATTGATTAGAGTCTGTGCTGGACTTCCTTCTACACACTGAGGTGATGCTACTAAGACCAGCTTCTGAGGCCCTTCCTGCAGCACGAGTCATCTTTGGACGAAGATGCACCTCAGAGGAAACCAAGCATAAATCTGCTGGGGACTGAAGAACATGAAGGCATCAGAGGAACGGTTCAGATTTGTGTGAATTCTCTTTTTTGGAGGCTGTTGGTAGAAACTGCATGAGGAGTCTTGTCACATGAAGGTAGCTGCAGCTAAACCTGAGCTCATCCGGCATGGGGTCCTTCATGGGACGGGAAAGCGTCAAAAACAAATGTAAAAGCAGAACAGATGGTCTGTTAGCAGAATTGTTTCAGAGGTCTACAGAAACCGTGGTACCGGTCTCTGACTCACCAGTCAACTGCCAAGTCAGCCTGTGAAGGAGTGAGGAGGTCCAGACGTTCACGCGTGTTTCATGTGTGTGCACGGACACCCTGATGGGACACAGTTCTGTGGGTTTTATTCAGGGTTGATGCTTCAGAACAGAAGAATCTTTGTGGAGGAAACATTTTAAAACAGAAAGACGAGACCTTTTGACCTTTAGGCCTACTGGAACCGTTTACATCAGTCTACAACTTTTCTGGATTATGGTTTTTGAACAGAGCAGATCAAAAAACACATCCCAACTTCCAAACACCCCGCCCTCCCTAAAATCCCCCCCGTGCACCGCACTGTGGTGCAGAACATTCCTTCCAGCCCTAAACTGACTGACATCATCCGTCACATGACCTGCAGGACGCTGCCTTTGACCCCAAAGCAGGAAACCCGATGAGCAGAGAGACAGTCTGCTGAAGTGCGTTAAATATTCAACAGTCCTTGGATGAGTGTCAGACAGTGCAGCTCTTATGAGCTCCAGCGCCACCACGCCACTTTCATGCGGTCCCACACGGCGCCTAAGGAGTCAAAGGCAGGGCGCACGTCCAGGATGGAAAAGTGGTAGGTGTCCTTGTTGATTTCCCCGTCGTAGTAGTCGATGACGTAGCGCACCTCTTTACCACAGCGGTCGATGATCCAGTCGTGGCGGTCGAAGGGCAACTCGTAACTGCAGAAACAACCAGTTCAGGTACTCAAAGCACACCACCCACAGGTCACCGGGTGGTATCACTTACCCCATCCAGTGGCGGAGGCGTGCTCGAGGGGAGAACTCCTTGGCTTTCCCTCCAAACCTTTTCAGTGTGGGCCCACAGGGACACTCTCTGTCACACACAGAAGGGAACTTTACAAACCCCATTCCAGGAGCCAGTGCATCAGTCCAACTGATCCAACACAATTTCCACAAGCATCTTTACACTGATTAAAGTACGTTAAGAAGGATAAACAAAAGTGACGAACGTCAGATCCACCAACAGCTAAGAGCCAATCCAGAGCAGAAGCTACATGAGCAAAGACACAGATAGGAGGAACACGTCACGTGAGGCACACGGCATGAGGCAGACGGCATCAAGCAGAAAGCATGAGGCAGACGGCATCAAGCAGCTCTGCTAGCAGTGATGCTGAAGATGCAGACGTGAAAAACCTCCCTTCAGCTGTTTGACTGCAGGGAAGCACACATGAGCAGCAACAGAACAGCCACGTTCTGTGATGACAGAACACTGCAGAACCTCACGTTTAGATCACGTGTGTATGGACTATCAGTCATTCTACTGTGACCAACACAATGACTGACAGCTGTTTAATCCTCTGTAGACGTCTATGGGATTCTGGCTTCCTGGTGCCAGCAGCTACTTCCTGTTTGGAATGCCAGGGGGGAGGGGTCACTCGGTCCAGTTCTAATGTACAGTCAATGATTAAGGGGCCTAACGTGAAGCAGAACACTAAAGGGTCACAACCCGGACCCAACAGGACTCCAGCAGCTCCAGCAGAAGAGCCATTTTCAGTGACAAATCCATCAGGAGAAGCCTGAGTGTGGGGAGCTAAAGATCAAGCCCCCCCATTTCCACAATGTCAGAAAAAAGGCCTAGATACAGATCCATAGATAGACAGAGAGAGCTTTTCTAACTTCTTGGAACTTTACAGTTCCATGTACTCACAAAAATATTGACTTTGACACATTTCACAGTTTGCTGATAAAGTAACCAACAGTTCCTCAACATTTAAGGTAAAACTTCTCGCTTTTCTTTCTTTCCAAGACAATGGCATGCAGCTACATGGAGGAAGCCTTTGACCAGGGCTCGGATTGGGGTTCTGGCTGTCTGGATGTGAAAGGAGGCGCTGAATCCACAACTGTGTTCCAGCTGGACTGAAACCCTGAACTGAACTCTGCTGCAAGGCAAAACAGGAGGAGCTCAGATTGGTAAGGATGGAGCCGTGGAAGAGCCAAGTTATCAACAGAGCCTCCAACAGAGCTGACACCACCTGGATACAGGCGGACTTTCAAACAAAACAGCAGAACAAGATGAGTCAATGTTAAAGAGACCTAACTAGATCCAAGGAGTGTCACTCGTGGACCAGCGGATCCAGGAGCAGGTAGATCTGCAGGTCTGTGCAGGACTAGTGTGGTCATATTCACTTACCCAGCATGCAAGGCTTCCCACTTCAGGATCTCCTGCCAGGCCTGCTCATTGTTCTTGTTGTGGATCTTTATGATGTTGGTCATGTCTGGGGCGGCGAGATCTTCATCTCTCCAGCGCCATCTGCAAAACACAAACCCTAACAGGTAAGACTTCCATTCTCCACATTCACGATGACCCAAAAGCTTCCCAGAAGTCAGTCAAGTTGGAACGCTTCTATTAAGGCACAGTTCCTTCATACTATCATTTGTTCCACATTCTTTTTTGACGAGTCCATCTGGAGCTTTAGGCCGTCACTAATGGCGCCGTCATCCTCCACACAACCAGGCTGGGAGGTCAAACACACTAACCCTTTACGCAGCATGGCATTCCAGAACATCTGCTCAGACGGATAGACCCAGTTCTTCTCTGTGCCGTGCCGGGGAATGGTGGACTCCTCTCTGACCACAGACAGAGGAAAGGGCTGGTCTGGAGCCGGCGTCTGGTTTGGAGGAGGCATCTGCGTGCACACAGGGCGTTGACATGCTGTACAAGTGTTATGCAGACCAGCTCAGGGAAACTCTGGTTCTGACTGTGTCGGTCCGGTGTAGGTACCATAACCGTTCGGCCTGGAACTTCTGTTCCTCTGCGCAATAGAGGCACTGCCACTGCGCAACACCTGGATCATGGCTTCCTCTAGATTTCTCAGCTCATGCTGATAATGTCATTCTTTATGAACTATTGTAGACTTTTCTATGATGTGTCTTTATTTTCCATCAATGTATTCTTTGTCTGTCTGTGGTTTAGTTGGTGTTGTTTAGTATTTGACATAAAGACAGCAGGTAATGCAGGAAAACAGCTGCACTTTATGACATTATAAATAAACAATCATCATTTAGAAAAAAAAAATCTGCACAATGTTTTTATCTATTTCTTCAGACTAAAAACGTTAAATCTATTGGTGCTGCTGTGTTAATGTTTCAGATCAATTTACATTTAATATTATTTATTGATCGAATTATTTTCTCAAGCATCAAATGGTTCAGTTTGTCAAAATGTTTCTAGTTTAAATAAGGACTGACAGATTTTATTTCAGGCACTTTAAGCTTCTTTTCTGTTTCAGACTAGAACAGGGTTTCTGTGGCTAAATAAATGTGATATTTGTTGAAAGTGGATTCATTTTGCTTTTTTCTTTAGTTAATGTTAAAAGATACAATTGTAGGTATACTTACTCAATTTGTTTAGATACTAACCTAATACATTGTCCCCGCGGCGAGTGCGTGTGTGTCTGTGGGGGGGATTAGGGGGGCGCAAAACATTTTCTTTTTCCTAGGAATGGCCGTGCAAAAAATAATTGAGAAGCACTGCACTACTAGCCCCACTCGGACAAACTACGTAGCGTGGAGGTCTGCTCGGGCTCTACAAAGTTTCATGTCACGTTCCCTTTGGTAACCTAAAGTTCTTTCCCTTCATAAATTGTCTGACAATCTTCTTTGTAATGTTTATAAAGAGATTTTTCTACAATCTGCTTGTTACTCCAGTTTAAGTTCAGGCGTGGCTGAAAATGTTGTCATCACGGCTAAATGTTGTTCTGGGTGCATTCTGACAATAATAAAGCTCTGGATGCACGGACTAAAAAGCTATAAGCGAACATGCATTCAATAATAATCATAACAACAATAAAGACACGTTTAAAAGACAATCTTGCTCTGTGTCAGAGCTCTGTTTGTTTACAACAGACTTCATATCTTCTTCTATGGTAGTATCGTCATTTGTCCAGACCAATCACCATCTGACACGTCATCGGACCAACGGACAGCCAATCACATAATGTGACCTCAGTACTAGTCCCAGGACCCAGAAGGATCCCAAACGGACGGTCCAGGCAGAACGGTTGGTACCTGCAGCGGCACCACTCTGCCTCGGGTTTCCCCATCTCTGAAGTCAGGAACGTACCATGTTAGCTGGATCAATTTCACTCCACACCCCGGCTGCAGCTCTCATTGGACACTCCACGAACTTGTAGGCCTGGTTCTGGTGGGCTGGACCGGGCTCAGCTTTGTGCATGGGACACTCTGATGGTGGAGAGGCTGCAGAACAACAGCAAATCCATCTGAAAATCTTCATTTGACAGAGGCTTTGGCTCATGGATCCAAACACACGCGGGAGAATCTGGAAAAACACCAAAAAGAAGCTTTTGGAGGGACGGAAACGCACCTTTGACAGGGGGGGCTTGGTGCATGGGACACTCTGGTGGAGGAGATGCTGGGAAAAACAGAACAGATCATTTAGAACACATGATCAACAAATCCTTTGATAAACAAAGGATTGTAAGCAGCAAGACTAAATGGATCAGAGCTGAAATACAGAGAAACAAAGCAGCTAAAACAGTTTTGTCCTCAGAATCCTGTTCTAAACAGCTACAAGCAGCACGTTGGGGAACCTGCCAGTGACTGACAGACATCCTGCTTCTTCCTCTTCTCTGGAGCACTCAGAGACTGCTAGCTGGAGGTCTGCCCCCCATTCTGTGTTTGAAAGGAGAATCTTCCAGTCATCAGTGAGACGGACTTCTGAGCTGCTGTTGGAGCACAGGATCCCAGCCGAGCGGCACAGGATCCCAGCCGAGCGGCACAGGATCCCAGCCGAGCGGCACAGGATCCCAGCCGAGCGGCACAGGATCCCAGCTGAGCAGAGCCTTCCAAAAGATGAGGCAAACTGTATTCAAGTGTTTAAAAGATAATATGCCTCTAACTGTACGGCTGGATACCTCCGACACTCCCCTCTGGGGGAGGTGGAGTGATTTCTGATTCCCTGACCCTGTACCTGACCGTGTACCTCCTCTCTGCTCCTACACTTGGTTGTGGACCCCCCCTTTGGCTCGTCTGGCGTCCCCAGCCGTCCCCCACTCATCTGGATGAAGCTCATCTGCTGGACTATATAAACATGTAGTTGTGGAGTTAGATAAGCTAATTCTCTCTATAAGTTCTGGTACATGCCCTGTCTGTCCTGGGGGAGGATCCCTCCATCATGTGGACACCCCTGGGGTTTCTTCTATTTTTAAGAATCTGTTTTTTTTAGGAGTTTTTCCTTACAGAGAAGGAGGGTGTAAGGGCAGAGATGTTAGTTTAGCTTAGTCTGTTTAGTTTAGACTGTTTAGCCATTATCTATTGACCTCTATGACTATGTTCTTTATAGGGCTGAAACGATTCCTCGAGTTACTCGAGTCACTCGATTACAAAAATTACTCGAGGCAAAAACTCTGCCTCGAAGCCTTAGACTAAGAACACCCGTTTCTGCGTAAAATTAATGAAGTTTGCATCAAGGAGCCCCTACCATGCTGTCACCTTGCTGCTACGATGACCGTATGTTACGCTGTTTGTGTAGAACACGCTGGGGCGGCGGCGGCAGGGAGGTGGTGGTGGTGGTGGGGTGGGGCTTAGATTCACCTCTTATGATTCCAGACCCGCGACAAACTAACAGCTGCTTCCTAATACTTAATAATAATTAATAACTAATGATAGTTGTTATCCGTAAAATTAATATAATTTATTGGGTTCACTGGATTTAAAGAAAAATAAATAAATAGAAAGGAGTCTGCATCAAAGTGAATTTGTTTCCATCATCTCACTTAACTTAACTCTGGTGTTTGACAGACAGAAAAGTCTATTCAAGGTTGTGGAAAATGGACAAAAGATCAAAGGAAACATCACACTCATAAAGAATACAAATAATTAGATTAAATAATTAAATAAACATCCTGTCTGGAACATTCTCATGTATACAAAGTAAAATGTTTGTTAAAAATAACTGAGGAAAAAAAATGAGGAAATAAAACACTTTATGTTCTTAATTTGTTAAACTTTTGGACTTGGAAATAAATACCTCTGCTGAGAAATAAAAGCCAAATGCTTGTTCATTTTACAGCCACATCATTTTTGTTATGCATTATTTGTTTTGGTTGTTCAAAAACACACACAAATAGTTTTATCCGATTACTCGATTAATCGATCGATTAAGTGCTAGATTAATCGATTACAAAAAGAATCGATAGCTGCAGCCCTAGTTCTTTATGATTCATGTTTACTATACAGTTGCTGGTATGAAGCCCATTGAGACAACTGTTGTGATATCAGGCCATAGCAACAAAACTGAATTGAATTAATGTTCTCTTGGGGTCGTGATGGTCTGTAAGCTAGCAGGAGAGAATGTTCATGAAGGCATCATTTTAACGTGGAACTGTAGGATTACTGGAACCTTTTTGGACGAGCTGGACCTCCTGGTGCATGGGGCAGCCCTGAGGAGCGGCGGCCACCGCCTCCGCCTGGACTGTCGGGGCTGCAGGTGTAGACACAGAAGCTCCCATCCTGCCTGCTGAAAGCACAAACAGCGAATCAGGACCGGACGGTCGGGGACCAGCCGGTCGGGGACCACGTGGACACCAGCAGATCACAGCAACAGTATGACAGCAGAGGAGTTTTCCATCGTGCTGATGGACACAAGAACCTGGAACAGGCAGTTTGTTCAATCGAACTGTGTTACACTGAAGGGAGGCCCGGCTCGGTACTTAGTTACCTGGCTCCAGTTACCTGTGCCATCTTCAAGCGGGAAGGCGAAGCGCCGACGTCACCGCGTTCACGGTGACTTGCCAACAGCTGACGTTGTTGTGAAAGGAGGATTTACTGACACGAAGGTTCAGAGCCGCTTTGATATTTGCAATTGTATTCTAATTTAATACCTGAATGTCAACTTTTGTAAATGGCATAATGTGCAATAAAGTTTATATTAAAAAAAAGAAGTTTCAAAGCCGGAAATCAAGAATCTGCCACAGCTCCGTTAACCGTTAACGTTCACAGCGGCCCCGCGGTGAATCCACGGACACAGGAACACGCACTAACGGAACTCCAAACCCAAACCCAAACCCAGCCCGTCCTCACTCTCAGAACTCCGTTTTAGCCTTGTGGTGCGGTTCTGTGGCTCATCATGTTCTAGTAACATCTACCTGGATGGACGTAACCGTTCTAAGCTGAGTCTTTAGCTAAAACTAAATTCCGCCGGGTTTTGCGTTTTCCGCTCCTCACCTGGTTCGTGTCTCCGCTCACGCGCTGTGGCTTCAAAGGACCCACCGACCGGCACGCGGGACAAACGCTGACTTTTAGCAGCTGTGTTCCTCCGTCAACTCGGTCCCAATGTCACCGCGCGGGTTGTGCAACGTCTTACGTTCGGAGCGTGATCTCCAACGTCATTACGTCTTCTTCTCGGGGCTTTAAATGGCGGGAGACACCAACGACAAGGTGCAATACCGCCACCTACTGGGTAAGAGTGCGAGTCGACCACAATGAGTTCTATCCAATGAGTGCCATCACTCGAGGAGACATTTGATGTACAGTTTACTGTTCCTTGTTCTTTTGCTGTATGTCACTTTTGTTCTGCATCGATAAAAAAAAAAAAAAATAGAGACATCGCGTGATTCCTCATGGGAGGAGAGCACCGCCATCTTGAGGCGGTGAGGTCAACTCACTGCTGCAGTGAATGCATGTGAACACATTTTTTGCAAAATGCCGTATAAATGCTGGTTCATTTTGCGGGTTTCAACTGCCAAAATCACAGAAATGAGTCCACGAAGGAGGAAGGCATAACATTTGACAGGTAAGAACTATAATTCTTTCCATTAATGCTGCAGGGGCTTCATTAATCGTACACATGTTGACATGCATGATGCTGCAGGGCCATTATCAACATGTAGGCATGATGTACATATAATTTGCTGTCGACATAAATGTAAACTTTATTGTGTTAAACCTGTATACAGCATACTAGGACAAGGCTATTATAGTAATATATTTTTATACATTTCTGACTCAGTGACTGAACTTTTTTCTTGCAGGTTTCCAATGGATTCAGACCAAAGGAAAATGTGGGCCTTAGCTATCAAAAGAGCTAACCCAGATGGATGGCTTGAAACCGGCACCATACCATCTGTGTTACACAAACTGATCACTCACATGAATCAGTAAATCTCTTGTTTTACTTTGTTTTTAGTTTTGTTTTTTTAAAGAGGAAAATCTGTTGTTGACTTTTGGACTTATTTTTGACTTATTATTGATTTATTATTATCATTTATTATTATCGACCTATTATTTACTTATTGTTATTATTTAATATTATTATTGATTTACTATTGATTTATTATTATTATTATTATTTATTTTTATTATTTATTCATCATTATTATTATTGACTTATTTATATATAGTTATTCATTATTATTATTATTATTATGATTGACTTATTATTTATATATTGTTATTATTTATTATTATTATTGACTTATTTTTAAGCTTTTCTAAATAATTTAAATTACATGTCAAAGAGGTCTAATACTTGGAAATGTTAAAAAATTATTTAAAAAAATTCTTTGTAATATGTTTTATATTTATAAGAAGTCTTACAACAATGCATTTTTTTATTAAAGTTTGAGCTTATAAGGCTGACTGTTTCTCTTATTTAACAAATGATGCATGTATATATGTATATATATATATACATACATATAGCACCTGGTGACGTCACATGTATATATATATATATATAAAAAACGCCCCTCTCACCCTCCGCGGGTGGTTTCTCCTCCAAGCTCGGGTCCTCTACCAGAGGCCTGGGAGCTTGAGGGTCCTGCGCAGTATCTTAGCTGTTCCTAGCACTGCGCTTTTCTGGACTGAGAGGTCTGAGGTCTTTCCAGGTATCTGTTGTAGCCACTCCTCAAGCTTGGGGGTTACTGCCCCGAGTGCTCCAATTACCACAGGCACCACTGTCACCTTCACTTTCCAGGCTTTCTCCAGTTCTTATCTGAGTCCTTGGTATTTCTCCAGTTTCTCATGTTCCTTCTTCCTGATGTTCCCATCGCTTGGCACTGCCACATCCACCACAACGGCTTTCCTCTGTTCTTTATCCACCACTACGATGTCTGGTTGGTTCGCCATTACCATCCTATCAGTCTGGATGTGGAAGTCCCACAGGATCTTTGCCCTCTAATTCTCTACCACCTTCGGAGGTGTTTCCCATTTTGACCTTGGGGTTTCCAGTCCATATTCTGCACACATGTTCCTGTATATGATTCCAGCCACTTGATTGTGGCGCTCCATGTATGCTTTACCTGCCAGCATCTTACATCCTGCAGTTATGTGCTGGATTGTTTCAGGCGCCTCTTTGCACAGCCTACACCTTGGGTCTTGTCTGGTGTGGTAGATCTGAGCCTCTATTGCTCTGGTGCTCAGGGCTTGTTCCTGAGCTGCCAGGATGAGCACTTCAGTGCTGTCTTGTAGGCCAGCCCTTTCTAGCCATTGGTAGGACTTCTTGATATCAGCCACTTCAGTTATGGTCCGGTGGTACATCCCATGGAGGGGTTTGTCCTCCCATGAGGATCTGTCCTCCAGCACTGTATCCTCTGCTCTCCATTGCCTGAGACATTCACTGAGCACACTGTCAGTTGGGGCCTTGAGCTTGATGTACTCATGCATCTTGGATGTTTCATCCTGGATAGTGGCTTCTACGCTCACTAGTCCTCGGCCTCTTTCTTTGCGGCTAGCATACAGTCTCAGAGTGCTGGATTTGGGATGGAACCCTCCATGCATGGTGAGGAGCTTTCGTGTTTTAACATCCATGGTCTGTATCTCTTCCTTTGACCATCTTATTATTCCTGCAAGGTATCTGATAACTGGCAGTGCATAGCTGTTTATTGCCCGGGTCTTGTTCTTGCCATTGAGCTGGCTTCTCAGGACTGATGCAGCTTTCCTTGTTGCCTGCTCCAGGTTGCCATTTGCCTGGGGAATTCAAAGGTACTTGTAACTGTCCTCAATGTCTGCTATTGTTCCTTCTGGGAGTGAGACCCCCCCCCCCTGTGTGGACTACCTTGCCTCTCCTTGTCACCATCCGGCTGCATTTCTCGAGCCCGAATGACATCCCAATGTCATTACTGTAGATCCTGGTGGTGTGGATCAGGGAGTCAATGTCACGCTCACTCTTAGCATATAGCTTGATGTCATTCATGTAGAGGAGGTGACTGATGTTGGCTCCATTTCTGAGTCGGTATCCATAGCCAGTCATGTTGATTATTTGGCTGAGGGGGTTCAGACCTATGCAGAACAGCAGTGGGGACAGAGCATCACCTTGGTATATCCCACATTTGATGGACACTTGTGCAAGTGGTTTCCCATTGGTTTCAAGGGTGGTTTTCCACAGCTTCATTGAGTTTCTTATGAAGGCTCTTAGAGTCCTGTTGATGTTGTACAGCTCCAAGCATTCGGTAATCCATGTGTGTGGCATTGAGTCATAGGCCTTCTTGTAATCAATCCAGGCTGTGCACAGGTTGGTGTGTCGTGACTTGCAGTCTTGAGCGACTGTTCTGTCGACCAGGAGTTGGTGTTTGGCTCCTCTGGAGTCTCTACCAATGCCCTTCTGTGTGTTACTCATGAATTGATCCATGTGCCTATTTATCTTGGTTGCTATGATGCCTGACATGAGCTTCCATGTTGTGGAGAGACAGGTTATTGGCTGGTAGTTGGATGGGACTGCACCCTTTGAGGGATCCTTCTGGATCAGGATCGTTCGCCCTTCCGTTAGCCATTCGGGGTGAGTCCCATCTCTTAGCAGCTGGTTCATTTGTGCTGCCAGGCGCTCGTGGAGTGTGGTAAGCTTCTTTAGCCAGTAGGCATGTATCATGTCAGGGCCCGGTGCTGTCCAGTTCTTCATACCTGAGACTCTTTCTTGAATGTCTGCCACTGTGATGGTTACTGGATTCTGTTCAGGGAGGTTGCTGTGTTCTTTTCTCAGAGAGACCAGCCACTGGGCATTGCTGTTATGTGCTGTCTCTTTCTCCCATATACTTTTCCAGTACTGTTCAGTTTCTAGCCTTGGTGGGTCTGCTCGGCTGTTTTGACCCTGCCACTGAGCGTACACTTTCGCTGGTTGAGTTGCGAACAGCCTGTTTATTCGTCTGGCTTCATTGTCTCTTGTGTATCTCTTTAGGCGGCTGCTCAAGGCTAGGAGCCTTTGTACATCACTTAACCGTTGAAGCTGGTGTTGGGGTTGGCTAGTGTTCATTGTAGACATTATCTTGTTTTTCAGGTCAGTTGCTGCCTTGCTCAGCGTAATTGTGGTTGTTGGGGCTGTGTACCCAATCTCAGGGTGTGAGTGTGGTATAACCTCCTCTCTGACCTGTTGTTCTGGCTCTCCCGTGGCATTGCAATTGTATTGTATCACTTCAATCTCAAGCTGTGATAGGAGTTGGCGTTTGTGGATATTTGAGCATTGGGCTACCAGTTGTTTGGCAGTTAGCCTTGTTTGTGGGTTTCGAAGCATCCATTCATTCCACATTCTCTGCATGTAACCCCTCTGGGTTGGATTACTTGAGTAGTAGCATCCTAACAGATCCTTGTTCTCGCATCTAGTCCATTTCCGTCTTGTTCCAGTAGCCCACTTTCCATCAGTGCTCTGGTCCCCCAGCACCTGACGCAGACCTTGTTTGGCCAGGCGACGGCTGAGCCGGCATGACATGTGGTTCATTATCTCTCAAATATAGTGAGGTAGGCATTAGCGTTAAGAGTCTTGCCCAAGGGGTCTTGCCACTGGGTGATGTTAATTGCCCGTCATTGTTATGACGGCATTAGCCCCATTTCCATTGTTACGGTAATTATCCCCATTGCCATTAATTACCATTGTTCATTCCGCCCTGGGAATCGAACCCGGGTGTATATATATATATATATACACCCGGTTGGTAAGGTGCAGGACTGTCATGCAGGAAACCCAGGTCCCAGGTCGGAATGAACCACTAATGGTAATTAATGGCAATGGGGCAATTACCATAACAATGGAAATGGGGCAAAAATGCCATAACAATGACGGGCAATTAACATCACCCAGTGAGGGTCCTTGGGCAAGACGCTAATGCCTACCTCACTATATGAGAGATAATGAACCACATGTCATGCCGGCTCAGATGTCGCCCAGCCAAACAAGGTCTGCGTCAGGTGCTGGGGGACCAGAGCACTCTGATGGAAAGTGGGCTACTGGAACAAGACGGAAATAGACTAGATGCGAGAACAAAGATCTGTTAGAATGCTACTACTCAAGTAATCCAACCCAGAGGGGTTACATGCAGAGAATGTGGAACGAATGGATGCTTCGAAACCCACAATCAAGGCTAACTGCCAAACAACTGGTAGCCCAATGCTCGAATATCCACAAACGCCAACTCCTATAAAAGCTTGAGATTGAAGTGATACAATGCGATGGCAATACCACGGGAGTGCCAGAACAACAGGTCAGAGAGGAGGTTATACCACACTCACACCCACACTCCCTGAGATTGGGTACACAGCCCCAACAACCACAATTACGCTGAGCAAGGCAGCAACTGACCTGAAAAACAAGATAATGTCTACAATGAACACTAGCCAACCCCGACACCAGCTACAACGGTTAAGTTATGTACTGCCTGAAAGTCTACTGGAAACTGTGAATGAAGCATTGAGGGCAATTCCTACCACAACCATCACAGAAACCAATGAACTGAACAGTACTGGAAAAGTATATGGGAGAAAGAGACAGCACATAACAGCAATGCCCAGTGGCTGGTCTCTCTGAGAAAAGAACACAGCAACCTCCCTGAACAGAATCCAGTAACCATCACAGTGGCAGACATCCAAGAAAGAGTCTCAGGTATGAAGAACTGGACAGCACCGGGCCCTGACATGATACATGCCTACTGGCTAAAGAAGCTTACCACACTCCACGAGCGCCTGGCAACACAAATGAACCAGCTGCTAAGAGATGGGACTCACCCCGAATGGCTAACGGAAGGGCGAACGATCCTGATCCAGAAGGATCCCTCAAAGGGTGCAGTCCCATACAACTACCGACCAATAACCTGTCTCTCCACAACATGGAAGCTCATGTCATTGCAACCAAGATAAATAGGCACATGGATCAATTCATGAGTAACACACAGAAGGGCATTGGTAGAGACTCCAGAGGAGCCAAACACCAACTCCTGGTCGACAGAACAGTCGCTCAAGACTGCAAGTCACGACACACCAACCTGTGCACAGCCTGGATTGATTACAAGAAGGCCTATGACTCAATGCCACACACGTGGATCACTGAATGCTTGGAGCTGTACAACATCAACAGGACTCTAGGAGCCTTCATAAGAAACTCAATGAAGCTGTGGAA
Source organism: Oryzias curvinotus (assembly GCA_023969325.1). Taxonomy (NCBI): domain Eukaryota; kingdom Metazoa; phylum Chordata; class Actinopteri; order Beloniformes; family Adrianichthyidae; genus Oryzias; species Oryzias curvinotus. The sequence goes on along the minus strand of CM043725.1, from coordinate 4,651,875 downwards.
AACCACCCTTGAAGCCAATGGGAAACCACTTGCACAAGTGTCCATCACATGTGGGATATACCAAGGTGATGCTCTGTCCCCACTGCTGTTCTGCATAGGTCTGAACCCCCTCAGCCAAATAATCAACAAGACTGGCTATGGATACCGAGTCAGAAATGGGGCCAACATCAGTCACCTCCTCTACATGGATGACATCAAGCTATATGCTAAGAGCAAGCGTGACATTGACTCCCTGATCCACACCACCAGGATCTACAGTAATGACATTGGGATGTCATTCGGGCTCGAGAAATGCAGCCGGATGGTGACAAAGAGAGGCAAGGTAGTCCACACAGGGGGGGGTCTCACTCCCAGAAGGAACAATAGCAGACATTAAGGACAGTTACAAATACCTTGGAATTCCCCAGGTAAATGGCAACCTGGAGCAGGCAACAAGAAAAGCTGCATCAGCTAAGTACCTCCAATGAGTAAGGCAAGTCCTGAGAAGCCAGCTCAATGGCAAGAACAAGACCCGGGCAATAAACAGCTATGCACTGCCAGTTATCAGATACCCTGCAGGAATAATAAGATGGCCAAAGGAAGAGATACAGACCATGGATGTCAAAACACGGGAGCTCCTCACCATGCATGGAGGGTTCCATCCCAAATCCAGCACTCTGAGATTGTATGCTAGCCGCAAGGAAGGAGGCCGAGGACTAGTGAGTGTAGAAGCCACTATCCAGGATGAAACATCCAAGATGCATGAATACATCAAGCTCAAGGCCCCAACTGACAGTGTGCTCAGTGAATGTCTCAGGCAATGGAGAGCAGAAGATACAGTGCTGGAGGACAGATCCTCATGGGAGGACAAACCCCTGCATGGGATGTACCACCGGACCATAACTGAAGTGGCTGATATCAAGAATTCCTACCAATGGCTAGAAAGGGCTGGCCTACAAGACAGCACTGAAGCGCTCATCCTGGCAGCTCAGGAACAAGCCCTGAGCACCAGAGCAATAGAGGCTCAGATCTACCACACCAGACAAGAGGGTCCTGCGCAGTATCTTAGCTGTTCCTAGCACTGCGCTTTTCTGGACTGAGAGGTCTGAGGTCTTTCCAGGTATCTGTTGTAGCCACTCCTCAAGCTTGGGGGTTACTGCCCCGAGTGCTCCAATTACCACAGGCACCACTGTCACCTTCACTTTCCAGGCTTTCTCCAGTTTTTCTCTGAGTCCCTGGTATTTATCCAGTTTCTCATGTTCCTTCTTCCTGATGTTCCCATCGCTTGGCACTGCCACATCCACCACAACGGCTTTCCTCTGTTCTTTATCCACCACTACGATGTCTGGTTGGTTCGCCATTACCATCCTATCAGTCTGGATGTGGAAGTCCCACAGGATCTTTGCCCTCTAATTCTCTACCACCTTCGGAGGTGTTTCCCATTTTGACCTTGGGGTTTCCAGTCCATATTCTGCACACATGTTCCTGTATATGATTCCAGCCACTTGATTGTGGCGCTCCATGTATGCTTTACCTGCCAGCATCTTACACCCTGCAGTTATGTGCTGGATTGTTTCAGGCGCCTCTTTGCACAGCCTACACCTTGGGTTAGAGGCAAGATCTTAAGCCCGAGTCCGAGCCCGACCGGGTCGGGCTCTAAATGACAGTCATTACGTTCGGGTCGGGCCGGGCTTCTCTCTCGCTGACTTTTTTAATAAATATATTGTAATGGCTGCAAAGAAGCTCCTTAGGTGGCGGTTGTCAAACAGTTCTTTATTAATCCTGTTTGTCAGAACGGTTGCCGCACGAACCGAAAGGCACAGCCAGCTTCTTCTTACTCAGAGGGAGAACGTTCCCCTAGCGCACACACACACACACACAGACAGGTAGACCCCGCCCCCTCCCACCAGTCACCAGCCCACCGTTGATTGACATACACTGTGGTCCAGCAACTGGCAGAAAGAGGGGGGCGCCGGCCACCCGCAGCTCTGCGAGCGTGCCGTGAACGTAATCTTCCCTCCACAAGCCCGCATCTATTTAGTTTAGGGATCCCCGATATGGAGCAGCAGGAAGTCAAGGAGAAACTTCAGACAGGGGAGCTGAAAAGGCAAACGCGCACTGCCGCGGCTGCAGCATTTCTCTGTGTAATGAAGCGAGTGCGCATCAAGATCTGTCTGTCACTCTCTCTGTCTGGCCTCTTATTCTGTGTTCCAGCGTAATTTCGTTGTGCAAATGCATTTGTCATGTAGGGAGGAACCTATGCGCAGCGCTTCCAGCGGAACTCTATGCCACAACAGCGAGTTTATGTGCGCGGCTGCAGCGACCACTCTCTGTTCGAAAGAAAATAACTTTCATCATCATAAAAATATGTAGATTATTTTACCTTTAAGAAACCTGGCGATTTTTTTCTGCCAAAAATCCTATGGGTTAAATTGAAATTTCGGGTTTGCTTTGGGTTCGGTCCTGCAAATCAAGTTAATTGGTCAGGTTCGGTCCGAGTTCGGCTTTAATCCCCGCGGGCCTGTGTCGGGTCGGGACAGATTTTTTAGGCCCGATCTTACCGCTACCTTGGGTCTTGTCTGGTGTGGTAGATCTGAGCCTCTATCGCTCTGGTGCTCAGGGCTTGTTCCTGAGCTGTCAGGATGAGTGCTTCAGTGCTGTCTTGTAGGCCAGCCCTTTCTAGCCATTGGTAGGACTTCTTGATATCAGCCACTTCAGTTATGGTCCGGTGGTACATCCCATGCAGGGGTTTGTCCTCCCATGAGGATCTGTCCTCCAGCACTGTATCCTCTGCTCTCCATTGCCTGAGACATTCACTGAGCACACTGTCAGTTGGGGCCTTCAGTTTGATGTACTCATGCATCTTGGATGTTTCATCCTGGATAGTGGCTTCTATGCTCACTAGTCCTCGGCCTCCTTCTTTGCGGCTAGCATACAGTCTCAGAGTGCTGGATTTGGGATGGAACCCTCCATGCATGGTGAGGAGCTTTCGTGTTTTAACATCCATGGTCTGTATCTCTTCCTTTGGCCATCTTATTATTCCTGCAGGGTATCTGATAACTGGCAGCGCATAGCTGTTTATTGCCTGGGTCTTGTTCTTGCCATTGAGCTGGCTTCTCAGGACTTGCCTTACTCGTTGGAGGTACTTAGCTGTTGCAGCTTTCCTTGTTGCCTGCTCCAGGTTGCCATTTGCCTGGGGAATTCCAAGGTATTTGTAACTGTCCTTAATGTCTGCTATTGTTCCTTCTGGGAGTGAGACCCCCCCCTGTGTGGACTACCTTGCCTCTCTTTGTCACCATCCGGCTGCATTTCTCGAGCCCGAATGACATCCCAATGTCATTACTGTAGATCCTGGTGGTGTGGATCATGGAGTCAATGTCACGCTTGCTCTTAGCATATAGCTTGATGTCATCCATGTAGAGGAGATGACTGATGTTGGCCCCATTTCTGAGTCGGTATCCATAGCCAGTCTTGTTGATTATTTGGCTCAGGGGGTTCAGGGGGTTCAGACCTATGCAGAACAGCAGTGAAGGCTCTTAGAGTCCTGTTGATGTTGTACAGCTCCAAGCATTCAGTGATCCACGTGTGTGGCATTGAGTCATAGGCCTTCTTGTAATCAATCCAGGCTGTGCACAGGTTGGTGTGTCTTGACTTGCAGTCTTGGGCGACTGTTCTGTCGACCAGGAGTTGGTGTTTGGCTCCTCTGGAGTCTCTACCAATGCCCTTCTGTGTGTTACTCATGAATTGATCCATGTGCCTATTTATCTTGGTTGCAATGATGCCTGACATGAGCTTCCATGTTGTGGAGAGACAGGTTATTGGCTGGTAGTTGGATGGGACTGCACCCTTTGAGGGATCCTTCTGGATCAGGATCGTTCGCCCTTCCGTTAGCCATTCGGGGTGAGTCCCATCTCTTAGCAGCTGGTTCATTTGTGCTGCCAGGCGCTCGTGGAGTGTGGTAAGCTTCTTTAGCCAGTAGGCATGTATCATGTCAGGGCCCGGTGCTGTCCAGTTCTTCATACCTGAGACTCTTGGATGTCTGCCACTGTGATGGTTACTGGATTCTGTTCAGGGAGGTTGCTGTGTTCTTTTCTCAGAGAGACCAGCCACTGGGCATTGCTGTTATGTGCTGTCTCTTTCTCCCATATACTTTTCCAGTACTGTTCAGTTTCTAGCCTTGGTGGGTCTGCTCGGCTGTTTTGACCCTGCCACTGAGCGTACACTTTCGCTGGTTGAGTTGCGAAGAGCCTGTTTATTCGTCTGGCTTCATTGTCTCTTGTGTACCTTAGGCGGCTACTCAAGGCTAGGAGCCTTTGTTTGGAATTTTCCAGGGCTTCAGGTATGGGCATCTGGCTGTATCTCTTCGGTACTTGCTTTCTCATTGTACCTTTTTGAGCCTCTGTCAGCTTACTCACATCCTTCCGAGTTGCCTTGATTTTGGCCTCTAACCGTTGCTTCCATGGTGGGTATTGTTTTCTTCCATGGTTGCTCTTATAGCCAAGCATCTCAAGGATCACTGCTGCTGAAGTGTAAACCAGTTCATTGGTTTCTGTGATGGTTGTGGTAGGAATTGCCCTCAATGCTTCATTCACAGTTTCCAGTAGACTTTCAGGCAGTACATCACTTAACCGTTGTAGCTGGTGTCGGGGTTGGCTAGTGTTCATTGTAGACATTATCTTGTTTTTCAGGTCAGTTGCTGCCTTGCTCAGCGTAATTGTGGTTGTTGGGGCTGTGTACCCAATCTCAGGGTGTGAGTATGGTATAACCTCCTCTCTGACCTGTTGTTCTGGCACTCCCGTGGTATTGTCATTGTATTGTATCACTTCAATTTCAAGCTGTGATAGGAGTTGGCGTTTGTGGATATTCGAGCATTGGGCTACCAGTTGTTTGGCAGTTAGCCTTGATTGTGGGTTTCGAAGCATCCATTCATTCCACATTCTCTGCATGTAACCCCTCTGGGTTGGATTACTTGAGTAGTAGCATCCTAACAGATCCTTGTTCTCGCATCCAGTCCATTTCCGTCTTGTTCCAGTAGCCCACTTTCCATCAGCAGTCCCCCAGCATCTGACACAGACCTTGTTTGGCCGGGCGACGTCTGACGTCATGACATGTGGTTCATTATCTCTCAAATATAGTGAGGTAGGCATTAGCGTTAAGGGTCTTGCCCAAGAACCCTCACTGGGTGATGTTAATTGCCCGTCATTGTTATGACATTTTTGCCCCATTTCCATTGTTATGGTAATTGCCCCATTGCCATTAATTACCATTAGTAGTTCATTCCGACCTGGGAATCGAACCCGGGTTTCCTGCATGACAGTCCTGCACCTTACCAACCAGTGGACTCATAGATGCTCTTTGCAATATATATATATATATATATATATATATATATATATATTGCAAAGATATGTATATATATATATATATATATATATATATATATATATATATATATATATATATATATATATATATATATATATATATATATATATATATATAGATATTGCAAAGAGCATCTATGAGTCCACTGTCTTCTAAAGATAAAATCTTTGATGATTTATTTAAAAAATACATTTAAGTACAGCTTTTTGTTAAAAAAAAATGCATTGGTGTCTATATTTGCCAATCTAGCATGGATGCACACTGGTTTTTCACAGAGACTTCTGGGAAACTACAACATGGCAAACGCACTAGCAGTAGTGAAGGAATTTGGACAACCAGTCCAGTTCTCTTCAGAAAACCAAGAACATCTCCAATGAAATTCTGCTCCCCTCCCCAAAACCCTCCTCAAACTGAGCAGCTCTCTCTCTGGCAGCTGTGCTCCATCCTCCAGCTGCCGTCTTTCTGCCCCCTACTGTTCACAGGGACACAAAGGGGGCTCCACTGATTCTTCCCCTTTCCTGCAATCACACAGACCAGTGGGATGTTTCCCCAGTTAATGTAATGTATGTTTAAAGCCATCCTCAGTCGAGATATTATGACTTGATCTCTGGTGCTTGATCTAAGATGCAAACTGTAATGAAAGAATTGACCAGAAGATGGCACCAGTAGGTGGAGCATGAAGGTATGGATGTGTGGAGGGAGCACCAACAAGAGTTAATGATGGACTGGAACTTGGAATGTACATCAGAGAGCAATTGAGGAATAAAACCAAACAGATTGAACGTACAGAGTGTCCAGAATTATATTTTATGTCTGTAAGATAAGAACAGACATTACACATACCTTTGTCTTTTAAATTGAATAGATGTTTCTGCCCGTCTTTCATAATATGCCTCCTAATAATAATAACTTCTGTTTTTCCTAATGGAATATCTACCTCCCCGTTTCAACGCCCGCTTTGCCAGGAAATCAGCCATTTCATTCCCACCCCCCCATGTGCTGGAACTCACAGAAATCTGATGTTTATCTTTAATTTCTCCAATCTGAACAGACCCTAATAAATTTTATACATTGGATCTGACCTGCTATCAGAAGAAAAACATTTCAAAAACATCAATGCTGATAATGTGTCTGAGCAAATGATACAATCTCCAATTCTATTCGGTTCTAACCAGTGTAAAGTAAATAATATTGCCAACCTTTCAACTGCAAAAACTGAAAGATCCTTTGATGTTTCAATTCCGACATACTTTCCTAATTTAGGGATAAAGGAAAGAAAAATCAGTCCTCTTTGTTTCTGGATCTTTGGATCCATCTGTGTGAATGGGAATGAATAAAGCATGAACCGTGTCTAACCTGTCTGCTGTGGTTTCCCTTCCCTTCCCTTGTCACATTCAGCTCCTAGTCTGAGAGGTGAGTCACCACAATCAGACAAGGAATGCACATAGACATGCAGTGCAGCAGCTGGAAAACCTAACTATTGAAATCTGTCTGCTTTCACAGGAGCTCCTGACCAAGAACAACATTGCTGCTGCTGCTGGATGGATGGATGGATGGATGGATGGATGGTTTTACACTGCTGTCATACATAATAAAGACAATTGTTTATAAATAGTTTGTTTTGGCCAGACATTTTTATGAAGGGATTATTTAGATGACAAAAACGTGACAAACCTACAATATTCCTCCTGATTAGTTTTATAGGGACAAAAAAAATGCTGTCTATAAAATAAAGTTATATACAACAAATAACACAGTGAAGTGTCCTGTATCTATGAGTTGTTGTAGAGTCTACTAACTGACTGAGAAGAGAGAGAGGGTTCAGCTGGTCATTGGGGTAATGGAGAAGGGTCATCAATGATGGATAGCATTTGTCCTGATTACTGTCCTCCTTTGATCAGCTACATTTTCATCTTCCTTCCTTTAGTCCGTCTCTCACGAAGCCTCGTTTTTTGAAGATGTGTCCCAAATGGATGTGTGCATCTATAGCAGGAGTGGAGAACCTTTCTGACTGAGAGAGCCATGAATGCTACATATTTTTAAATGTAATTTGAGAGCCATACAATATGTTTAAAACAAAAAATACAAGTGAAAGTGTGCATTTTATATAACGTCAACACTTTTAAAGTACAATAATTCTGTGGATTCTTTTTAATAACATTGTTATTGTAGCGGACTGAGTTTAACTGGGTGGCTGTTGGGTCGCGTTCTAAGTTCCAAACTTAATTGAACGCATCATGAAGAGATCTGATTGGCTCTCAGTTCTGGCACTCAGCCTGTTTTTGGGGAGTTTGGACCAATGGGGTTCAGCTATGGGCCAAATAAGGAAAACAGAAGGGCTGTTGCGGGAGCGGGGGAATAAATGTTGGGGCAGTGCTCTCGGGGGGAGACATTGAGGAGTTGCTGAATTAGTTGTACGGCGTTGGTTACGGTTTACAGTAACTAGAATAAAGACCCTTAAAAGAGGTTAAGTCTCCATGCCTCAGGGTGGGAAAGGGACGCTACATTAAATGATTTCTAACCTTAATGTCTCTTCTGGTGCTGCATGGTGGTTTTGCTGATGGTCTAGTCCGGTTGATCGCGCCCAAGAAGGACTGGTCTAGTGAAACTTTTTTTTGTAATTAAAGATTTGTCTATGTCTCCCATGGCTGCCGTATGGAGTGGGCCCCCCCTCTCTTGGTTTTATTTGCACCTTAGACATGTAGGGCCCTTGGTAGGGGGGGTGCTTGGACATCACTGCCAGCAAGCAGTAGATGTCCTCTTAGCACCCTACCCGCCAATTGTAACCACACCTTAGACATTTAGGGTCCCTTGGTGGTGAGGGTGAGGGGACATCACTGTGAGTAATCAGGAGATATCCCCTCAGTGCCCTACCCACCAATTTTAACTGCACCCCCTTGGTACAAACACCCCTTACCCCTTAAAATATACATTCAAACATAAACACACACACACATGCACACACTCACCCTCACAAACACGCACACACATTTTGCAAGGAAGGTGGGACCTAGGACGATCTGTCCCCTACCCCATCCCTGGTGGGGGGTGATGGGCCCTTGGCAACAGCGGCCGTGTCCCCAGGGTGCCGGCTTCCTGGGCCCGGCGGGGCTCTCTCTGCGCGGGGAGGGGGTTCACATTACACCTGAGCCGGGGGTGTCCGTATCACCGTGGGGTGGGTTCCGGTCCTTGCCCCTGGGCGCTGGGCCCCGCCCAATTTCCAACTGTGGCCGAGGCTGGTCGGGCCATGTTTACAACACCCCTTGTGGGCCCCTCTCTTCCCTGGGGGGTTTCCCTTCCTGGGTGGGTGCGGCTGGCCCCTGCCTTGCTCCTTCCTGAACCAACCGTGGGCCGGGTGGGTGGCTACCTGGAGTGCGGAGCGGGTCTCCCTTGGGGGGTCCTGGCTTGTACCTGGGGTTGGGGCGGGGGGATGCCCGGAACTCCTGGGTGGTGATGAGGTGCTCGTCTGGGGCTGTGGCGCCCCTCTCGGGTGGGGCCCTGCGTTGGGCCCTCCCGGCGCGGCGGGAGGGTTGCTCTCCTGGTTGGGCTGGGGCAGCGCTCTCTTTCCCTCCATGCCTCCCTGCTCTCTGGCTCTGGGGGCCTCGCGGCGGTCCTGCTGGCCCTGGCCTGGGTGGCGGATGTGGTTGCCCGGGGGGCGGTTGCTCTATGCCTGCTGCCGTGTGGCATTGGGGGGTTCCGGCTGCCGCTGCTGCTGCTGTGGGGGTCTTGGTGTGGGGATGGCTGGTCACTCCCCCTCCTTCTTTTCACATTCCATCATCCATTTAGAAGAACATAAACACTCACCTGAGCACAGGTGTTAGCTCACCTTTACACTAATAGCCTGCATGATTGAATGAATTAAATATTTCACACTAGTTGGTTTGAAGGCATAAGTATGTGTGTGTGAACAATATCTGTATGGTGTACATGTTGACACGTGGACATTTTTTGCAGCTAGCAGGTGTGTTGATAATATTTGAGTGTGTGTGGACAGGCCCCGCCCTTTGAGATTCTTACTACATTTGAACCTTACCGTAGTGATAAACTTGTTGCTTTATGCTGCTTCATGGTCTTATCCTCCCCCCTCCTATTATCACCCTCCAACCCCCCCCCCCCCCCTCTCTAACATCCCTTTCTCTTCTTCCCTCCTTTCCTTTTCTGTCCGGTCCAAAACCAAAGATTTTCAGACTTGATTGAAATTAATAAATTTTGGCCTCAACCACAAAAGGGGTTTATCTGAAGGGGGGGGGTTTGTCTGAAGTTTAATAACCCCTGTTGTTAAAGTGAAATATGTCCAACACAAGAGGCCTTCAGCTCTCATCTGTCTGCCCAGCTGTTGGAGAGGACAAGTTTAAAAAAAAAAAAAGATTTGTCTATGAGCCAGATGTGGCCATCAAAAGATATATGGCCCGCGAGCCACAGGTTCCTGACCCCTGGTCTGAAACATCCCCTAAAGTCAGAGCTCATCCATTGGTCTGCTTGTACAGTGACCTTGGACTGGATAACGCTCAGCTTCTGGAACCTAGCTGGAATTTTAGTCTAAAACTGGCAACACAGACCACAGAGAACCAAATATACAGACAATCATATGATGAAGCAGATTATAGTGTGCAGTTTAAGGCTGCTATGAGACCACAGACATGTATTCCTTTTCTGTTCTCCCCAATGTTACACTGTGGTGTTCCATGTGGAGGTCAACCCGAGCTAACGTTTGTTTAGGGTACATCTGGGAGGTGTCCCTAATCTTCAAAGCACCAGAAAATTGTTGGCTTTTGTTGTGGTGTTGCTTGCCTGTCCAAAGATAAAAACTCCTAAATGTGTTTTATTTTTCATGTATGTGTGTGTGCAGATGTGTGTGTATGTATGTAGGTGTGTGTAGGTTTGTCTGTGCATTTTGTTTGTTTGTATGCATAGGTTGTTTGCCGGTGTGTCTGTGTGTGTGCCTGTGTGTGTGCAGGTGTGTGTATGTCTGCATATGTTCGTTCCCGTGTGTGCCTAGGGGTGTATCCAGACTGGGAAAACCGTTTGGTCCTGATCCAGTCGGCTTAATTTGATCCGGATTGAGTCCTGAACATTGCGTTTGGTCTAAATTCAGACTGCTGTAAAGGGGACTTTCCTGTTCCAGACTAAAGCTTGTAAAAAAAAAAACCCACATGACTGAAGATCTCTCACCCTTTGGTCAAGAATTACGAGGACAGGACAAAGCAACTAGAGGCAGAGATGATGGAAGTCCTGCTCTTTTAGACTTTCAAACCAATTTTAAACGCCTGCATCAATGTCAGGCTCCAGCCTTTTTACTGCTGCTTTGATCCGCTGCAGTGGTGCTGCAGGGCGGTAACCGACAAGAAGACAGGTAAGAAGGTACGCTGAGAAGTGGTTATGACACATACTCTGTCCGGAAAACAGTGAGATGTAATGTGTGTCAATGAGCCTTCATTCATCCATCCTCATTTCAATGATTGCTGTGTCTCATTGTTGTGGTTTTATGGCATTGATTTTAAGGGAATTCTGTTAAGGAACTACAAGGTCGCTGTTCAAGCCTTCAAGGGGGAGGAGCCAGGGCTTTCCTCTGTTGTCCACAGGTCACGCAGCAGACCTGTTCACTTTAAGCAGACCAAATGTATCCAATCTGAATCCACCCTAATAAACATCTCTGTGTGAGTGTGTGTTTTTGTGTGTATGGCCATGCATGAGTGCTTTTTTATGTGTGTGTGTTCATGTCTTTGTGTGTCTTTGTGTGAGTGTGTCTTTGTGTGTGTGTCTTTGTGTGTGTGTCTTTGAGTGTGTTTGTTTATTTGTGTGTGTGTGTGTTTGTGTCTTTGTGTGTGTGTGTCTTTGCGTGTCTGTGTTTGTGTCTTTGCGTGTGTGTCTTTGTGTGTGTGTCTTTGAGTGTGTTTGTTTATTTGTGTGTGTGTGTGTTTGTGTCTTTGTGTGTGTGTGTCTTTGCGTGTCTGTGTTTGTGTCTTTGCATGTGTGTCTTTGCCTGTGTGGGTTTGTATGTCTTTGCGTGTGTTTGTTCATGTGTGTGTGTGTCTTTGCGTGTGTGTCTTTGCGTGTGTTTGTTTGTGTTTGTTTGTTTGTGTGTGTGTCTTTGCGTGTGTGTTTGTTTGTGTGTGTGTTTCTTTGTGTGTGTGTGTCTGCGTGTGTGTATGTCTTTGCGTGTGTCTGTTAGAGTGTGGGTGTTTCTTTGCGTGTGTTTGTTTGTGTGGGTGCTTGTGTGTCTTTGTGTGTATGTTTGTCTTTGTGTGTGTCTGTGTGTTTGTGTTTCTTTGCGTGTGTTTGTTTGTGTGTGTCTTTGCGTGTATTGTGGGTGTCTTTGCGTGTGTTTCTGTGTGTGTTTGTGTTTCTGTGTGTGTTTGTGTCTTTGCGTGTGTTTCTGTGTGTGCGTGTGTTTGTGTGTCTTTGCGTGTGTTTGTGTTTGTGTCTTTGCGTGTGTTTCTGTGTGCGTGTGTTTGTTTGTCTTTGCGTGTGAATGTTTGAGTGTGGGTGTCTTTGCGCGTGTTTGTGTGTGTGTCTTTGTGTTTCTTTGTGTGTCTTTGTTTGTGTGTGTGTCTTTGTGTTTCTTTGCGTGTCTTTGTTTGTGTGGGTGTGTTTGTGTGTCTTTGTGTGTGTGTCTGTCTTTGTGTGTGTTTGTTTATGCTGGCCAGCATGTATTTGATGATGAATGAGGTTGAGGAAAAGTCCTTCAGAGACAGAAACAGGTCTGGAACGCGTCTGCAGACCAAAACAGCATTTAGAGTGGCGCTGGTTCCAGTTTGGGTGTTCTCCTCAGCCATCTGCATGAAGTGTGTTTGCACAGTGCAGAGGTAAATATAGCCACACACAGAGCAGAGGACTGTAATTGTGACCCTAAAGTCAGACTGAGCAGACATCTGAGAGGATTTACACGGATCTGACTGGAAACACCAGAAAGAAATTCCTGCTGGCTGAAGGGAAATCCTGCTGAGTTCATGTTTAGACAGAAATTCCTGCAATATTCTGGGATGTACGCTGCTGCTGACAGCAGTTTAAAGATGTCCGTCCACCGTAAAGAGCTCACACATTTTGGTGAAGGTTCTCCTTCATCCAGGTGCCTTCGAGTCATAGACTCTGGACTTGGAATGTTCTTCGTGAAATGTTCAGCGGTGTCTCTGCCTGCTGCAGCTCCATGCTGACGTCAATGTGTTGAAAGCAGAATGAAAGAAAATATGTCTGACTGTTAAAGCAAGAGGGGACATTTCATCTATTCACACGAGAGACAGAAAATATAATAGAGGGCTGCTGAACTCCATTCTGCATATATTAATCATGCTTGTCTATAAAACACAGCGCATGGTATTGTTTGGAAAATACCAAGCGCTGTGTTTTCTAACAGAGGTAGTAGGAAAAGTCTCTTTCTCAAATCCAGCAGAAATCCTGACTGCAGGTCATTTAGTTGGATCGCTGGGTACATTGTCCTGTAGAGGGAGAGGAAACCACAGATCATTTCATCCTCACTTGTTCTGAAATCTGCTGATCACCATGCAGTGTAATTAACATGGACTTGAACCTGCAGGGGGTGGTGGGACTTCTTTCACGGTTTGCATGTGAGGGACAGAGCTGCTCCCACGGTGGCTCAAAAGAAATTGTGACTTTCTCATGAAAACCTAAATCAAGTTGTGCATTTGATGAAAAAGAGCCTGGCATTGTAGTTTGGTGTTCATTTCATTCGTCAGTGCAGTCCTATCAACAGCAAAACACAGAATCTGTCCTCCTGTTTTCATCTGGGAGATCAGGGGGGTATTCCAGAAAGCAGGTTCTGCTAGCTCCCATGCTGAGTTTGAGGCTAAGGAAGTGGATAACCTCAGCTTTTGGTTCCAGAAATGGAGGTATGTTTCAGAGTATGTCAAGTTGCCATAGCAACTCGTGCTCTGAACATAACCTACACTTCTGTAGCACCGGGGTGAAAAGGTCAGGCAGGAATGAATGCACACCAAATACATGTCAAGTTAAACATTAATATTTCAAATGCAATAAAAGATGAGAAACAGAATGCATTCATTTCTTCAATAACCTCAGCTTTCAGTTCCAGAAATGGAGGTATGTTTCAGAGTATGTCAAGTTGACATAGCAACTCATGCTCTGAACATAACCTGGTCTGGAGCAGGTTTATTTGAAGGTTAGTTTGTTTTCAGAGAGGTGCAGCAGCATGGCGTGTCCATTTGAAGATGATTTAGTGGATGAAGAAGCTCAGATAATACTTTTTCCACCGTGAGAGGGTGATGGATGGTTAAAGATCAACTTTTTACTTTGATCTAAATAGTGAATGAATTCGCCTTTCAGGCAGCCAAATTCGGCAGTCTGTCCCCCCCCCCCCCAGGGCGGTAGTTAATTAACTCACCTGTTCAGCGTCCTATTTAAGTCCAGGTGTGCAGCCGTTCATTCTCTCATTCGCCGCGTCTGTCTCTCCTTCCTTCTCACCTGGATGAAGGAGGCGGCGTTGTGAGAATGCTTTTCTTTGATTTCTCCTGTGCCTTTAACCCTTGTGCTGTCTTGGATGACCCCGCCCTTACTTTGACGTGTTCTCCTTACCATAACAAAGGTGGATAAAGGTGGACAAATTTCATGTAATCCATTGAACCAGTGAAGATCACAAATCATTGAAAAAAAAAGGTTCAGAGCACTGTCTAGTGGGTCTAGATGACCCAACTCCCAACGGTAAAGTGCCTAGGATAGCACAAGGGTTAACACCATCCATCCTCACCTGCTGCAGGAGAAGCTTACCAGGATGACTGTGCAACCATTCTTGGTGTCCTGGATCATGGACTATTTGACCAACAGGCAGCAATATGTCCGCATGGGGGGGTCTGTCTCCAGTACACTCAGCTGCAGTGTAGGGGCACCACAGGGGACTGTGCTGTCTCCTCTCCTTTTTACGCTGTATACGTCTGACTTCTGCTATAATATCTCGACCTGCCACATGCAGAAATTCTCAGACGATACAGTTATTGTGGCTTACATCAAAGGAGAGGAGGAGGGGGAGTACAGGCGGCTGGTGGAGGACTTTGTGGCCTGGTGCAGGGAGAATCAGTTGCAGCTGAACATCCAGAAGACCAAGGAGATGGTTCTGGATTTCAGAAGGAAACCCCGTACACCTCAGCCCGTGCACATAGAGGGAGAAAGTGTGGAGATGGTACAGACCTACAAGTACCTGGGGGTTGTGTTGGATCACAAGCTGGACTGGACGACCAACACGGACCAGCTCTACAAGAAGACCCAGTCCAGGCTGTACTTTCTCCGGAGGCTGCGCTCCTTTAACATCTGCACAAAACTGCTCCACATGTTTTATCAGTCAGTGGTGGAAAGTGCTCTCCTCTATGCTGCTGTGTGCTGGTGCAATACCAGCAAGAAGAACATCTCCAGGCTCAACAAGATCATCAAGAGGGCGAGCTCTGTGGTGGGACTGAAGCTGGATCTTGTGGAGGAGGTGGCAGAGCAAAAAACTCTGACCAGGTTCAGGGCCATCATGAGGAATATCTCACATCCCCTACATGAGGCCTTCACCAGCAGGAGGAGCACTTTCAGCAACAGACTGCTGTCCCAGCGCTGCTCCACAGAAAGAATGAAGAAATCTTTTGTTCCTCGTGCCATCAGGCAATACAATTCTCTGGCAGGGCATCTTAGAAGTAATTTATTGTAATTCTTGTTTTTATCTATTTTATTTATTTTTTTATTTTTATTTTTATTTATTTTTCTTGCCAACTGTTTTTAAATTATTACTGTTTTATTTAATAATATTTTTAGTCTGTAGCTGTCACAAAATATGTTTTCATTTTGTAAATGTTCAATATGTTCAATTTTTGTGTCTCATTGCTGACCTCTTGCGGTGAACTGAAAAATTGACTGTGCATGCGCTGTCCATGCGTTTGGTCATAAAGAGTCTGATGGGGCAGCGTTAGCGTTATAAGAAAGAAAGCAGAGAACAAGCTGAAAGAAGACGGAACAGAGCATGGTGCAAAGACTTTCAAATGGAAAAGCAACTCCTTAAAATTTGATCAGAGGGCACACGGTAATATTGTTTCATTATATTGTAATTTTGTAAATCTTTATGTATACGTGTATTCTGAAAAGTGTAATTTGTTTTTCTTTAGTTTTTCACGGTGATTCGTTTGGTTACGTGAAAATAAACAACCAAAATATCAGCAGTCGGAGCGTGGCTTTTTCCTGATCATATTGAAAAACTTAAGGAGCAGCTACAGTGAAAAACGTGACCTGTCGGTGCCACGAGGGAAGCTAGCGGGAGTCGTCCTTGGTGCCATTGGAAAAGGCCTGCAGCAGCTAGGGAGCTGAAGAAGAGCACAGCCACATCAATGGAGACGAAAATGGACTGAACTTCTCAGCACAGTGCATTTTATGCCTAACAGGTCAGACTGTATCATAAGAGTTGGTTAGAAAAAGAAGAAGAAAACAAAAACAAAAAAAGAAAAAAGTTACTGATGTTCTAAGTTACTTGTTATTAGTTTGTTACTTGATGCCTTTTGAATTTTGATATTGTTGAACATTTAAAGATAGTAATTTGTCAAGACTGTTCTGATAATGACTACTGAAACTTGTAAATTAGAGGTAAAAATTAATGCGTTACAGTCTGAAAAGGCTCAACTGGAAGAAAAGTTAAACAGTGTTTACCTTGATGAGTCAGAAAAGGAACAAATTGAGGTACGCATAGGAGAGATTTGTGCAGACCTGGAAATACATAAAATCGAAATACAACCAGGTTCTCATGCTGACCCGCAAGTTAGATGTTCTGAAAGAGAGAAACGTTTGACTGAAAAGATGTCTGAGTTGAAAAAAGATGAGTTGATAAAGAGAGAGAAAAGCTTTTTGTCAACTTACATGCAGTTCAAGGCAGAAGTTCAGTTGACAAGATCTAAACTTAAAGTGCAATGCTCCAAATCAGAGCTAGCTGAGAGAATTTGTTCGATTGAACAGTCTGAATGTGATGTAAAACATAATTATGAGTCAATACGTGTAATAACTGCACCGCCTCAAGACATTAGGAGGAAAATGGACAGTTGTACATCAGTCTCTGCTGAACTCATTCTACTGTTGAAAAGGCGTTATGCAGACGTAGACAAGGAGTTTAACGCTGAAGCAGTAAAAGGATCACTTCAGAAGTTACTCCAAAGACAGGATGCAAAGTCGATATATGGCTCAACGGTATCAAGAAGAGGTATCATGTCGAAGAGGAAACAAAGGCAAATGCTGAAATAAGAGACATTGAGGCAGAAGCCACTTCACTAAGTCAGCCGTTAGAACAGTGGCACAGTTCCTTGCAACCTCAAGTTCATCTAAGTACAGCTCCACTTCCTTTTCCAGCCACAAGAAATGTTCAGGATTCCGAGAAAGTTGCAGTTCCCCAAACTAGTAACATTCAGATCCTAGGTAAAGATAGTGACGTGTCCCTAGTTGAAGCACTGAAAGAATCTCTGACAATGATGAGACTTCCAGCTCCAGAACCGTTTGTGTTTAGTGGAGATCCTCTCAAGTTTGTAGAGTGGAGAACATGTTTCAAGGCTCTTATAGAAAGTGGTTGTGTAAGTTCAGCACATAGACTGTTCTATTTGAAAAAATACATAAGTGGAGAAGCTCTTAGTGTGTTGGAAGGAACGTTCTATCGCAGTGACGAGGAAGCCTACGTTCAGGCTTGGGGGGCCTTGAATAAGCGATATGGCCATCCTTTTGTAATTCAGAGAGCTTTCAGAGGAAAACTAAGCAGCTGGCCAAAGATTGGGTCAAAAGAGTCGCTTAGATTGAGAGAGTTCAGTGATTTTCTTATTTCGTGTAAGAATGCAATGCCCTATGTACAAGGTCTCAAGATTTTGGATGACTGTGAGGAAAATCAAAAAATACTCCTGAAACTTCCTGACTGGGTGACTGCTCGATGGAATAGACATGTGAGTAAAACATTGGATGAGGAAAGGGAATATCCTGGATTTGTTGAGTTTGCAGAGTTTGTGGCAAAAGAAGCGCAAATAGCATGCAATCCAGTCTCATCTTTGTTTGCATTAAAAGGACTTGAGAACCCAGTCAAGGAGCAAAAACGCTATAAGGCAAGTGCCTTGATTACAACAAAGACAATCAAAAACTCAAGGACCTGTGGTGCAGTGCAGAGTAACAAATCAAATCCTGACACCTTTCCAGCTTGGAACAAAAGTCAGATTAAATGTATTTGCTGTAAGGAAAGTCACTTCATATACAAATGTGAAAAATTTGCAGCAATGTCACTCCAAGAAAAGAAAAGGTTTGTTATTGAAAACAACATGTGTTTTGGCTGCCTCAGAGATGGACACATTTCAAGGAACTGCCGCCAGAAAGCCAATTGTAATATTTGCAGGAAAAACCATCCCACTCCACTTCATGAAGATCATCCTAAGGTGGACAAATGTGAGACGAAGTTGGCAGAGGAAAATGCATCAGCAGTGTCTAACAATGTGAAAGTGGACCACAGTGATCACACGTCAATGATTGTTCCTGTCTGGCTGTCATGCACAAAAGGTAATGAACAAGAGACATTGGTTTACGCTTTGCTAGACACACAAAGCAGCAATACATTCATTGACAAGGAAATTTCAGACAAGCTCAAAGCCGATTCTGAACCTGTGAAGTTAAAACTTACAACAATGACAGACAAGGGTTCAATCATACCAAGTTCCCGAGTAAGTGGATTAAAAGTAAGAGGGTACTACTCACAAGAGTGCATAGAACTACCCCCCGCATATACTCGTGAGTACATTCCGCTTGAACAAAACAGTGTACCCACTTGTAAAACTGCAGAAGCATGGCCTCACTTGCATGGTATTGCAAAAGAAATACCCAATCTGTTGGATTGTCCTGCAGCACTTCTGATCGGTTATGATTGTGCAAGAGCTCTAAAACCAAGAAAAGTAATCCCAGGCAATGACCATGACCCCTATGCAGTGAAAACAGACTTAGGATGGAGTATAGTGGGATCCATGAAGCCTTGGACAAGTGCTGTGGATGTAACTGGAACATGCCATCGTATTAACGTGAAAGAGCTGCCATCCATCACACCTTCTTCGGTCATTAAAGTGTTGGAAACAGATTTTATGGACACAAATCCTTCACAAGGAAATATATCTCAGGAAGACTTCCAGTTTCTGCAGTTCCTGAATGAAAACATTCACTACAACAGCGAAGATCATTTGGAAATGCCTTTACCTTTCAAAGAGCGCCCTCAACTTCCGAACAATAAACAGCTTGCAAAACTGCGCTTGAAACATCTAAAAGGAAAGATGCAAAGAAATCCAAAATACAAAGAAGACTATGTGAGATTCATGGCCAGTGTGTTTGAGGATGGTGATGCAGAAGAAGCAGACAGCACATCTCAGGATGGTAACACATGGTATATTCCTCACCACGGAGTTTATCATCCAAGAAAACCAGAGAAAATCAGAGTTGTGTTTGACTGTGCTGCTAAAAGTGAGGGCACTTCTCTAAATGATCATTTGCTGACTGGCCCAGACCTAACTAATACTCTCGTAGGAGTTCTTTGCAGGTTCCGCCAACACCAAGTTGCAATCAATTGTGATATGGAGAAAATGTTTCATCTTTTTCATGTTTGCCCCAAAGACAGAGACTTCCTAAGATGTATGTGGTGGCAGGATGGAAACATTGATAGTGAACCCAAAGACTATCGCATGCGAGTCCATATTTTTGGAGCGTCATCTTCGCCAGGATGTGCAAACTATGGACTGAAGTTTCTTGCTCAAGAACACGAGAAGGACTACCCCGAAGCAGCCAGCTTCATTCACAAAAACTTCTATGTGGATGACGGTCTCATCAGTCTTGATTCAATCCAAAGGGCAAAACAGCTAGTCAGTGAAGCACAACAAATTTGCAAAAAGGGAAAGTTGCGCTTACACAAATTCACGTGCAACAAGAAAGAGGTCATGGATGCCATACCAGTGTCTGAGCGTGCGTGTAATGACAAAGACGTAAGTCTGAACTACTCTGAACTTCCAATGCAAAGTGTTCTCTGAGTCAAATGGAATTTGGAAACGGATACGTTTTCGTTCAGTGTCAATCTCAAAGAAAAGCAAAACACACGGAGAGGAATCCTGTCAACTGTCGCAAGTGTGTATGATCCACTAGGATTTCTTTCTCCATTCATACTAACTGGAAAGCAGGTTCTTCAAGAAATGTGTAAACGCGGAGTTGGATGGGATGAACCTCTCCCACCTGCATTGGAGACCAAATGGAAAGCATGGCTTGGGGATCTGGAAAACCTTCCAAAGGTTCAAATAAGAAGATGTCTCATCCCTGAAAACATTGGTGCAATCCAGAAAATAGAGTTGCATCATTTCTCAGATGCCAGCAGTAGCGGCTACGGGCAGTGTTCATATGTAAGGGTTGTGTCAAGTGACAAAGTACACTGTGCCCTGGTTATGGCAAAGGCAAGAGTAGCGCCCACAAGAGTAGTGACTATACCACGTCTGGAACTGACAGCTGCTGCAGTCTCTGCAGGAGTAAGTAATCTTCTCCGAACAGAGCTTGAGCTGAAAATAGACGAAAAGTTTTTCTGGACAGATTCCCAGGTGGTACTAGGGTACATAAAAAATGAAGCGCATCGCTTTCATGTTTTTGTTGCCAATAGAGTGCAGAAAATCAGAAACCTCACAGACCCAAACCAGTGGTTTTACATTGAGACAGACCAAAATCCAGCAGATCATGCATCTAGAGGACTCAAGGTGGCAGAGCTTACTGAATCAAACTGGATCAATGGACCTAGTTTTCTATGGGAACAAGTGTTTGTCACAAAACAGCATTCGCCAGAGCTTTTAGTAGGTGACCCTGAGGTAAAGGTTCTAAAAACACAAGCACAGCAGAGGGACAGTTTTCTCGAGAGGTTCTCTAGATTCTCTGACTGGGATATGGTGCTAAATGTTGTTGCAAGGATCAAGAGACTTGTAAAGAGAGACAAAACAGGACCAGTTAGTGTTGAAGGAAGACAAGCAGCCTCATTGGTGCTCATCAGAGTTGCACAAAGAGAAGCTTTTGAACAGGAATGGAAGCAGTTGAGTCAAAATACAGCAAAACTACCCAAAACACATAAGTTGTACCAACTTGATCCCATTTTCGATAATGGTGTACTTAGGGTAGGAGGCAGGCTAAGAAAATCTACTCCATCATTTGAGCTGAAACACCCTGTGATTCTTCCTACGAAAGGCATTGTTACTCTGCTAATTCTAGATTGGTGTCACAAGAAAACTCAACATCAGGGCAGAGGCCAGACACTTAATGCACTTAGAGCCAATGGCTATTGGATTGTGAGTGCAAGTAAGGTTGTGGCAAAGTTCATTAAAGGGTGTGTGACATGTAGGAAGCTAAGAGGGTCTACAGAAGAACAACGTATGGCTGACTTGCCAGTAGATCGAGTGGAGCCCTCACCCCCTTTCACATACACTGGGCTAGACTGTTTTGGTCCCTTTATTACTAGACAAGGAAGAAAGGAAAATAAGCGTTATGGTCTTTTGTTTACCTGTTTGAGTTCAAGAGCCATTCACATTGAGATGTTGGAAGATCTTTCTACAGACTCATTCATAAATGGGTTGAGATGTTGTATTGCCATCAGAGGAGCAGTACGTCAGATCAGATCAGATCAAGGTACAAATTTTTTCGGAGCTAAAAACGAGTTTGAAAAGTGTCTTTCAGAACTTGACAAGGACAGGATTGCTAGGTATTTAGCCAAAACCCAGTGTGACTTCCAAATTAACATTCCCAATGCTAGTCATAGAGGGGGAGTTTGGGAGCGACAGATCAGAACAGTAAAGAGCGTGATGAGTTCTGTTCTTGCAGAAGTCGCCGGACGATTAGATGACGCGTCTTTAAGAACCATGTTTTACGAGGCTATGTCAATCATAAATAACCGTCCACTCACTATTGAGACAATCAACGATCCAATGAGTGTTGAGCCTTTAACGCCTAACCATTTGCTCAGGATGAAAACAGCAGTTCCACTCCCACCTCCAGGTAGATTTGTCAAAGAAGATTTGTATGCTAGAAAAAGATGGCGCAGAGTTCAGTATCTGACAGAACATTTCTGGCACAGGTGGCGCAAAGAGTATCTAACCACCATAAGCTTAAGACAGCAGTGGCACATGCCTAAAAGAAATGTGAAGGTTGGAGATGTTGTGCTACTCAAGGAAGACAACATGCCTAGAAATGAGTGGAAACTGGGGAGGGTAGTTGAAGCAAACAAAGACGATGATGGTTTAGTGCGAAAGGTTAAGATTAAAATGGGACAGAGAGATTTGGGAGAAAAGGGTGAACGCTTGAAGCAAGTGTCTTTTCTTGAACGCCCAGTTCAAAAACTTGTAGTTCAAGTACAACATGAGTAAGATGTTAAAATAAAGGTTAACGGTTTATGGTTCTTTATATTGTTATTTTTGAAAATTACAAGAGTTTACATGTGTACATATAAATCTTATGTAATTTTGGTGGCAGTGTAGCTGTCACAAAATATGTTTTCATTTTGTAAATGTTCAATATGTTCAATTTTTGTGTCTCATTGCTGACCTCTTGCGGTGAACTGAAAAATTGACTGTGCATGCGCTGTCCATGCGTTTGGTCATAAAGAGTCTGATGGGGCAGCGTTAGCGTTATAAGAAAGAAAGCAGAGAACAAGCTGAAAGAAGACGGAACAGAGCATGGTGCAAAGACTTTCAAATGGAAAAGCAACTCCTTAAAATTTGATCAGAGGGCACACGGTAATATTGTTTCATTATATTGTAATTTTGTAAATCTTTATGTATACGTGTATTCTGAAAAGTGTAATTTGTTTTTCTTTAGTTTTTCACGGTGATTCGTTTGATTACGTGAAAATAAACAACCAAAAGATCAGCAGTCGGAGCGTGGCTTTTTCCTGATCATATTGAAAAACTTAAGAAGCAGCTACATAGTCTATTGATATTTTTACTGGTTTTATTGTTATTAATATGTGTATGTTTTTTATGAGTGTGAGCAGATGGCCATTTTTAAATTTCCTCAGGGATTATTAAAGACTTATTCTATTCTATTCTATTCTATTCTATCACTGATGTTCTCAGTGTCCTGTCTCTATGCCTCCCGGTGGCGTCTCTCGACATTCAGTCGGCGCTCAATGTGATTATCGGTTTACCTTTCAGCTGTCATGGCGGTCCTCATGCTATCGACTGTATTATTACAAGCCCTGTACTGGACTTGTGTAGGCTATGGGCTCCCCTTCATTTTTTTGCACGTTTTTGATGTTTTCTCGGTGGTCAATGTTCCTATGTGTGCCTGGTCTTTTGCATCTCTGTGGCTTAAATTTATTTTTGAATCTGGGTTACCGCGTTGTCTACGATGTATGGTCCTCCACCCGTCCAGATTTCTTTTCTTCTTCTGGATCTGGATGGTTCATTGGTGCATGCCTCTTCCTTTATGTCATCTCTCACTTTTGTGCAGCGTGTACTTTATTTCATTCTTTGGTTGATGGCTGTTTGTTCAATGATTGAGCCACCTGATTTTGCTGTGGCTTTGGTCCCACGGTCATCCATTCATCTTGTGTTCTTGTTCCGGTAGTTTAATCCTGGGCCCCATGTTCCTGTTCTGGATAGTCATGTCTTGCGTTTGGCCTGTCCTTCTCAATGCTTGGAGTGGTTTTGTTATGATGATGCCTGTCGTGTCTTCAGTCTCCCTCCGCTTGTTCTTCTGTGGCTGGGCCCTCTGGTTTTGGGGAGAAAGATTTATGAAGAGTGGTTTGTGTACGTTCGGCCACCAGAATCCACGGCTCTAATGGTTTTATAAAGGATCGTGTGGTTATGAGAATTTAGCCATGGAGATTATATTTAGGCTCTTTAAAGAGTGAGATACTAGTCTTATGTGTCATCAGTTGTCTTGGTTGGTGTTTAAATAACACCATGAGCAAATTAACCCTGACCGTAGAAACTTCATCATTTACGCTCTAGAGCTTATTAGTTCAAGAGTTAATTCTTGTGTCCACAAGCCAGTCTTCTATCTGCCCTGCTTAAGCAGATGACACTCGGCTAGATGCATCTACATTTAGAGGCTTGTTATGCTTCGCCTCTAAAATTTAAGGTTCAGTCTAACTATCAAAACCTACGATCCCTTATGGATCTCCAGACGGCCTTGGCTAAAATTTCGGCAGTCTGTGTTTTGTTGTCCACCTATTGAGAACCACTAATATCAAATATGAGAATCAAATTTCAGCCGAGCTGCAATTCATTGCTACGTGGGACGTTGACCTTCCTCATCTACAATCTCCTTGGCCCTCGGTTACTCTTCCCATCGCCTGATTCTCGAAGACCCTCTGGAACTGTCAAAGGTTACTTCTTTTGTGCAGGTTCTTTATTTCACTATCTTTTCACTGTTGGAATTTGTGATACGGGTGGTTTCTATGGTGCGATGAATCCACAATGGGACTTTCCTTAACTTTCTACTAAATTTAACTTTCTCAGATTTTTCTCTAAAAGCATTGTTATTCCATTTATCTCAATCTATGTAAAAACTAATCAGTTTCTAGGTTATATATATATATTCTTTCCTGAGACTAATACTGGTTTTGTATTTTATCTATGCATCGGATCCTGAGCCTGCGAGTCCCTGCTCTGGCCTGCTTCTCCATTTCTGGCAAATGATGACACCCCTGCATTTCTTGATCTGGTGTTGCAACGATGACTGCTCGATGTACCGATTGCTGAACTGAAAGTGATGGGGCGGTGGACCTCCTTTGCGTCCCATGACACTTCTGACTTAAATCAATCAATATGTTGGCAGTGGAATGAATGTAAATTTTTGGATTATAAATGTTTAAAGAAAATTATTGCCAGGTGGAAGCCTCAAAATTTAGGATGTTCTAAAGTGTATTATAGTATGCGATGGGGCTCAAATTTTGGTTTCTTAAGCTCAATTACGCCAATGAAGCTTAGGACATATGGCCGTTGAGGTTGTTCTTGATACCTAGATGGAAAACTTCAAATAAATGGATGTTCTGAGCTCGTATTATGGTATACCAAATGGGGAAACATTATGGCAGTTAAGCTAGGTCTTAATTCTGTCGTTTGAAGCTTCGAATTAATGGATGTTACTTAAGCTCATTAAATAGTATACCAAATGAAATAACGTTTATAGCCGTTAAGCTCGTTCTTAGTATTTGATGGAAGCTACGAATAATGGATGGTACTTAAGCATGTCATAGCATGCCTCGGAAGCTTGGATTGGATGTTAGGTAGAGTCTTCATACGGTTTGTTCTTGGCGGTTCAAATTATAGTTCCTTACAGCGTTTTGCAGATGTGGGTTATGTTCTAAAAAATCAGGTATGAGTGATTCTTATGTTGGCTCCCTGCTTTGTTTTGTTTCGTTTTCTTTTGTTTGGCTCTCTCTGTCTTTGCAGATAGTATGTTCCCCTAGTGGTTTCATGAACGGGAGCGGCCCAACAACGGTCAAAGGTGCCGGGTCACACATAGCAGTCTTACTTGGAAATGGAATGAAATGAAATGGAATGCCGCCGAAACACACCTCATCTTATGACACACTGATTATACATTTACATTCTTCAGTGATGAAAGTCAGGCAAGGAAAAAATCCCTGAACTTTTCTTTGAGCGATATGGTGGTGCGGAGCTACATTTTGGAAAAATACATGGTCTTAGATGCATTCTGGTACATTCTGGCAGCTAGTTATTCACTTCTTAATCAAGAAACTAAGACTAATTGGAGCATCATGATTTGTCATTCAACCCCTAGTTTGACTTACCATTAAGGGCTTGCTGGTCCTAAAAAAAGAATTTGGATAATTGCTCAAAGTAACACAATCCTACAATCTAAGCTTTTCCTAAAAGCTGCAAAACATACAATTGCTAAAATATAGTAACATCAAAGCCCCAAATGGCAAAAAGAACACCAGTAACTATGATATTCTATGAAAGTACCTCATTTGTACATGATTTCTGCTTTAGAAATGACAGATGTAAAACATCCACTTGCACTGTTTTCTCAAACTATAACTACATCAAAATATGGGATCTGCTTTAAACTATAGTTCTATAACATAATACATCAATTCTTTACCACCAATACTAAGTAATCTGGGAAATATCAAAACAAACATACAAACAAAACTAAACATTGTAAACATTCTTTTTTAAGGGAGTCTGGGTCCAAACCATCAAATACTTATAATTAATGTCAATTATACTGAACTAAATCATGGTAATTAGGAAATACAAATAAATTAGATAGAGTAATGTATTCAAAATAAAAACTGAAAGTCAAAACTAAAACTGAAATTATTTCAAAATTTGGTTTTCAGATTATTTTACACAAAAACTATTTCACCTACACTACCTTAAAAATATTTTTCTTCCAGCCAAGACCACTTCAATTTGTTTTTTATCGTCTTCTCACAACTGAGGTTGTGACCACGCTCAATAATGATGATGCCCGCCATTATTTTAACACAAATTTGATCGCAAACTCTTCAGATTTGTTTGTGAAAGTTTAGTGTGGGTCCGCCAGTTTTGGTCTCTAGGGAATCCGTCGCGCTGACCACGTGGTACAGACAGAGCCAATCAGACCCGTTGACATATCCGAAAGCAACTAAAACGTCCCGTCATTGGTCAATTAGGCTGGGAAGACAAGAGATGGCCACGCCCATAGAGGAAGCGATCCACGGAGAAATATAGAAAATAAAGCTAAAATTCGCCGATTTCAGACCATTTTTTCATCCGGAAAGCGATTTGTCCGTAGAGATCAGGTCTTTATTTCCAGGAAAGTACGTTTGGTTTGCTCAAAAACCCGGATTTCCGGGGATTTCTGGAAGACTTTCATCACTGATTCTTTCATCTTTCTTCCTGATGATCTTTGGTTTTGGGGTTTTTTTACCCTAAAGTTTATGGAAGTTATCTCATGGAATTGTACGGAGCCTTATGCCAATCAAAGTTTGTGAATGCCAACTAAGATGTAAATTAAGTATGTGAAAATAAATGTATTCTACTGCAAGAATTTGTCTGACTGAAAATAGCGAATGAATTCGCCTTTCAGGCAGCCAAATTTGGCAGTTTGTCCCCCCCTAGGGCGGTAGTTAATTAACTCACCTGTCCAGCGTCCTATTTAAGTCCAGGTGTGCAGCGTTCATTCTCTTTCTTACCGCAGCGCCGCATTTGTCGCCCCACCCTCCTCCCCGGCTTCCACCTGTGGGCTCCATTCGGGGTTTTTTACCCTAAAGTTTATGGAAGTTATCTTATGGAATTGTACGGAGCCTTATGCCAATCAAAGTTTGTGAATGCCAACTAAGATGTAAATTAAGTATGTGAAAATACATGTATTCTACTGCAAGAATTTGTCTGACTGAAACTTAATTATTTGCTTCAGTTAAGATAAATCATTTTTTTGGTTAAGTCAGCTTAAAAATAACACATAGTTTTCAGACAGTTATTTTACTTTCATTCAAATTAATTCAATTAAGTAGGTGTACCTTTGGTGCTGCTGTTAGATCGGCACCGCAAGGGATTGTGGGATACCATTCCCTTTGCCTGTCTGGACGAATTTGGGTTTAAGTGTGGGTTTTTGACCAAATGTGTTTAGTTGTTTAGCTGTTTTACCGAGTTATTTTGTCCTACTGTGCTTAAATCTCTGCACCATGAGTGAGAGGGAGGAAGAGGAGGATGAGTTTATATAGCACCCCTACTGACACAGATTATGATGATAACGTCTGAGGAATGATAAAAGGCATCATGTTGTAGATCCGTATTGTTTCTTTCTTTTTATTGTTATAAAAATGAAAATATCTGCAGGCTCAAACTTAGACATATGAGAGTTCAGGAATTATAATAAATTAAGATGGAAAAGAAATTAATTGAATTGGAGTAAAATTACATTTAGTTAGATAAATATGTAAATTTGAGTTGTGTAAACAATTATTGAGTTTTATAGACGTAAGAAATTATAAGATTGGGTGTTAATAAGCATACTCCCAACCATATAGCCCATTCATTTATGTTAATAGTATATATAATTTAAGTTTTCACATATTTAGGACTATGTTGACTACACATACTGATATTTCCAGATACTTTTACTGTAGAAATTTTGAGTTATCCATTTTTGAAATCCCAAATATTTTACATTTTCACAAGTGCTAAGCGTCTTTTTCTGACAAAGATGCAATGTTTGAGACACTGTAGTTTAAGATTTTGCCATAATCCAGGCCATCAGATCCTCTTAATCTCTTTAGGACTATGTTGACTACACATACTGATATTACCAGACACTTTTACTGTAGAAATTTTGAGTTATCCATGTTTGAACTCCCAAATATTTTTCCTTTTAACAAGTGCTGAGGGTCTTTTTCTGACAGAGATGCAATGTTTGAGACACTGCAGTTTAAGATATGCCATAATCCAGGCCATCAGCTCTATTCAATCTCTTCAAGACTATGTAGACTGACATTTCCAGACACTTTTACTGTAGAAAATTTTAGTTATTCATGTTTGTAATCCCAAATATTTTATCTTTGCCTTGGTCCAACATAGCAATGGATTTCATTACCAGTATTCCTAATTCCACTCAAAAAAGCTATCCTGACAATTCTCAGTTAGTCCATGGTGTTTTCCCTTCCTGTTTTAAAATCCAGAGGAATCATTTGTTATGCATTAAATAATTATTTATGAGGTATTTATCCCAATTGTGGATGTACATTTTAATACTTCACATACACATTATAGACCACAACAAACACAAATTGTTATAAATTATTTTAATCATGATTTCTTTTGTGTCCAAAGGTAAAATGTAATAGATTGTAACTTCAAGTAAAACATACAAACGATATTGTAATGGAGCCTCTGGCAGCTCTCCTCCCCCTCCCCTCTATGCTCCTCTCCTGACTAGAACCAGCTGTGACCACTCACATCATTAACATCCAGACCTTCTTAAGGAGTTCCAGTTCCGGCATTCATTGCCAGTTCGTTGCCCCTGATGGTGCATAGCCTGGTCACTAAGTTATTCATAGCTCGTGAGTTTATGCTCTTGTCTAACTTCGTCTTACGACTCGGCTTCAGGACTTCTAAACCACAAGTGGTCACCTGAGTCTCCTGACTTCCTGAGCCGAAGTTCCTCACGGAATTTCAAGAATCATCCCGTCACGCCACAAGCCATTGGTCAATCTCCAGCCATGCCACGAACCATTACTTACATCCAGTCACGCCACGAGCCACTATTCAGCTTCCTGCCTCGCCACGACTCCAAGCCAGGCAGGATCAAAATAAACCTTACTACTTACCTCATAACTCACCTGTGTTTTCCCTTCCGGTGTTTGCCTTGCCTAGCAAGTCATGACAGATATAAAAGATCACAATTTTTTTTATTTCACTTTAAAAAAGATTATAATCACACACAATTTTTTAATTTGCTAAAGAAAAATGAAACACACTACACCAATAACATTTAGACATTTTTTTTTGGAGTCTACAGACACAAAGTGCAATTCCAGTCTCTAATTCTTGCATTGTCCATCTGTGTTTCGTCCATTTGGAGACACTGCGCATGGAACCAACGAGAACAAGTGTCGCACTGAATCTATGAAAGAGAAAATAATTAAAGTGTCATTGTCAAGACATATAGATAATGTGATGTCAGCAGTAATGTTTATGCTTAACAAACATTGAGTTGTTACAATTTTGGCGATTAAAGGTGTAATCTGTAATCAATATCCAAAATAATTTTGTTTACTATTTTAAAATAAACTGGTTTCTGTGTTGAATACTAACATGACATAGCAGGACATGACATGAAAAATAAGAAATGATATTAGTAATATAAGTAATACTACCGCTGTAAAAAACGTCCTTTGTTGAAATGATTTTTTTATTATTAATGATTAAAAGCTTAGTAGTATATGTATGATAGTTTATCACACCTGAAGCTTTGAGGAGTTTGAGGGCCAAGGCTTTGCGCTCCTTCTCAATGTCTTTCCGCGATGTTCCGAATTCCATTTCTGGCATTTGTGGAAAGGCCTCCATCACCGCCTTTGCCATCTGAACAATGTTATAATGTGTTAAGAAACTATTCCTGCGTCATATAGTTTACTGAATATGCATTGAAACAGCCAGACATTGCATCTTTGTCAGAAAAAGACGCTCAGCACTTGTGAAAATGTAAAATATTCTGGTTTTCAAACATGGATAACTCAAAATTTCTACAGTAAAAGTGTCTGAAAATATCAGTATGTGTAGTCAACATAGTCCTAAAGAGAATAAAAGGAGCTGATGGCCTGGATTATGGCAACATTTTAAACTACAGTGTCTCAAACATTGCATCTTTGTCAGAAAAAGACGATTGGGCTTTGTCAAAATCTAAAATATTTGGGTTTTCAAAAATGGATAACTCAAAATTTCTACAGTAAAAGTGTCTGGTAATATCAGTATGTGTAGTCAACATAGTCCTAAAGAGATTAAGAGGATCTGATGGCCTGGATTATGGCAAAATCTTAAACTACAGTGTCTCAAACATTGCATCTTTGTCAGAAAAACACGCTCAGCACTTGTGAAAATGTAAAATATTTGGGATTTCAAACAAGAATAACTCAAAATTTCTACAGTAAAAGTATCTGGAAATATCAGTATGTGTAGTCAACATAGTCCTAAAGAGATTAAAAGGAGCTGATTGCCTTGATTATGGCTACATTTTTAACTACAGTGTCTCAAACATTGCATCTTTGTCAGAAAAAGACGATTGGACTTTGTCAAAATGTAAAATATTTGGGATTTCAAACATGGATAACTCAAAATTTCTACAGTAAACGTGTCTGGAAATATCAGTATGTGTAGTCAACATAGTCCTAAAGATGTTGAAAACTTAAATTATATTTACTATTAACATAAATTAATGGGCTATATGGTTGGGAGTATGCTTATTAACACCCAATCTTATCTTAGCCTTTTTATTAAAAAGTTGTATTTTATTAGTTGATAAGAGTAGCTAGTGTATTTATTCTCCAAGCATTCAGTTGACTTTCAGTGTTGTAAAATTCTTTTGAAAACCGGACTTCAGCCGTGGTTGATCTGTAACCGTAAAGCTGAGAATGCGAGAGCAGTGAAAATTATGGAGCGGCTCATTTGACACCGCAGTTCCGAATGACGGCTGGCTTGGCGGCAGTCTATATCTGCTAGTGACAAAATTGCTTTTTATGAACAGAAACTGAAATTGTCTTTGTCAGATCTTTGACCAGCAAACCCAGAAGAAATACAAATAAACGTCCTTTTTCCCGCGACAAACGAACCCGCTAAAATGAAGGAAGAAAAAAAAAGAGAGTCCCGCAGTCAATAGTTCTCAGTCCGCTCCTAAAATGATGCAAAGGAAAAATATTAGAATAATCCGTTGGAAAAAAGTTCCTCAAAAAATGAAGTCTCAATCTTCGCATGGTACCATGACTTGCAAAAAAAAAATGTACATCCAAAAAATAAATGTTAAGAGTCGGTCTCACAGCTTCCAAGCGTAAATCTGTAAACCGCTTCTTCGGGTGTGCTCCTCACGTCCGGAACGCCGCTTTCCGGGCCCCGGTCCTCCCGCAACAGCTCCGCAAAGATGAAGGTTAGGACTACGTATCTCCCGCTATTCTTCCAATACTGGTAGATGAATGAAGAGATGACAACTTGCGACTGCAGAACTTTCGGCGTCTGGCACCGCCACGCCCCTCCCCTTCAGCGTCTGACGTCTCTCCCCTTCCAGCGTCTCCCGCTCCTCTTTTCAAATCCCCTTTGGTTTCTGCCTCTAATGATTGTTTACCCAATCAAAAAGTCCCATAGTCAATGACACCATTAATTATATTTATAGGCAGTTCACACAGGATTTTATGCTACAATTCCCACATTTTCTTTTCATATGCATTTTCCCTTGAGCAATCAGTTTCTTTTCTCCTTATATTCTGCATTTTCTCATTATTCATTCATTGTACTTTTCTTTCATTTTTCAATGTGGCGGTGTCACATGTTGATTTACATTGATTTATCTTGCAAACTTTTCAAAACATTTGTCTGTTGAGAAACCTGTCTGTCTGTCCCACCTCAGGCCCAGAGTATCCATGGAGACATTTAGCCCTGGAAACAGGTCAATCCCTGTTTTCATACCACTCACTGCATTGCTGTCTGATCCTGTGTTATTTTAAAGTTTGCCAGCCCAAGAACAAACACTGATATCTGGGTATGTCGGTTCCAAAGACTGGATATGAGTTGGCGTAATTACACTGGACTTGGTAACCCTGGGTTAATGCACGTGCACGGCGAGTACATAAAGACATTCTCAATGGATCGCCGATTTCCGGAGTCACCATGGAAACGCGGAGTGAAAAAAAAGAAAGTGCTATACTTTAGTGAGACGGAGTCTGGATTTTTATTGATGGCATATGAAGATTATATGTCCATCAATAAAGTAACACGGCTGCATCATCAGCAAAAGAAAGAGTTTCTACTTGGAGAAAAAGAACAGACAAAGTAAACACACGAATTTCTGATCTTATTTCTATTTTCATTGAGATGCATATATATATATATATATATATATATATATATATATATATATATATATATATATATATATATATAACTTATCCAATTTTGCCAACTTAAATGAATTACTTCTAGTAGTAACAAGTAATTGAGTTAAATTTATTTAACCTAATTTCTTACGTCTATAAAACTTAATTAGTGTTTATTCAACTCAAATGTACGTATTTATCTAACTAAATGTCATATTACTCCAATTCAATTAAATTTTTTTCCATCTTTATTATAATTCTTGAACTCTCATATGTCTAAGTTTGAGCCTGAAAATATTTTCATTTTTATAACAATAAAAAGAACGAAACAGTATACATAAAGTGCAGTCATACATTTAGCAATTTTCCAACATTGATATCGCAGCACAGGACAGTAGTGGTGCTCATCCTCCTCTTCCTCCCTCTCACTCATGGTGCAGAAACCTAAGCATAGTAGCACAAATAACTCAGCAAAACACAGTAAAACAGCTAAACAACTACACATTTGGTCAAAAACCCACACTTAGACCCAAATCCATCCAGACAGACAAAGAAAATGGTATCCCACAATCCCTTGCGGTGCCGATCTAACAGCAGCACCAAAGTTACACCTACTTAATTGAATTAATTTGAATGAAAGTAAAATAACTGTCTGAAAACTACGTGTTATTTTTAAGCTGACTTAACTAAAAAATGATTTATCTTAAGTGAAGCAAATAATTAAGTTAGATCAAAGTAAAAAAATTTGTTTTTCCAACATCCATACTTTTTTCTCTCACGGTGGAAAGTAGTATTATCTGAGCTTCTTCATCCACTAAATCATCTTCAAATGGACACGCCATGCTTCTGCACCTCTCTGAGAACAAACTAACCTTCAACTAAACCTGCTCCGGACCAGGTTATGTTCAGAGCATGAGTTGCCAGGGGAACTAAGCATACCCTGAAACATACCTCCATTTCTGGAACCGAAACCTGAGGTTATCAACTTCCTTAGCCTCAAACTTACCGTGGGAGCTAGCATAACCTGCTTTCTGGAATACCCCCCAGAGCTATGATCAGCATCACAAAGCTCTGTGAGAGCCAGGAGAAGAGGTTCAACCCGTTGCAGCTTGAGTTCCAGATGTCCCTCGATGTCCTTGATCCTTATTAGTGCATATTAGTGCAGCAGAGACCACCAGGCACCATTTGATAGACCCCCCTCTAATTATGGCTTCCTGTTTTAGCGGTTTTGTGGTTTCCCATCATTGTGAAGTAGAATCCCCCAAGCTAGGGTTAGACTGCCGTGAGACAGGTTACCCTACTGAGGATGTGTTGTTGCAATAATAATTCTGGTTTTGGCTGCTGCCTCCTTGGATGCAGGAGTGTCAGTTAAAAAGGTCCTGCTGCTTTTGTAGCGTGGCCTGCAAAGCATCTGAGGTTTGAGCTCTTTTTAATCATCGGGGAAGTTTGTATTAGAGTGGCTTTGGTCTGGGACAGGTAATCCAGATTATAATCTATGAAGATTTGCTCCTAACAAACTAAACACAAAGCTTTATTTTTGACTATCAGTCAAAACTATTTTGGTTGAAATGTCTGCATTCAGTATCTATCTTCACTGTTCTCAGAATGCTCAAACATAACTGAAGACCAAAGCCAAGTTAGATTCCATCCTTATCGAGATCCATGTATTGAGTCATTCTGCACGTAAATGGAAAGAAAATGTGGCAAAATAAAAGCAGATGGCTTCAGGGCTTTAGATCTCATTGAAAGAATGTGCTTCTTTTGAAATTTACACCCATCATTGGGTGGGTCAGTCAGTGCGACTGAAGGAGCCACATAATGAGCAGGTCTGGTAACAGTCCCACTAAATACATTCATCTGAATCCCTAAAGAAAAGTCGTCTCGTTGTTATGCACTCCTACTCAAAACGAGGTTCACGTTTGGCGTGTTTTGCCATTTCCCAACCATGACACCCCTAAACAATATTGTTTTAAACGGGACAGAGTCCATGCAAATATCAGTTTAGTGCACACAATGGGGTTTGTTACACATGGACTGCAGATTCTGTTTAGGGTCTATGTTTGAGAGGTGGAAACTGACACGACTTCATGCAGAGACGTCTTCAGTCTTTGTCTTAAAGAGCAAACGGAGACACACCAACATGAGACAAAGACAGTACAGGGGAATACTTTGGAAAGGACGCAGGCAAAGTTTATGGAGACATTCTTTCACATATCAGAATTGTAATATTGGAGCTTCTGAATGAGTTCATAACTAAAATGGAACCAGTCAATGTAACTGCATCTGACAGCGATTCCGTGACCTATCCCTGTTTCACCAATATCACATTTAAACTATGAATGTTTCATTTGTGATCCGTCTGCTCCCCGTCTTCCGCCTCTCATTGCCCCAAAACCTTCATTGTTAGCACACCTGATATTTGATCTATACATCTACTTTTTTCCCTTTGGGATCTCACAAACTCCGGCTTTTAAAATGTTTTTTTCCTCGTGTCTGACGAGAACTGTGTGGTCTCCACATCAGCAGTACTTCCTGCAGACACTTGCCGCTCTTGGGAAGTCCGTGGTGTTTAATGAACTGAAGGAGCAGAGGTCATCCACACGTGACGGGATGACTTAACACAGACTAAGTGATTCTAAGGTGGTGGATGACTGGTTCATAACATTTAAACATCTTTTGGCATAAAACATTCCTAATCATTTTTATGGCAGCAGATTTAATAGACAGCAGGATCTACTTTTAATTCTTTTAAATAATTAGTTTAGTATCTTTTTTATTTTTTTTTTTACGAATTTTAAATGCAAAAAGTAATTATTCCAACCATTGTGACTTCATATTTTATGTCATTTGTAACTGTTTAAATATTTATTTTATAAAAATACTAACATTACCTGAGGAGATGTAAAGGCCAACCCTTTGTGCCAAAGGTTAGACGTTGCCTTGTGGTTTGAATTCTGCCTTCCTTTAATCCAACTTCCTATCTTATTTTGAAGGTTCTTCCTGCCAGTCTTAGTTTGAGTTTGACTTCCTTTGTCCCAGTCTCCCCTGATCGTTTGCACCTGTGTCTCATCAGTCCCGTCAGTATATATGTCTTGTTTCTGCCTTCCTCTGTGCTGTGCTGGTCCATACTGCCTACCTGCCTGCCTGCCTGCCTGCCTGCCTGCCTGCCTGCCTGCCTGCCTGCCTGCCTGCCTGCCTGCCTGCCTGCCTGCCTGCCTGCCTGCCTGCCTGCCTGCCTGCCTGCCTGCCTGCCTGCCTGCCTGCCTGCCTGCCTGCCTGAGCAGTTTTTTTTTAATGTATTTATTTATTTTTTGGTTTCCCTGCTTGGCAGTGCCTTCTGTTACCCAAACAAACCGCTTGAATTTGGAACCACCTGCCTTGCAGGGACGTGTTGGTCTGAAGAATGAAGCTGAGGGTGGAGGTGCGACATTCAAACTGTCTGAAAGTGTTCGTGTGGATAGGGAAGCGTCTCATCGTCGGTCTGTTTCTGTGCAGAAGAAAGACGCCTGTCATCTGCTCAAAGCTTCTTTTTTTTACAAAGGTTGGACTCTTTTGGAACTGGAGCAGAACTAGTTTATTTCCTCTAGATTTTATCGGCTTTGTTCAGACATAAAAGCTCTGTGCTCTTTTTGAAGAACTGTTGTGGTCTACGTTCCACCAAAGGCAGCTGGGATCCCAGGGCTACAGGGAACCTCAGACTGAACTCCTTGTGATGCTGAACATGTTCTCTATTAGAACATTCATTGATCCTCTGTGATGAAGGTTCAATCCTCAGTCACAGCAGAGCTTTGGTCAAAATGATGCACACACATCTGGTAACATTCAAGCTTTGAGCAGCTTAACAGAACAGGAACCGAAGTGAAACATTTCATCTGTATAATTTGGAATTTTCTTTTACAAAATCCCGACAACGCCTCTTTCCATCACAACTGCAGCCTGTCAGTTCTCTTCTGGTCCATGTTGAAGATGAAGGGGAAGAGCAGAGCTTTGCTGTTCAGTCCCACAGCAACATGGTGGTCCCCTGGTTGCTCCACTGATGGATTTGTCCTCATGGCTTTCCTCTGATTCTTGAATTTTCTTTTGAGGGGTTGGAACAGAGACCAGGACTCCAGAAGCATCTGGGAATCGTTTTCTGGGAATTAGAGAGCCAAACCTTGACTGATTGTGACTTCACTTTTAGCTTGAGTACTTCTATTTTCAGTTCTCTTTCAAAATCCATCCATTCGTCCATTTTCTAAACCCACTTATTCCTGTTGTGGGTCACACAGATACTGGAACCCACCCAGCAACTGTCGGGCAGAGATGGGGTACATCCATGACACTTCACCAGTCCATGGTGGAGCCACACAAAGACAGAGAAACACGCTAAAGGGACCATTTGATTGAATGAATGAATCTTTGGCATATCAAGGATAAACAGAATGTCAATGCCATTAAAGGGCCTATACCAGGGGTCTGGAACCTTTTTGCCCGAGAGAGCCATAAACGCCACATATTTTTAAAAGTAATGTCGAAAGAGCCATACAATAATGTAGCGTCCTTTTCCCACACTGAGGCACGGAGACTTAACCTCTTTTAAGGTTCTTTATTCTGGTTATTGTAGACCGCAACAAACGCCGTACAATAAATTCAGCAACTCCTCAATCTCTCCCGCTGAGATGAGAGCGCTTCTCCCAACTTTATGCCCCCCCCCCCCCGCTCCAGCCCTCCCATTTCCCTTATTCGGCCCATAGCTGAACCCCATTGGTCCAAACTACCTAACAACAGGCTAAGCGACAGAACTGAGAGCCAATCAGATATCTGCTTGATGCGTTCAATGAACTCCAGAACTTTTAACGCGACTCAGTCCGCAACAATATGTTTAAAACTAAATATATAAATGAATGTGAGCATTTGATGTAATTTTAACATTTTTAAAGTACGATAAGTCTGTGGATTCTATTTAATAACATCGTTATACTGTTGCTAACAAATGATGAGTATTTCTCGTGGGGGTTTTGCTGATGGTCTAGTCTGGTTGATACGTGGTGAGATTCAGCTTCATGCAGGCGTTGAGACTTTAAACGTGATCGTAGGTCTGAATGTTCTTTAGATGTGACAAAGACTCACATGCAGCCGTGGAGCCAAACACACACTCACACTGCAGTGAGTGACGGGCAGCGGGTTTTACGTTTTTACAATCCCTGTACCACTCACCTTGCTACCTGTGCCCACAACCCCCCCACCCCCACCCTCTGCTTTCTTCCTCACACATCCTGTCCCCGCAACTGCGCGCTCTTTCTCAGAGACGGGAGCGCGCAGTTTTAGGCACGGCAATTCACAGGTTTTCGTCAAATTCTGTGAAATAATAGATAATAGTAAACTGATGGAGCTGACGCAGATGTTTCTAACTAAACACCGCTACTACTGCGCGCCTCTGGCATGGCATCGCACCCGAGAAGGACTGGTCTAATGAAAAATATATATATAATTAAAGATTCGTCTGCGAGCCACATGTGACCATCAAAAGAGCCATATATGGCTCACAAGCCATAGGTTCCCGACCCCTGGCCTATACCATGCTAAATCTATGTTTCAGTTTTAAATGTATCATACATTCCTCATGTAACTAACGTTTTGGGTCATTTATCCCTTTAAATGTGTAAGAAGATAAGAACCATTTCAGCCAAAAATACTCAAGAGGTACTAATAGCATGCATTATAATAGCGCTTTGCAAAGATAAAAGTATTGACAGTACAATATATAACTGGATGAATCGCGTGTGAAAAGTCCTCACTTCTTGTTCCAACCAAATTAAATCAATTCAGTCTCCATTTTTTCACGATATGTCCGTCACCATGTTAGAAACAGACATCTTCAGTAAGCCATGATTGGTCCATTTACATTTCAATGGCAACCAACCAGAAGTGAGCAGGTTAGAAGGCCACACTCCTTCTACTAAAAGCGGGCTCTGAAGAATCCGTCAAACGCTTTGAACGTTCGACATGAGGCTACCTACTTTTTTTGAGGCATCTGATTGGTCAGTTTAAAACTTGAATAACTTACACTACAGCAAAAATGTGTCTCTCTGAGCCTGGAACAGGCGGGTCGGGCCAGAAATCGAGAGGCGGGTCAGGGCAGCAATAAGCTTGTGGCGCAGGCTTGGAGTCTGAAACTGGCCTGCAGTCGGCCGGCGGTTCGGGCTAGGGTGCGTCCGGCATCCCCTGGAACCAAGCCAGGACACCAAGAAAGACGGCGGCCCCGTCCCACAGCCAGATGACTCCCGTCTGACACAGAGGAGGGGAACTGGGCCCAGACTGCAGTCCAATGGGACCTGGTCCTCTCCTCTCCGCCTCCTGCCTCCAAGAGCCGCATGTCACCCCTGGATAAAGGTAGTAGTCTGGCTGGTCTACATCTGCCTCCCGGCAGAACGCGCCTAAAAGCAGAAGTCAGGCTGGTCCATAATGTTACGGTGGGGGTTGAGGGAGAACCCAGATAGAGAGAGGAGGAGGCAGGAGTTCCAGGTGAACAAACTCGAAAATACGACACAACACAGGAACCTTTCACAATAAAACAGGAAAATGAAACTCAAAACATAACAGAAACAAAAGAGAACCAGAACAAAAAAGTAAAGAAACTAAAACCGTGACACATTGACTGACTAAAAATAAATATTTTCTAAATATATATAAATTAATCAAGTATTTTTCTATACAAATGTGTCTAAATGTGTAAACCATGTAAATTTAAAGATGAATTAGGTTGAATTGAGTCGAGTGGATCAAGGTGAGGTGAGGGCAGGTTGAGGCGGAGGTGAGGGCGGGTAGAGGCGGAGGTGAGGGCGGGAAGAGGTGGAAGGTGAGGGTGGGTTGAGGCGGAGGTGAGGGTGGGTAGAGGCGGGGGGTGAGGGCAGGTAGAGGCGGAGGTGAGGGCGGGTAGAGGCGGAGGTGAGGGCGGGTAGAGGTGGGAGGTTAGGGCGGGTTGAAGCAGAGGTGAGGTGGGTAGAGGCGGGGAGTGAGGGCGGCTAGAGGCGGAGGTGAGAGCAGGTAGAGGCAGGAGGTGAGGGCGGGTAGAGGCGGGAGGTGAGGGAGGGTAGAGGCGGAAGGTGAGGGTGGGTAGAGGCGGGAGGTGAGGGTGGGTAGAGGTGGGAAGTGAGAGCGGGTAGAAGCGGAGTTGAGGGCGGGAGGCGAGGGCGGTAGGTGAGGGCGGGTAGAGGCGGGAGGTGAGGGAGGGTAGAGGCGGAAGGTGAGGGTGGGTAGAGGCGGGAGGTGAGGGTGGGTAGAGGCGGGAGGTGAGGGTGGGTAGAGGCGGGAGGTGAGGGCGGGTAGAGGCGGGAGGTGAGGGCGGGTAGAGGCGGAAATGAGGGCGGGTAGAGGTGGGATGTTAGGGCGGGTAGAGGCGGGAGGTGAGGGCGGGAAGAGGCGGGAGATAAGGGCAGGAGGTTAGGAAGGGTAGAGGCGGGAGGTGAGAGCGGGTAGAGGTAGGTGGTGAGGGCGGGTAGAGGCGGGAGGTGAGGGCGGGTAGAGGTGGGAGGTTAGGACGGGTAGAGGCAGGAGGTGAGGGCGGGTAGAGGCAGAGGTGAGGCGAGTAGAGGCGGAGGTGTGGGCAGGTTGAG
This sequence comes from Oryzias curvinotus, assembly GCA_023969325.1. Classification (NCBI taxonomy): domain Eukaryota; kingdom Metazoa; phylum Chordata; class Actinopteri; order Beloniformes; family Adrianichthyidae; genus Oryzias; species Oryzias curvinotus. Next base: position 4,612,368 of record CM043725.1, on the reverse strand, counting down.
GCGCAGGTAAGGGTGGGTTGTGAGGGTCGGTAGAGGCGGAGGTGAGGGTGGGTAGAGGCGGGAGGTGAAAGCGCATAGAGATGAGAGGGGAGGGGGGGCTGGAGGCGGGAGGTGAAAGCGGGAGGTCAGGGCGGGTAGAGGTGGGAGGTGAGAGCGGGTAGAGGCGGAGTTGAGGGCGGGAGGCGAGGGCGGGTAGAGGCGGGAGGTGAGGGCGGGTAGAGGCGGAGGGGAGGGCAGGTTGAGGCGCAGGTAAGGGTGGGTGGTGAGGGTGGGTAGAGGCGGAGGTGAGGGTGGGAGGTGGGGCGGCTAAAGGCGGGAGGTGAGGGCGGGTAGAGGTGGGAGGTGAGGGCGGGAAGAGGCGGGAGGTGAGGGCGGGTAGAGGCGGGAGGTGAGGGCAGTTAGAGACGGAGGTGATGGCGGATAGAGGTGGGAGGTGAGGGCGGGTAGAGGCGGGAGGTGAGGGCGGGTAGAGGCGGAGGTGAGTGTGGGTAGAGGTGGGAGGGGAGGGGGGCTGGAGGTGGGAGGGGAGGGGTGTGAAGGCGGGAGGTGAGGGTGAGAGATGAGGTCTTGTAGAGGTGGGACGTGAGAGCGGGTAGAGGCAGAGTTGAGGGCGGGAGGCGAGGGCGGTAGGTGAGGGGGGGTTGAAGCGGGAGGTGAGGGCGGGTAGAGGCGGAGGTGAGGGCGGGTAGAGGCGGGAGGTGAGGGCGGGTAGAGGCAGAGGTGAGGGCGGGTAGAGGCTGGAGATAAGGGCAGAATGTGAGGGCAGGTAGAGGCGGGAAATGAGAGCGGGTAGAGGCGGGAGGTGAGTTCGGGTAGAGGCAGGAGGTTTAGGGCGGGTAGAGGTGAGAGGGGAGGGGAGGTGGAGGCGGGAGGTGAGGGCGGGAGGTGGAAGATAAGGGCAGGAGGTGAGGGCGGGTAGAGGCAGGAGATGAGGGCGGGTAGAGGCGGGAGATGAGGGCAGGTAGAGGCGGGAGATGAGGGCAGGTAGAGGCGGGAGGTGAAGGCGGGTAGAGGCGGGAGATGAGGGCAGGTAGAGGCGGGAGAAGAGGGCAGGTAGAGGCAGGAGGTGAGGGCGGGTAAAGGCGCGAGATGAGGGCGGGTAGAGGTGGGAGATGAGGGCAGGTAGAGGCGGGAGATGAGGGCAGGTAGAGGCGGAGGTGATGGCGGGTAGAGGAGGAGGTGAGGGCGGGTAGAGGCGGGAGGTGAGGGCGGGTGGAGGTGGAGGTGAGGGTGGGTAGAGGCGGAGGTGGGGGCGGGTAGAGACGGGAGGTGAGGGTGGATAGAGTCGGTGGTAAGGGCGGATTGAGGCGAAGGTGAGGGCGGGTAGAGGCGGATGTGAGGGCGGGTAGAGGCAGTGGTGAGGGCGGGTTGAGGCGGAGGTGAGGGCGGGTAGATGCGGAGGTTAGGGCGGGTAGAGGCGGGAGGTGAGGGCAGGAGGTGAGGGCGGGTAGAGGCGGGAGGTGAGGGCGGGAAGAGGTGGGAGGTGAGGGCGGGTAGAGGCGGGAGGTGAGGGCGGGTAGAGGTGGGAGGTGAGAGCGGGTAGAGGCGGGAGGTGAGGGTGGATAGAGTCGGTGGTAAGGGCGGATTGAGGCGAAGGTGAGGGCGGGTAGAGGCGGATGTGAGGGCGGGTAGAGGCAGTGGTGAGGGCGGGTTGAGGCGGAGGTGAGGGCGGGTAGATGCGGAGGTTAGGGCGGGTAGAGGCGGGAGGTGAGGCAGGAGGTGAGGGCGGGTAGAGGCGGGAGGTGAGGGCGGGAAGAGGTGGGAGGTGAGGGCGGGTAGAGGCGGGAGGTGAGGGCGGGTAGAGGTGGGAGGTGAGAGCGGGTAGAGGCGGGAGGTGAGGGCGGGTAGAGGCGGGAGGTGAGGCCGGGTAGAGGCAGGAGGTGAGAGCGGGTAGAGGTGGGAGGCGAGGGCTGGTAGAGGCGGGAGGTGAGAGCGGGTAGAGGCGGTAGGTGAGGGCGTGTAGAGGCGGGAGATGAGGGCGGGTAGAGGCGGAAGTGAGGGCGGGAGGTGAGAGCGGGTAGAGTCGGAGGGGAAGGCGGGTAGAGGCGAGGGGTGCGGGCAGGTAGGGGCGGAGGTGAGAGCGGGTAGAGGTGGGAGGTGAGGCCCGGTAGAAGCGGGAGGTGAGGGCCCGTAGAAGCGGAAGTGAGGGTGGGAGGTGAGGGCGGGTAGAGGCGGTAGGTGAGGGCGGGTAGAGGTGGGAGGTGAGGGCGGGAAGAGGCGGGAGGTGAGGGCGGGAAGAGGCGGGGGGTGGGAGCGGGTAGAGGCGGGAGGTGAGGGCAGGTAGAGGCGGAGGTGTGGCGGATAGAGGTGGGAGGTGAGGGCGGGTAGAGGCGGGAGGTGAGGGCGGGTAGAGGCGGAGGTGATGGCGGGTAGAGGAGGAGGTGAGGGCGGGTAGAGGCGGGAGGTGAGGGCAGGTGGAGGTGGAGGTGAGGGTGGGTAGAGGCGGAGGTGAGGGCGGGTTTAGGCGGGAGGTGAGGGTGGATAGAGGCAGAGGTTAGGGCGGGTAGAGGCGGGAGGTGAGGGCGGGTAGAGGCGGGAGGTGAGGGCGGGTAGAGGCGGGAGGTGAGGGCGGGAAGAGGTGGGAGGTGAGGGCGGGTAGAGGCGGGATGTGAGGGCGGGTAGAGGCGGGAGGTGAGAGCGGGTAGAGGTGGGAGGTGAGGGCGGGTAGAGGCGGGAGGTGAGGGCGGGTAGAGGCGGGAGGTGAGGGCGGGTAGAGGCGGAGGTGTTGGCGGGTAGAGGCGGGAGATAAGGGCAGGATGTGAGGGCAGGTAGAGGCGGGAGATGAGTGCGGGTAGAGGCGGGAGATGAGGGCGGGAGGTGAGAGCGGGTAGAGTCGGAGGGGAGGGCGGGTAGAGGCGGGAGGTGAGGGCAGGTAGAGGTGGAGGTGAGGGCGGGTACAGGCGGGAGGTGAGGGCAGGAAGAGGTGGGAGGTGAGGGCGGGTAGAGGCGGGAGGTGAGGGCAGGTAGAGGCGGAGGTGAGGGCGGGTAGAGGCGGGAGATGAGGGCGGGTAGAGGCGGGAGATGAGGGCGGGAGGTGAGAGCGGGTAGAGTCGGAGGGGAGGGCGGGTAGAGGCGGGAGGTGAGGGCAGGTAGAGGTGGAGGTGAGGGCGGGTACAGGCGGGAGGTGAGGGCAGGAAGAGGTGGGAGGTGAGGGCGGGTAGAGGCAGGAGGTGAGGGCGGGTAGAGGCGGGAGGTGAGGGCGGGAAGAGGTGGAGGTGTCGGCGGGTAGAGGCGGGAGGTGAGGGCGGGTAGAGGCGGGAGGTGAGGGCGGGTAGAGGCGGGAGGTGAGGGCGGGTAGAGGCGGAGCTGGACATCAAGCCAGAGATGGAGCAGTAGTGAAAGGTCCTCAGACGAGGATGCCAGGATCTCTGGACTCATCACCTTCAATGCCACAGTTTCACAGACACACTTTATCTGCTGCCATTGGCTCAAATATTAGACTTGATAGGACGTGCGACTAAAGGCGTCGCCCCCCCTCCCCAGGGCTGCCCAAAGTCAAGACCAAGAACCCTGAATGTTTTGGTTCCTAAACCGTCTGTTGTCTGTCATTAACAAACCAGCTAATGGCTGCTAAAGCAAAGACGTTACATAAAATAATGTATGAGCCGTAGGTAAACTCCACATCACCACACTCAGAAACATTTCCTTCTAAGCTGAGGAACAACTTGCACACAACATCTGTGAACAGAGAGGCCAGCTGAGCAAAGGAAAGGCCAGAATGCTGCTCTGATCAAAGCTGGAACAATAACAAGTCTGTGCTCCAACTGGAGGATGCTGAGAGTGACGGATGGGTCCTGAAGCTGGGCTCTGTACGTCTGACTGCAAACAAGGGGCTCTGTCTTTGATGGCGGCTCTTTTCTGCCTCACTGCTGCTCAGGAAACAGATGGCTCTGAGGACTTTAACCACTATCCCAGAAGAAACTCCACTGAACCGTGACGACACATTACGTTTTGTTCATGTATACTGTAAAGTCACTGAAGACAGGAGTCATGTTTTTTGAATGGACAGTTGGACTGAAGTACCTTCAAGAAGCAAGTACAACAAATACACATATTTAGTATCATTCATTTGTCACAGCAAAGTTGTTTAGGTGAATTTACTCCTCTTTGTTTTCTTCCGAATTATGGTGATACGTTTGAATTCTTCTGATTCTTATTCGCATTACTGTCAAGGACTTGAGCCCTTTCTGTCTCATCCTCCATGTGTGATCACAAAAAGACAGTGTGGCTCACAAATGCTTGGAGCAGAAACCAGACCAGGACCAGTGTGGCAACCGAGTGACCAGATAGTTTCTTAAACGTGTGAACCACCTCTAGCTATAGGTTGCCGCCATAAGTGTGTGAATGTGGTGAGAATGGGTTAAAGCAGCTGATTAGTAGTGGGATGGTCTCCAGGACAACCAATTCCTGCACGTTTCTTGTCACAGCAACTTGATCCAATTCCTGCAACTTTAGCCAAAAGTTCTCATTTTGATCAAGTTCCCCCATCAAATGGTCGTGTCAATGATAAACCAATCAAATTTAAAGGTTCAAACATTTACAAACATTGACATCATCAGTCAAACCAATTATGTCATGTGTGAATTTACCATGTGTGTGAATATACTATGTGTTTATAATGTGTATGAATTTGTGTGAATTGACCATGTGTTCAACTCAACCTTGTGTGTGGTTTACTGTGTGTGAAAATTCACACTCAGTTTACTGTGTGTATTATTTCTAACATGTGTGTGAATTCATGTGTTTGTTAATTTACCATTTGTGTGACTTTACCATGTCTGTAAAATAGAGAGCATGACGCGTTCTTGGCGGCTGAGAAAGCACCGGAAAGGGATGTAAAAACAGGGAGGGGCGAACGGAGTCTGTTCAATTTTGGGTTTTAAGTGGATGGATGGGAGAGGAAGCTGGGGGGGCAGAATCTGCTTTCTAAAATAGTCATTGGTGCTAGAAAGTTTCTAGCATTTTTGGCAAAGATTCTGTAAAATTCTGCATTTTTTGTTCATTTTTGTGTGAAACACAAAACGATGAGGTAACCTGGGCGAAAATTGGTTTAGTTGATGACTTTGGTGGGGAGGTTTACTGTCAAGCGCCAAGACGCCGAAGAGGCAACCAAAAGAAGGTCAAAGCCATCTGGTGCTCCATTTAGAAAAAAAGAAGAGGAGAAGCGAGAAGAAGACAAGGTTTTGTCCTTCCAGCTAGGGATGTGCGTTTTCTACTGCTACCTTCCACAGCCACGTCAACCACCAAAGCTTCTTTTTTTAGTGGTCAATGGCTAAAACCGAAGAATACAACGCAGTTTTAAGGCCACCAAAGAAAAAGTAAAATTATGAGATTTAAAGTTGTACATTTACGATGCAGACATCGGTGTCCCTGCAGATGTCCACTTCAGTCCTTCTTACAGATCTCTACGTCTGTGTGACGCTTCCATCTGAGGAGGAGCACTTTTGGCATTTTTAACGTCCTGATGCTAATATAACAGATTATTTTCATTCATCTTTGTTGTTTTATGTGGAAACGGGTCGTTTCATCTGGAGGAGGGGGCATATGGAACACTGTTTACACACTGGCGTTCTGTGCATGACAGGTTTATGACGTGATGAGACAAATGGACTTCTGGGTAGAGCCCTGCGCGGGACTATTTTCTTCATCCCGCTCCCGCCCGCGCCGGCCGAATTTCTGACCAATCCCGCCCGCTCCCGCAACGTATGAGTTACACTCCTGCCCGCATCCCGCAATATGTATGTCCACTCCCGTCCGCACCTGCAAAACTTGGAGAATTTATTCCTGCACTGTAATAGAGATGCATTGATTTTGTATCGTCTCCCGTCCCGCAGGAAAAAAAACACGTATTTGTATTGATATTAAAGAGATTCATGTCCCTCCTCCAGCCTAATTTTTCCATGCATTCCTCTTTTGCGTAATCTGCAACTTAATTATTAAATATATTTTCACTAATCCTGTTCGGTTAAAAGTGTGCGTGTGTCCGCGTGCAGACAGACGGCCTGAAGGAGTATGCAGGCTGCAGCCAGGGGTAGTTGGCCTGAAGCGCTGAACCAGCTGATAAAGCTGCAGGTCAAAGTCATTTGAATTTATGGAGGAGAAAAAACATTGTAATGGTTCAACAGAGCTGAAAATCTATGAATTATTTCCTAACGGAAAAATACTTTTTTTTAGCTTCAGCCTTTTCCAGTTTTTGCTGTTTTGCGCCTCAGTTGGGCTTCAGCACGCAGATCTGAACACCATGCGTCTCTCACGATGAACCTCGTTTGTGGTTCTTCTCTGCTTCATCCATTAACATCATGTCTCTGCCTGGAAACCTGCTCCTTCCTATCCAGCGCAGTGTTGGCAGATAGAGTAACAGCTCTTTCATCTGTGTGCTGCACTATAGACTAAAGCCCCCTGACTATCGTGTCAACCTATGATGACCGTATTTTGCGCTCTGTGTTGCACACTTTAAATGAGCAGCAGACCACTGAACATTTGTGCGTTTATTTATGGGTTCTTTCCAGTACAGCAGCGTACGTAGGCTCATACAGGTGGGTGTTTTCTTGGAAAACCGAACTCTCAGCGCTCATCCGATCTCTCTTCTCTTCCCTCTCTTTCATGCTGCTCTGCGCGCTCCCGCATGACGTCAGTCTTGCTCGACAGCGCTCGTTCCACCTGCTGGCCATTTACAGTACTACACGATTTGTAATGAACCCACAACACTTCAAACTGTTTTAAAATTAACAAGGGGGTGGTTTATTTTTCACTGTCCCTACATCTGTGTAGAATACACTGGGAGCGCGGGGAAAAACAACTCTCAGCTGCAGAGGATGTGAACAGGTGAACAGGTAGAGAGGAAAAGCAGGTAGAGAGGCGGGGGAGGGGCTTTGGCTTCAAACTATCAGATGGAAACATGGGCGTCAGATTCAGACGCAGCGTAGACTGCGGGAGTTAAAGCAGAGACTTTCTCTGGGATAATATTATGAACTCAAACATGGAAACATGATTACCAAGTAGAACTCTCCAAAATAATAAACCGGATCTCTCCACATTCTTCGTGTCTAGCATGCATTGATGCACGCATCGCTCCATGCAGGGATCAGACCATAACTTTAGCTCGTAGCTCCGCCCACACGCGACCGCGGTATCAGGCTTTAAAGAGCATAATTTCTAAGAGGCGGGGTGGAGCGTTGCACACCCCCAACAACAGGTTAGATGACAGTGGCCATTAGGCGTCTCTACCTGGTGAGTTCACGGAGCTTACATAAGAATCCAACAGCCTAGCCCAGCCACAGCACAGCCTAACGTGGTCCGCGCTAATAAATATTCATGAGATATCCATGGCCACACTGATCCCGCAGGGTTTTTTTTTTTGCCGCCCGCTCCCGCCCGCAGCACAATTCAAACCGCCCAATCCCGCGAGATTTGGGTTGGGTCCCGTGGGACCCGGCGGGACCCAACCCCAATGCAGCCCTCCACTTCTGGGTATGTGAATGAATAGGAAAATAAAGCATTGCCCCTCTACACCCAAACGTGTCTCTGAGCTCCTTATTTTACAGATGAAACTCCACTTTACTAACACCAAACCCTGGAATGACGACTACGCTGACAAGAATTTAAGTTTAGTCACCAAAAGCTTCAGAATTTCTTTGTTTTTTAAAAAGTATCCGGAAATAAAGCTTCACAAAATGCTCCACATCTTTCATCTTCAAGCTAGGCTCCGATAAACGTTGTTTTTTTTCTCTCGTCTCGACAATATTCTCGACTTTTATTTTTACTTTTGACTTCTATTTCCTGTAAGTGAGGAACACAAAAAAAATTATTCAGTCAGACAAAACTCTTGCAGTCGAATACATTTATTTTCACATACTTAATTTACATCTAAGTTGCATTCACAAACTTTGATTGGCATAAGGCTCCGTACAATTCCATGAGATAACTTCCATAAACTTTAGGGTAAAAACCCCCAAAACCAAAGATCATCAAGAAGAAGGAAGAAAGAATGTAAATGTATAATCAGTGTGTCATAAGATGAGGTGTGTTTTGGCGGCATTCCATTTTCATTTCATTCCATTTCCAAGTAAGACTGCTATGTGTGACCCGGCACCTTTGACCGTTGGGCCGCCCCCGTTCGAGTACAGCGCCTCGAAGGGGACATACTATCTAGTGGAACTGCTATGTGTGACCCAAAAATTTACATTCATTCCACTGCCAACATATTGATTGATTTAAGTCAGAAGTGTCATGGGACGCAAAGGAGGTCCACCGCCCCATCACTTTCAGTTCAGCAATCGGTACGTCGAGCAGTCATCGTTGCAACACCAGATCAAGGAATGCAGGGGTGTCGTCATTCGCCAGAAATGGAGAAGCAGGCCAGAGAGCAGGGACTCGCAGGCTCAGGATGCGATGCATAGATAAAATACAAAACCATAATTAGTCTCAGCAATAAATACATATATAACCTAGAAACTGATTAGTTTTACACTGATTGCGATAAATGGAATAACAACGCTTTTAGAGAACAATCTGAGAAAGTCAAATTTAGTAGAAAGTTAAGGAAAGTCCCATTGTGGATTCATCGCACCATAGAAACCACCAGTATCATAAATTCCAACAGTGAATTGATAGTGAAATAAAGAACCTGCACAATATCTTAACACCAATTTTATATACACCAATTGTAAAGAAGTAACCTTTGACAGTTCCAGAGGGACGCACCTTCAGAAGGTCATCGAGAATTAGGCGATGGGATGGGTAACCAAGGGCCAAGGAGATTGTAGATGAGGAAGGTCAACGTCCCACGTAGCAATGGATTGCAGCTCAGCTGAAATTTGATTCTCATATTTGATATTAGTGGTTCTCAATAGGTGGACAACAAAACACAGACTGCCGAATTTTTTAGCCAAGGCCGTCTGGAGATCCATAAGGGATCGTAGGTTTTGATAGTTAGACTGAACCTTAAATTTTTTAGAGGCGGAGCATAACAACCTCTAAATGTAGATGCATCTAGCCGAGTGTCATCTGCTTAAGCAGGGCAGATAGAAGACTGGCTTGTGGACACAAGAATTAACTCTTGAACTAAGCTCTAGAGCGTAAATGATGAAGTTTCTACGGTCAGGGTTAATTTGCTCATGGTGTTATTTAAACACCAACCAAGACAACCGATGACACATAAGACTAGTATCTCACTCTTTAAAGAGCCTTAATATAATCTCCATGGCTAAACTCTCATAACCACACGATCCTTTAAAAAACCATTAGAGCCGTGGATTCTGGTGGCCGGATGTACACAACCACTCTTCATAAATCTTCCTCCCCAAAACCAGAGGGCTCAGCCACAGAAGAACAAGCGGAGGGAGACTGAAGACACGACAGGCATCATCATAACAAAACCACTCCAAGCATTGAGAAGGACAGGCCAAAAAAATGCAAGACATGAATATCCAGAACAGGAACATGGGATCAAACTACCCGGAACAAGAACACAAGATGAATGGATGACCGTGGGACCAAAGCCACAGCAAAATCAGGTGGCTCAATCATTGAACAAACAGCCATCAACCAAAGAATGAAATAAAGTACACGCTGCACAAAAGTGAGAGATGACCTAAAGGAAGAGGCATGCACCAATGAACCATCCAGATCCAGAAGAAGAAAAGAAATCCGGACGGATGGAGGACCATACGTCACAAACAACGCGGTAACCCAGATTAGAAAATGAATTCAAGCCACAGAGATGCAAAAGACCGGGCATACAGGGGAACATTGACCACCGAGAAAACATCAATAACGCGCAAAACGAAGGGGAGCCCATAGCCTACACAGGTCCAGTACAGGGCTTGTGATAATACAGTCGATAGCATGAGGACTGCCAAGACAGCCGAAAGGTAAATCGATAAACACATCGAGTGCCGACTGAATGTCGAGAGACGCCACCGGGAGGCATAGAGACAGGACACTGAGAACATCAGTGATAACAGTCAGCCCCAGCCACAAATCGCGTCCGGAGTAAAACGTGGAGAAGGCATGGGCAGCCGAAGTAAGAACAAACTAATCCGGAAGGCGCACGAGGAATCAGGCCACTGACGCCAGAAAATGGCTACGAGGCGCCAAAGGTCCAAAACAAGTTCCAACAACATGAACACATCCCAGGGCCACCCTCAGTGGCGGCCTCGAAACGAACCATACCGCGAGCAGGCGGAGGCGATGAACGAAGATCGCTGAGTTAATCAAAACAAGCCACAGATAAAAGACATAAAAGAGACAAATCATAAGCAAAAATCCACAGAGGAGAGAGGGGTCCAACAAAGATCAAAGCAAACGCTGAGTAAACCACTAAATGCACAGCAGCCACGACAGAAACACAAAAATAAAGAGAGCCACCAAAATAATAAAGCCAGCGTTGAATAACAGGCAAAATTCACATTCGGCTCCTAAATAACATACAGCAACAGATAAAACGCCGAAAGCCACAACTAATTCAGCCAGCATGAGAAACCTGTCCAGACGAGGACCACCAGCCCTGAACCACAGGAAAGACCCCACAACCCCTGAAAACAGGTGAGTTAATTACCTACCGCCCTAGGGGGGAAAGAGACTGCAGAGTTTTGGTGCCTGAAAAGCGAACTTGTTCGCATTTTTCTCCCGAATTTTCTCTAACCATGGCCCCAAAACTGCATCGTAGAATTAGGCCTAAAACGTTTGCTCTACCTTAACTCTTAACGTTAGTGGTAACCCTGAGCCCTTCATGACTCCTGTGTCTGCTGTAACACCAAGGGTTTATCGTGTAATTAGTTCACAAATGTTGAATGAGCTGTGAGTGTCAAACAGCACGCTGCCGCCGTCGCTGCCGCCGCCGCTGCCGCTGCCGCTACCGCCGCCGCTGCCGCTACCGCCGCTGCTGCCGCCGCCGCTGCCGCCGCCACTGCCGCTGCCGCTACCGCCGCCGCTGCCGCTACCGCCGCTGCTGCCGCCGCTGCTGCCGCCGCCACTGCCGCTGCCGCTACCGCCGCCGCTGCCGCTACCGCCGCCGCTGCCGCTACCGCCGCTGCTGCCGCTACCGCCGCTGCTGCCGCCGTCGCTGCCGCCGCCGCTGCCGCCGCCGCTGCCGCCGCCGCTGCCGCTGCTGCCATGAGAGGCTAATGGGGCACATAGCTTCAGAGCAGTCATTACTTTAATAATCATTTGTGGCAGCCTAAACATTTTTCAAATGTTCTTTAACCGGTTAACTGGGGATTTTAAGTTAAAGTGGGCTCCTTTTGAGCCTGAATGTATGTATGTATATTTTGATTTTTTTCCATGATGTTGGGTTCTATAATTAGTCAATGGAATTTTCATACGTCTGTAGGTAGTTTCAAAGATGAATATTTACTATTTACTTCAACTTTATGATGACAAAACCTTTTTTAACCAGTCATAACTAGAAATGTGCCAAAAACCAGCTGACTTTAGAGTTTTAGATCGGCATATTTTATAAAGTTTTAGCCGTCTTTTGTATCCAGTTGACATGGACAAACAAAATTCAGTTGTAACTGTTCTGGGGTTGGGGGGGGGGGTCTTGCCTGGGGAGCAATTCAGTGCAGAACTGCCACTGATTATTAGTAACAAGATGCACTAGGAGAGATAATGAAAACTACAATGGTATTAACCTTAGCGGGGGGTTGGTCACTCAAGCTCCATGTCCTAAACAAACAGGTTTACTGTAATCTCTCAATGTTCAGACCTTTAGGGAACATGTGTTCAGTTCTATGGAACAAAATCAAAGATCTGAATCCAGATCAGAAATAATGTGACTGGCAAGCTGAATGCATTATGTACAGGAGGCATGACACGGATGAGACTGACTGATTGACAAGACCTGCAGCCAATCAGGATGCAGATCACAGTGTGCTGTAAGAAAGCAAGAAAAACACACAAAAAAAAAAACACAAAAGCAGCAAAGTGCACAAAAAAGTCACCCAAACTGTGTTTTAGTAAGGGACCACTTTTCCCAGTGTGTTGCCTTCACTTAAAAACAGGAAAGGCTACACGCCTGCATTTCTAAATCGACATGAATTTCTTTGGACAATCTACAGATTATAGGTTATAAATAAAGATTATAAACAATTCATTTAATACTTATTTTGCATGGTTTAGGACACTGATTTCTACACAAAAATGTACTACTGCTACTCCTACTACTACTAGGACTACTACTATGACTACTACCGGTAATAATAATAATTAAGATTTTGTTGTCTGGATTATTTTAATCATTTTTTTCATCTTTTTTGATCATAATGCCTTTATTAAGATCATTTACCATTTCTGTGTATATGGACGTATATTCATGGATGTGTACACGTATAGATACTTGTCTACTACGTGTGTTTGCTTTTCTTCATCAGTCAATTCATGCCTACATATTCAAACTACAGGTTCTCCACATCTATGTGCACAGTATTTCCCCTTCATTTGCGGGGGTTTGGGACAGACACCCACCCACGAAGACGCACAATATGCAAAAACGGAAAGCCACCCTCCACCCCCGCGGCCGAAGAATGTGGTCATGATCCGACTCATCAGGAACTCTGCTGAAGCATTTCTGATGCTTTGTGAAACATTAAAAACATTGGAATGTTGCTCAACATAAAGAGCAACATAGACTGTACTGTAGCGATTAGAAGTGTCTCTCTGTGTCTCTGTGCCTTAAACCCAGGAGCTTCCTCCTTCATCAGTTCAGTGTCAGAGGTCATCTTAGTTTTTATCTGAACTTTTTAGAAAAATCAATGCAAGTCTGAGCAACAATCACAAAAACCGCAAGACCTCACTATGGAAATCTGGATGTGTTAGCTGAAGCCCGGCAATGCTGTTGCTGCCTTTAGTTCTGTTTTTCAGGATGATGTGTTGTTATGTGCCTCCTTGAGACAACTTGGATGAAGTGAACTGAAAATCATGGAATTGAGAATCCTCACCTTAAAGTGCTGCTGTGTTTATTACAAACGTCTTGGTGGATCAGCTGCTCCTAAACAAGCATCATGTCACACTTTACTTCTAAACATGGTGTTTGACTCCTAACTGAATCCACAAACATGAGGATCCCTCTGTCGTTCCTGTGAAAGAGCCCAATACAGAGTGAGAGAACATGAGTGGGAGAACATGAGTGGGAGAACAGGGGGACATCCGCCAACCTTCCCTGTCCCTTTGGTTTAACACAGAATGCAGGTATGATCTTGAGAGAGCCTTCATGCATTAGCCAGTGCCCTCAACCATAGACTGTTTCACACCATTTGGAAATATTGACTAGAGAAGTGAACTGTGACGCTTGGCTCCCTCAAGCCAAACATGATGCATGCACCTCCTCCTTCTGTGGCCCCTCACAGCTCAAACCTGTCCACAGCAAATGGAGCCACAGGGGGCCGATGTGCTGACTGCAGCCCAACAAGCTGCTGGCTCACGACCTTTGATCTCTCATAAAAGAGCATGTCCCTGTGGACACAGATCTCCTCAGTGTTTGTCGGCTGTTCTGCACAAAAACGCCGCCTGGCCCTGTTGACACGGGCATTAGGCAGACAATGGGGGACAGAATGGGAGGCCCCCGTGGACACCAGCACTTCCTGTCACGGATGGTGTGCTGGAAAATCACCATTTCTGTCTCCAAACCAGAGTGCTGTTGTAAACCTAATACATGAGAGTACAGAGACAGAGTGTCTCCATGAGTCAGAGAAACAACATGACTTCCTGTTTCAAATGAGCCCAAAGTGGCTGATGGTCCTCTGAGACTGTGTGAAGGATGCCCCACATGGAAGGATGAGCCATTCATTTCCAGAGCAGTCCTCAAATATTTATGGTCATTTGATCTGCCTCATTCAAGATGACGTGACCCCCCCCCCCCCCCCCGTGCTCCTCCACATCTGCTCTCCAACTGCCCGCCCGTCCGTCTCTGACAGCCACAAGTGGCTGAAATCTCACAGTCATGGGAGAAAACCTGGTGTTTGCTTTTCACCCCCCTGTGTTCGAGGAAAACAAAACCAAGACTGTATGACACAGGGGTGATGAAGAGCTCCCCCACAGTTCCCAGCCTTTGCAAGAGACCCCCACATGACCCACCGCAGACAGTAGGCATCTGCCCACACCTGTCTGCTTTCAGACTCTGAATGAGCTGTTAGGTCCTACTGCAGGCCTGTGGCTGCAGCTGAGTATGACACCTGACGTGAAGTTTGGGTTTCTGTCTCAAATTTTTGAGGGAGGGGCCTAAAACCCCAGTTTACCAAGCAACAATGAGTTACAGTACTCTGTTACATTTCCTCATGTAACTTTGAGAAGGTTGCACTTGTTGGACCGGCCCCATACTGAGTAACTCTTCCTCCCTTACACTAACAGATGGACAGTTGGACTGGAGCACGGTTACCATCTTGTTGCGTCTCGTCTGAGTAGTGGGATTAGTAGCTTCTGGAGTTTTAAACATGGTCCCATTTTTGTCTGATCTGAGTTTCCAGCAGCTGAAGAGTAGCTGGTCAATTTGATGTAATTTTTCTTCAGTGGAGCTCAAAATGTTCTCCAGCAGCTCAGTTAAGACTCTTTAGCCTACAGACACACTGTCCCTGTGACGCCAGACACTGACCGAACCCTCAGCCCTGGACGTTCATGTTGAACAAGCAGGGAGGGGCTTCTTCTTTGGTTCTAAATGTCCACATGGTGCAAATCTCATGAATCTAGCTCCAGGCTTTTTCTTTCAGAGCTGTATTCTACAGTGGCCCAGAAGAGTCACAACACTTTAGATTTCACAACACAAAATAACACACTAAAATTCATCACAACCCTAAAAATAATAACTCACAAAACTTTAACTCACTGAGTTATTGTGTTGTGAGTCAATTGTTTCGTGTTGTGAGTTATTTTTTTAGTGTTGTGACGAACTGTAGTGTGTTGTTTTGTGTTGTCCTGTTAAATCTAAAGTGGTGTGCTGTGATCCTTCTGGGCCACCGTACTATTCCAAAATTTGAAAGATTCTCCTTCATGATCCATTTTCCAAAGGTTGGCATTTGTGTGATTGGAAGGGACGCCGTCCGTACGTCACTACCAAGTCCGAGTCCCTGACTGGCCAAAGATCAACGGGGTTTAGTTTTCACCGTGCGTTCAATGGCCGCGCTTTTTGTGCTTTGACCCTGAGCATGTCTTAAAGATGTGCACAGCTTCGTGTGAATGTGAGGGTTTTGAATACGGAAGCTCAAAATGTGCATTTCCACACGCGTTTTGCCAAAGACAGTGTAACGGTAGCTTGAGAAGGAAGCTTTGCTGCTGCATTCTGTGGTTCAGCATCGTCCTGCTGCATGTTTTCCTGAAAAACATCCAGCTGTCCACATTGCTTTAAGCACTCACACATCACCATCACAGAGAGCTTTTTATTAAGTATTCCTAAATCTCTGCCTCCATTCTCTCTCAGAATGAGGGACGTCTGTTTCTTTTCCATCTACTCATGTAATGGAGCTTAAATTACTGCTGTTATAACTGTTATAAGACCTGCAGCTGCCTCATGTTTGGTAAAAGTGAAACATTTCTCAGCTGAAACATTGGTTCTACTTTGGTTTCTTGTAGAGTTTAGCTTTGTTTGGCTTACCTTCTCCGTCAGATGATGATCTGAAAGCAGAACGCATGACTCGCATCATCCTGAGCTTGGCCCAGGAGGACAGAGGGGGAGAGGAAGGTTTGCAGTCTGAGAAGAGTCACTTCACTGAAGTATGACAGCGTGAGCCGCAGTGAAGACCTTCATCAACAAGCTGCAGCCACACTCTGACCCCTGAGGCTGTCCAGTCCTCTGTATGGAGGGTTTGAATGGCCACTGTGTCAGAGTGGCCCCAAATCAAGGCTCATCTGTCAAATTCAGTCATCATTCCCATCCCTCAGGTTTGTAATGGATGACATTTACTTGGAAAGTCAACGTCCTTCTGCAGAGTTTTGACTTTTAGTAAAGGTGGAGTCTTTGAAGAGTCTTTAACAGTTTATTCTGCAAATGTCTAAGAACTTCAATGTGACTGTGAAACACATAACACACAAATAAGTTCTTTTTATTTCAGTTATTACAATTATCAGTTTGATAGTAAAAAAAAACTGGATTTTGCATATTTTCATCTTTGATGACTGATTTCATGACGGCTGTAGATGAATTCAGACGGAGACATTTCAAAAGTAGCTGGCATCAGCTAAAATGAGCGGTTAGAGGAATTTAGAGTACAGTTCTTGACATGTAGAATAGTTGTGATTGGTCCATGATTGCTATGGTGGGCGGGGCAAAGCCCCAAAAGACTGCACTATAACTTTAAGATGAGCGTCCTGACATGCCTGATGGTCAATGATAAAGATGATGAGTAAATAAAAAAAATGTATTTATGTACAAATAATGATGTCAAACGCTTTTGCTGATGGCTTCCATCAAACTGAATGTTAATGTTTTATCCAATAAAATCATTTTTGCTTTTCTTAAGTGGCTAACTTTAAGTTCACGTGTTTGTGTAAAATGAGAATCATTTTTATTACAGGCCTCTATGTTTTCTTTTGTAACTAGTAGTGTGCGTTAGCTCTGGTCCATCGTTGATATGGTGCCTCTGTCAGACTCCTCCCCCCTTCCTCTCCGCTTGGTTCTTGATTCAGCCCAGCTGCGACCACTTACCTCATCGCCTCTTCTGCCTTCTTAAGGAGCTCCAGGATCATCATTCCTTGCCAGTCCGTTGCCCCTAATGGTGCATAGTTGGTCTTCAAGTCTAGTTCATGTTCACTCGCTTCGTTTGTTCTACACCTAATACCTATTTGTACTTACCCTCAGGAATTCATTGCCACAAGTGGTCGCCTGAAGCTGTCTCTGACGAGAGCTTTCCTCCTTGGTTACACCTCGAGCCTCTGCCATTTCCTCTCTTCCTCCGGACCTCCACCGCCGCCGCCGACTCCCTCTGTAAGCCTGCGAAGGGATCCACCAGTGACGCCACAGAAGACTACGTTCCGCTTTGTGGAAGCCACGTATCCTGCTCTTCCTCCATTGCAGACCTCCTTATTAAATCCTCTACCCTGGCACGCTCGTCCTCCTCTGTTTCTTCCGGGTTTCAGCGTCTGGGTCAAAAAGTGTTCTGTATGCCTTCAATGTCTGAACTTTGCCTAATTGCAGCAGCTAGAGGTTCAATAAATAGTGCAAATAAAGACGGAGATAGTGGCCAGCCTTGTCTGGTTCCTCTTTGTAAATTAAAGCTTGGAGATGTTTGATCATTTATTCTGATACGAGCATTAGGAGAGGCATATAATATTTTAATCCAGTTAATAAACGATTTTCCAAAGCCAAATTTGTTCAGGGTGGCTATTAAGAATTTCCAGTTGACCCGATCAAATGCCTTTTCTGCATCCAGTGACAAAATAGTTGCTTCTTGATTGTTGATGGTTGTATAATCTATGAGGTTGATTAATCTGCGCATGTTGGTAGATGAATGTCTACCCTTTATAAAACCTGTTTGGTCAGGATGTATAAGGGAAGGAACTACCTTCTCCAGCCTTCCTGCCAAAGCTTTGCAGATTATTTTAAGATCTGCATTAATCAGTGATATGGGGCGATAGCTGGATGGTGATGTGGGATCTTTTCCAGGTTTCAGAAGTAAGATAATATTCGCAGAATTCATATTTGGAGGTAAATAATTGTTATCCTTAATTTCTATTGTCATTCTGAGAAAAATGGGAGCTAAAATTTGCCAAAATTCTTTATAAAATTCTGCTGGGAAGCCGTCTGGTCCTGGGACTTTTTTTACTAGGCATGTTGGTTAATGCTTTATGTAGCTCTTCTTCAGTAAGAGGGGACTCCAGGGCTGTGATTTGTTCCTCTGTTGGTCTAGGCAAATCTATGCTATTGAGAAAGCTGTTGATGTCATTGTCTGAAGGGTCAATTTGGGATGAGTAGAGGCATTGGTAAAAGTTTTTAAAAACTGCATTTATTGCGGATGGATCATGTGTTGCGCTCCCTGTTAGGTCTATGACTGATGAAATAGTTGTCTTCTCTTTGTTTATTTTGAGTTGATTTGCCAAAAATTTCCCAGATTTATTACTGTGATCAGACCTCTCCAAGCGTAGTCTCTGTAATAAAAACTGTGTTCTTTGATTAGTTATTTCATTTAATTCGATTCTTACTTTCCTTATTTGTTGTAAAGTTTTTTCATCCAGAGAGTTGCTGTATGTTTCCTCTAACAATCTGATTTTTTGCTCTAAATCCACTAGTTTAGAGTTTTCTTTTTTTTTTTTGTGGGACGAGAAGGCGATTATTTTGCCTCTCATGACTGCTTTCCCGGCCTCCCATAAGAGGCATGAGGAAATACCTGGGTGGTCCTTATTTTGAAGATATGAGGACCATTCTTTAGCAAAGAAGTCTATAAAGTTAGGGTCTCTGAGCAATGATGTATTGAACCTCCAGCTCCTTAATGAAGGTGGTAATGTTTTGTTTTTCAGAGTCAGGGAAACCGGTGCGTGATCACTGTGATGACAGTAATGGGATGGATCTGTGCTTCTGTAGCTATGCTCACTAAGGAGCAGTTAACCAAGAAATAATCTAGCCTGGAGTATGATTGATGAACTGTGGAAAAAAAGGTATAAGCTCTTTTCGTGGGGTGGATTACACGCCAAATATCACAAAGACCAAAATCCTCCATGTACTGTTTAACAGTGTTTGTAGATTGCCAGGTTCTAAGATTTCCTGTGTTATTTAGCCTATCCATCTCTGGATCTAAACACATGTTGAGGTCACCCGCAATGATTAGGGATTTGTCTGTATGCTCAGATAGTGCAGAGAAGAAGGAATGAAAGAATTTAGGGTCATCTACATTGGGGGCGTACACATTAGCTAAACATAGCTGCATATTTTGAGTGGAAAGAGTGACTATTATAAATCTTCCTTCTGGGTCTATGACTTGGTTAGCTTTGGTGAATTTAACTTCTTTATTTATCAGAATTGCTACTCCTCTCTGTCTAGAGTTATAACAAGCTGAATATACGATTGGAAAATCTGCTGTGGCGAGAATATTCACTGAGGAACTAGACATATGAGTTTCTTGAAGAAACGCAAAATCAGTTTTGAGATCTTTTAATTTGGTCATTATTTTCAGTCTCTTCTCTCTGGTTCCAGCTCCGTGCACATTCCAAGTAACTAACCTTAGGGTGGACATGCAGCTGTTGAGGTGAATGCTAGAAACTGTATGTTGTTGATTGAGGCAAAAATGAGTATTTATGTACACATAATGGTGTGCTTCCTGTTGCTATAAGGCTTTGTGTGTAATGTACAGTGCATGGGATGTAATGCTGGAGATGTTGAGTGTCTAACTGTGTTGTGCAGATCAGTACTATTGTAGAATGGCTGAGTGATGTGGCAGCTTAAGTGAGAGGAAGGGAATAGTGTGTGAAAAAAGAAAAAGAAAAAGAGGGAAGGAGTGCAGAGGGGGGGATAATTAAGGAAACAGGGAGGGTAAAAACAGAACAAACCTATTATAAACAGGCTTGAAGCTGCTGAGGAGACTGGTGGTGATATTACCTAAAGTGGAAAACCTTTATGCCCCGTGAGTTATGCCCAGTGTATCAAATATAAGCATAAACTAACACCTGTGCAGAGAGTGTAAAGAGTGTGGATTCAGTAGAGCCAGGAAGTGACGTTTGGGTCGCGGTGGAGCTGTCCGTTCACGTAGAGTCGGTCCACAGAGATGACAGCGCGGGCCCCTTCGCTCAGAAATTTCTTCCTGATGGGGAACAAGATCCTACGACGCTCCACGATTTCTTTGGGGAACTGATCATCCATCCTGAAGTCGGTCCCCCGGAGCTCCCTGCCACGGCGCCTCACCTCTTCCTTCTCTTTGTGGAGCACGAACTTGGCCACGATGGGTCTGGGCCTGCGATTCCCAGGTCTTGCTGCTCCCATGCGATGCACACGGTGAAAGTTTATGGATTTAACTTTTTCCTCTGGGAGCTTTAGCTGGCTTTGAATAAAGTTTTTTATTTTTTCCTCTGCGTTTTCTTCTGGCGTTTCTGGTATTCCCATGACCACCAGGTTATCTCTCATGGATCTTGATTGAAGATCCAGAATGGACTCTTTGATCTTCTTATTTTCTTCAGAGAGTCGGCTCATTCCATCAGAAAGCGAACTTACTGACTCTCTCAGCGCTGAATTCTCCGCGGTCAGGGTTTCTACTTGTTTTTGGGAAAATTCTAGAGCCTCTTTGATATCTTGAAATTCCCGGTGAAGAACTTCCAGGAGGGAGAGACGGCTGTCGAAGCTGGATAGCTTAGCATCAATGCTAAGAAGCATATCCCATGCGTTGGTTTCAAACTCCATCTTCGGTGGAGAAGCACCCAGTGATTCTTTGGGTCGGCTCCGCTTGGTGGGGGTGGCTGGCTTGGCTGACTGAGGGATTTTCCTCATGAAGAAGCGCTCGTATTGCTCGTCGATGTAACGCGTCAGGCTGTCCAGATCCTCTTCGCTGCTGAAACTCTCCAGGATGGAGTAAATCCGGGAAAAAAAAATGACACTGAGACGGTGTGTTTATCCAAAAAAAGAAAAAAAGAAGGGGGGAGAAAAGTATATGCTGCTTGGTTGTTTTAGTTTCCCAGGATTAAATCATCTTAATCAGGAAGTGCTAGGGTCCTGGTTCCTCCAGGGTCACAGGCCAATTTGGAGGAATGTCCCCACCTCAACACCAAGAGACACAAGGAGGAAGGCACGAACAGACACCCGTCTGGGCAGCTGGCAGGTATAGTCGCCGAATTGGAAACAGAAGCCTTTACCTTGCACTCCAGTGACCAGCGAGTGGTTCCCAGCACCAGGTGAGAAGGAATAATAGGAGAGGCCTCAGCAGGCTTTTTAGACTCCTCCTCCACCTCGAACTGCCGTGAGAGGGCGTCAGGCTTGATGTTCTTGTTCCCCGGACAATAGGACAAAGAGAAGTTGAACCTATCAAAGAAGAGGGCCCATCTCGCTTGGCGAGGGTTCAGACACTTGGCAGTCCTGATGTACTATAGATTCTTATGGTCTGTCCAAACCAAGAATGGTTTCTCAGCCCCCTCCAACCAGTGACGCCACTCCTCCAAGGCTACTTTGACTGCTAGCAGTTCCCTGTTCCCTATGTCATAGTTTCTCTCTGCAGGAGTGAGCTTGCAGGAGAAATATGCGCAGGGATGGACTTTATTATCAGACGCTCTCTGTGACAAAACAGCCCCTACTGCAGACTCAGATGCATCCACCTCCACAATGAACTGTTTGGAGGGATCAGGCTGAGTCAGAATAGGGGCTGAAGAGAAACGTCTCTTCAGCTCGGAAAAGGCCTTTTCGGCGTATTCATTCCAAACAAAACATACCTTAGCCGAAGTGAGTGCATGGAGGTGTGCAGCAACGCCATTGAAGCCTCTGACGAACAGCCTATAGAAGTTGGCGAGCCAGAGGAAGCGCTGGAGTTATTTGCGTCCAGTAGGAATGGGCCACTCTAGAACAGCTTTGACCTTGGCACCATCCACCTGAATGTTTCCAGGAGAAACCACATGCCCAAGAAACTGAGTTTGTGTGGTATGGAACTCGCATTTCTCGGCTTTGCAGTAGAGCTGGTTCTCGAGTAGGCGCTGAAGTACAGCTCTGACATGCTGCACATGAGTATCAAGATCTGGAGAAAAGATCAAATGTCATCCAGATAAACAAAAACGAATTTGTTTAACATGTCGCTCAGGACATCATTAATCAGACATTGGAAGACAGCTGGGGCATTGGTGAGGCCAAAAGGAATCACCAGATACTCAAAATGCCCACTAGGGGTATTAAAAGCAGTCTTCCACTCATCCCCCTCTCTCACACGAACCAGATGGTATGCATTCGTGAGGTTCAGTTTAGAAAAGACAGTGGCCCCGCTTAAAAGGTCAAAAGCGGTCTGCAGTAGAGGAAGGGGGTAAGTGTTATGGACAGTAATGCTGTTCAAACCTCTGTAGTCTATGCAGGGCTGCAGTCCTCCATCTCGTTTCCCCACAAAAAAGAAACCTGCTCCAGCAGGTGAGGAGGAAGTACGAATGATCCCAGCCTGTAGACTCTCCTGCATAGCCTTCCGTTCAGGTGGTGACAGGGGGTAAATGTGACCCTTGGATGGTTGAGTCCCTGGCAAGAGGACTATAGCACAGTCATATGGACGATGGGGAGGAAGAGACTTAGCTCGGACCTCACAAAATACAGAACATAAATCATAATAAACAGAAGGAACATTGGTAAGGTCAGGAGGATCTGGAGGCTGCTGAACACTAACAGTGTTACGAACCGAAGCAGAAGAGAGACAATTAAATAAATCGAACTCCAAGACAATACCCGCCCCGTGGACCAGTCAATGTGAGGAGTATGCCTGCTTAACCAAGGGAAACCCAAAATAACCTGTGGACTAAGGGATTCCACAACAAAAAATCTCATGAGTTCAGTGTGGTTACCTGATACAGACACAGTGATATTAACTGTGCGGGAGTAAACACTGTGGATGATGGAACCATTAATAGCGCCGATGACTAAAACAGGCGACAGGGGTTCCACAGGTATTTTAAGTCTGTCCACCACCTCCTGGGAGATGAGGTCACCATCAGAACCAGAGTCAATCAGAGTCTCAATCTCCTCTTGTGCTCCTGCATGGGTCACTAAGACTAGGAATGGGTACCGTGCCCTAGAGGTAAGATCGGGCCTAAAAAATCCGGCCCGACCCGACACAGGCCCGCGGGCATTAAAGCCGAATTCGGACCGAACCCGACCAATTAACTTGATTTGCAGGACCGAGCCCGAAGCAAACCCGAAATTTCAATTTAACCCATAGGATTTTTGGCAGGAAAAAACCCGCCAGATTTCTTAAAGGTAAAATAATCTACATATTTTTATGATGATGAAAGTTATTTTCCTTCGAACAGAGAGTGGTCGCTGCAGCCGCGTGCGTATAAGCTCGCTGTTGTGGCATAGAGTTCCGCTGGAAGGGCTGCGCATAGGTTCCTCCCTACATGACAAATGCATCTGATCAATGAAATAACGCTGGAACACAGAATAAGAGGCCAGACAGAGAGAGTGACAGAGAGATCTTGATGCGCACTCGCTTCATTACAGCAGAGAAATACTGCAGCCGCGGCGGTGCGCGTTTGCCTTTTCAGTTCCCCTGTCTGAAGTTTCTCCTTGACTTCCTGCTGCTCCATATCAGGGATCCCTAAACAACATAGATGCAGACTTGGGGAGGGAAGATTACATTCACGACACGTGCGCAGAGCTGCGGGTGGCCGGCCCCCCCCCTCAATGCCAGTTGCTGGACCACAGTGTATGTCAATCAACGGTGGGCTGGTGACTGGTGGGAGGGGGCGGAGTCTACCTGTGTGTGTGTGCGCTAAGGGAACGTTCTCCCTCTGAGTAAGAAGCTGGCTAAGCCTTTCGGTTCTGTTTGACAACCGCCACCTAAGGAGCTTCTTTGCAGCCATTACAATATATTTATTAAAAAAGTCAGCAAGAGAGAAGCCCGGCCCGACCCGACCCGAACGTAATGACTGTCATTTAGAGCCCGACCCGACCCGAAATTCGGGTCCGGTCGGGCTCGGACTCGGGCTCGGGCTTAAGATCTTACCTCTACCGTGCCCCGGTATTGAACCAGCCCCGGGGCCACATTCTTCAAGACCGCAGTATCGTTAAGATCTGACCTTAACAGTTCTGCTATCGGTACTGGAGAAGTTACTTTATATATTTTTTTGTGTCCCACAAGTGTTATCTGCCACATTTAACTCACCAAGTCAGTCAATTTCCGTTAATTAATGATGATAATAATTTCGGTATTCTCGTTGAAGAGGAGAGCTCTGTCTGTCTATTTGTGTGCACGGGGGCGGGGCTGTTGTTCATTCAGCATCCGCCGCGCGCGCGCACACACACAAGACAAGGCAGCGCACACACAGTCATAGGTGATCTCGTAGGGGACACGTGAGCGCCCTAGACTAAGAACACCGGTTTCCGCGTAAAATTTATTAAGTTTGCGTCAAGGAGCCCCCACCATGCTGTCACCTTGCTGCTACGATGACCGTATGTTGCGCTGTTTTTGTAGAACACGCTGGGGCGGCGTGTTCTACACAAACAAACAGGTAGAGAGGCGGCTTAGATTCACCGCTTATGATTCCAGACCCGCGACAAACTAACAGCTGCTTCCTAATACTTAATAATAATTAATGACTAATGATAGTTGTTATCCGTAACATTAATATAATTTATTGGCTTTACTGGATTTAAACAAAATAAATAAATAGAAAGGAGTCTGCATCAAAGTGAATTTGTTTCCATCATCTCACTCAATTCTAACTCTGGTGTTTGACAGACAGAAAAGTCTATTCAAGGTTGTGGAAAATGGACAAAAGATCAAAAGAAACATCATGCTTATAAAGAATAAAAATAATTAGATTAAATAATTAAATGAATATCCTGATATTATCGATAAGAGTAGTAGTACCGTTAAAACCTTAACGATACCCATCCCTAACTAAGACCCTGGTTGAAGGTCATGAGGGTGAAGAAAAAGAAGAAGTACAGCTCACCAGTTCCGTCCTTGCTGGTGAACCCTGGCGTTTCCTGGGCAGTCGCGCACAAAGTGTCCAGACTGTCCACAGTACAAACAAAGCCCAACTTCCATACGGCACCAACGCTCAGCGGGAGTCAGACGTCCAGATCCCAGCTGCATGGGCTCGGGGGGAGGAACGAATTCCTGGCGCGGAGTGCTGGAACGGGATGGTGGATCACTCACAGGAAGTGACGGGCGGGGGCTGGTGTTGCTGTGTCGCTCACGACCCTGTTCCCGCATCCTCCGATCAATAAGCACTGCTAGATCAATCAACTCCTCCAGCTCCTCCGGGATCTCCCTCGCCGCCAGCTCATCCTTGAGGGCGCTGGAGAGGCCCTGGAGAAAAACGTCCGCTAGCGCTTCGTCCGCCCAGTGGGTGCTTGCAGCCAGAGTCCGGAACTCCACGGCGTAGTCCGAGGCGCTGCGTGTTCCTTGCTGGAGGCGAAGCAGCTCCGATGCAGCAGCTCTGTGGGGCGTAGTGGGATCGAACACCGTGAGGAATTGGGTGGAAAATGCTTGAAAAGAGCGGCAGAGGTCAGCTCCGCGCTCCCACTCTGCCAATCCCCATTGTTTGGCCCGACCAGTCAAAAAGCTCAGAGCGAAAGCCACCTTGCTCTGCTCGGAAGGAAACTCGTCGGGATTGAAGTCGACTCTTTGTGACTGTCACTTGTGTATGAGTCTCAGAGCCTTCCTCAGGATTAAAATCCTTGGTTGCAAAGCTTCTTTCGTCCTGCATCGTGTGTCCACGTATTCAATCCTTGACATTACAATCCGGTCAACATGGACGCAGCAGACGCAGAAGCCTCTCGAGCCAACGCCAGTAGCCGGGAGTGGGTCATCCGCCACCAGGAGGAACAGCTGAATTGCCTCCGACGGGGTATGCTGGAGATGGCCGATCGCCAGGAGCAACAGCTGACTGCGATCTGTAATCGCATTGACACCATGGCAAAACAGGTTCAGCAGCCGCTGTCACCTCATCCGATCCATCCCTCCTCTGCTACACCAGTACCGACGGTACCGGTCCAGACGTCTCCTGCTCCAGCGGTTCAACTGGCCCGACCGGAGAGGTTTTCTGGCGACTCTGGGGACTGTTTGTCACACAGTGTGAACTCCATTTCGAGCTGCAGGCTGCCAGTTTTTCCACGGATCACGCCAAGGTGGCGTTTATGATTTCTCACCTCACCGACAGCGCCGGAGCGTGGGCCACCACGGAGTGGCAACGTGGGGGAGCAACCTGCGCTTCTCTTTCTGCCTTTCTCGACGCCTTCACCCCAGTTTTCCAGCACACGAAACCCGGTCGAGAGGCAGCCCGGGCGCTGATGCGGCTGGCGCAGGGCAATCGTCGGGTGACGGATTACGCGATCGAGTTCCTGAATCTCTGAGACCGGATGGAACCCCACCGCGCTCATAGACGCCTTCCTGGAGGGGCTGTCCGAGGAGCTGAAGGACCACCTAGCTCCACTGGAGTTGCCGTCGTCTCTGGAGCCCCTCATCGCTCTAGTCATCAGGATCGGCAATCGACTGCAGGATCGCCAGCGGGGGAGCCGGTCGAAGGCTTCCTTTTCCCGGGGACGCATTGACGACTACGCTCCGCCCTCTTCTCATCCTTCCTCTGTTGTTTCTTCAGAACCTCCTGTGGTTTCATTGGATGAACCCATATAGCTGGGTCGTGGTCGTTTATCCCCCTCTGAGCGCAGACGACGGATGGCGGCAGGTGAGTGCCTTTACTGTGGTCAGCGGGGTCATATCTGTAAGCACTGCCCAAATGTCTCCGTTCGTCATTAAGAGTGGGCACACTGACGAACGGAGGTCGAGTGCACCCCTGTTCAAAATCCACCTCCTGTTTTCTGGAGGGTCATGTCATGTCTAGGGGTGGGGGGTTTCCTGTTCAGGCCTTATTGGACTCAGGAGCTGAACAGAACCTCATGGATGCCGAGCTAGCCAATCGCGCTTGTGTATATATACGTTGTGTGCCTCCTGACTTGTCACCGGATTGTTCTCTTTGTGACTGTCACTTGTGTATGAGTCTCAGAGCCTTCCTCAGGATTAAAATCCTTGGTTTTAAAGCTTCTTTCGTCCTGCATCGTGTGTCCACATATTCAATCCTTGACAAGAACCCAGGAGCAGGAAAAACGACCCAAATCAAATAGTTCACTCGAAGGGGCTTTAATGCCAGAGAACCATAACACCAGAACACATAGAACACATAGAACGAAGACGCTCCGACACAGAAACAAGAACAGACACTGCATAAATAGACGACATAATCAACATAATACAGAACACCTGTGACTAGCGGGAGAGCTCAGGAAGGGGAGGGCCTCCAGGAGACCACAGCAGGGGCAAAGTCTCGGACTCCTCAGAATCTTTGGTGATAACCCGATCTCTGCTTGTAGCTCTTTCTTGGGTGGAACATCATTAAAATGTCTTTTCTGTATAGGCCCAGATTTGCTTTTAGTAATATATAGTTAACACAAATAAGTCTAGTCAAAGCAAAAGAAAATGAAAAGAGAGCAATAGAAATGCCCTGGAGTCCAAGTCATCATTTTTCCAGAGAAGAAAAATACAAAGCATTTGGTTGGTTCTGGTGGTTCAACCTCTAGACCAGGGGTCTTAAACTCACGGCCCGCGGGCTATTTGCGGCCCCCAAGATGACATTTTGCGGCCCTCGCCTTTATATGAAAGTATAATGTTAATGCGGCCTGCCAATCTGTATGAATGACACTTTTTTAATTTTGTGCGCGGAGCTGATGAACCAACCAATCATAGTGGAGTATATGACTCTTGGGGGTGGGACATTGACCGGGCTTGAAAGCAGGAGACCATTTAAGGCAGAGGTCCCCAACCTTTTTCATGCCACGGACCGGTATGACGTCACACAAACTTTCACGGACCGGTCTTTCAAATATAGGTGGATGATTATTGTAGCAATACTAGGATGATGGAGGATCAAATATGTGACAAGACAAACCTTGTTCTTTTACTTTGAAACACTTAACAGTAAATGACTGTTGTTAAATGTTTGTTTATTAGTTACATGTTTATTTGGACATTGTTGTTTAAATACTGATGATTAAAAACTACACAGTAAGATTACACAAAGATACTTTAGTATTAACATATGAGGCATTTTATTACAAAGACAGAAAGCAGTGACTATCGTATGTCAGGCTCTGTTGTAAACTGTGCAGTGCGGGCAGCATGGCATTTGGGCGCTGCTGGCTCCGTATGAAGCACGTGATACGGAAAAAACACAGCTTTCTTAATGAGCTCGTATTTATCAGGCGGGAACCTCAAAGCTGGTAGCAGGAGGACACGCGGGGCGGCTTCAATAAACACTCCGGTTGTCCAGAGTGGTCTTCTGCTATGGCAAGCCATTTTAACATTTAAAAGTTAAGTTTGACTATCCGGAATTAACATTGTAGATATCACGAACGTTGTTCTGACTAGTCGTAATTACATTTTGGATAGTTGGAATTGCAATTCAAGATATCTGTAACGTAATTGTGACTAGGCGAAATGACCGATAGAGATATCTATAATTCAGTTTTGACTAGGCAAAACTGAATGATAGATATCTGCAATGATGTCATTGAAAACGACATTCAACTCGTCACACATCTTAAATGACAATTGCAGATATCTGTAATTCAGTTTTGCCTTGGCAGAATGAAAGTTAAAGTCCTCAAACGTCATCATCACTAGCTTCTCCTTTCTTGCACGGGCTGTTGCATTAAAAAGACGATTAAAAATCGCTTCGCCCGCTGGCTGCTCTACGACGGAGTTTTAGGGCCACCAAAAAAAGTAAAATTACAAGATTTTATGTCGTAAATTTATGAGAAAAACTCGTAAATTTACAAGATTAAAGTGGAAGTGAGGATGCAGAACAGCAGGTCAACGCCGCGCAGCAGAGCAGGGGTCAGAAGCGCAGGGGAGATTTCCTCCAGGGCCGAAGGCGATTCTCCTTCGGGGTTCACTTTCCCGTTCGGACCCTCAGCCTCCAGACGGGATTAAGAACGGCTCCAAAACAGTTATTCTGGGGGGGGACACCTTCTCTTTATTACGGTGCTCCGTCCTCCGAACACACAGTATCAAGGCACACACCTCCACTCCGTGCTCACCCCATCTCCACCTGCACGCACTCCTCTCAGCACACACACACACACACACACACTCCGCAACCCCTTTATCTCGTAAATTTATGAGATATATCGTAAAAACATTTTTTTTGTAAACTGGCCCTAAAACTCAGTCGTACTGCTCCAACATGGTGTTAATCAGTGCTAATTAGAAGTTAGCAGGTGCGATTTGAATGATTAGACCAACACGTTCTGCTCCCCCCTAAAGTGCCTAATTTGCATAAAGATATCTGTGACGTCATTTCGCCTAGTCAAAACTCTAATTCAAGATATCTGTACTTACATTTTGACTAGGCTGAATGAAAATTACAGATATCTCAAATGTCAGATATCTCTAATCAAATTTCATTTCAAGATATCTATAACTTGATTATAGATATCTACAATCAAATTATGACTATCCCTAACTCCAGTTTGAGATATCTACAACATCATTTTGACTAGTCATAATTCCAGTAACAGATATCTACAATGTAATTTCGCCTAGTCAAAACTTAATTTAAGATATCTGAAAAGGAACATGTAGATATCTTGACTCGAATTCAAGATATCTTGAACTGGATTTTGACTAGTCAGAATGAAATTGTAGATATCTCGAACTGGAATTACAGATATCTACAATTCAGTTACAGATTTTCGTAATTCATGAAGTGGATATCTGCAACTGAATTGTAGATATCTGTAATTATAAACCCCATACAAATGAATGGTGAAAGTGATGTCATTTGTCCTAGGAAAAATATCTTTGAGGATATCTCAAATTACAATATGGATAGGAAGAATGTAGTTGCGGATATCTGAAATGTTCTTTCTGACTAGGCAAAACTGAAATACAGATATCTGCAACACACATCCAGTTTAGCTTTTTAATGTTAAAATGGCTTTCCATACTTCTGCCGGGGATTTGACGCGCTGCAGGCAGAAAGCCACTTTCTGATGACCTGATGTAGTAAATAGTGCTGATTGTATAGTTAAGCCTTGTGTCATTCAGAATGAATCCACAATGTAAAGCAAGCAGTCATTACCATCACAACCATTATGTCCCATAAGGAACCAAAACCATGACATGACATAAATTTAAAACACACACACTCACATGTTACATGTTACAAACATACCTGTTGTTCACATGTCAACATGGACACAATACAACTGATGTTCACACACGCATACTTATGCATTCAGACCAACACATGTGAAACATTTAATTTAGTCACACAAACTGTAAAGGTGAGCTAACACCTATGCTTGTTACAGTTCTGTTTCTTTGCCCTTGTGGTTTGTTTCCTTTTTGTTCTGTGATGTTTTGAGTTAACTTCCTGTTTTATTTTGTAGGGTTTCCTGTTTTATTTTGTAGGGTTTCCTGTTTTGTTGTTATTTTGAGTTTTACCTTGCCCCATCAGTCCTGAGTGTTTCCACCTGTGTCTTGTTGCCTTGTATGTATTTAAGTCCCGTCTTTCCCTTCCTCCTGTGCTGGTCCATATTGTATTGTTCCCCGGTTTCGAGTCTAGTGTGTTTTTAGAGTGTTTCGAGTTTCTAGCCTGCTGCATGCAGTGGTTTTGGTTTTGTCTTTAGTTTTGTTATTAAAGCCCCGTTCCCCTACAACCTCCTGCCTCCTCTCCTTCTCTGCGCATGGGTACTTCCCTCCTCCCCTGTAACAATGCTCAGGTGAGTGTTTATGTTCTTCTAAAATGGATGATGGGATGTGAAAAGAAGGAGGGAGAGTGTCCAGTCATCCCCACACCAAGACCCCCGCCACGGCAGGCAGAACCCCCAACACCCACTCGGTAGCAGATAGAGAACAACCGCCCCCCGGGTGACCACATCCACCGTCCAGGCCAGGGCCAGCATGACCGCCATGGAGCCCCCAGAGAGGCACGGGGGGGACAGAGAGTAAAAGCTCCAGCCCCACCAGGAGAGCAGCCCCCACCACGCCCCAATAAAAATCATTTTAGACTATTAAAGGAATATCTCATTCACATTTGCAATAAAACATTTTTTTAGATGTGAATTAGGTATGTCTGTCTAGAAAATGTGTTGATTCTACTTTGTGATTTTGGGTTGTACTGGGTGAAACACTTCAGGCAGCTTTTCTCCAATAAATACATAAATGTTCATTAAATGCAGACTGTTACCTGACATGCTTTAGGTCATTTCAATAGGTTGTTTTTTACCATCCAGTTGTTCAGTTTTTAGAAGCACACACACTTTCAGTCTCACTTTGTGTCTGACACACATTCCTATTATGCTGTTATGTCTTTGTGGTTTTCTAAGGATTTTTACTGCAGTTGCTCTTTAATATAATTGGATGTTTTTTTAACAGGACTGTGTCTGTTTGCAGTTTGAGCGGCTCTTTGGACCATGTGACCTAAATATATCTCAAAATGTGGGACAGTAGATGTTTCAACAGCTGTAGAGTTTTAACAATAATATTTGATCCCATAAAATGCACACAGAAACATAGAAACAACAATTATGAATATTAGGAACCCAGTCAAATGACATTGATTGTGTTTTCTCAGTGTCCAACTGAGCACATTCAGCAGTAACTAGTGGTGAAGGATTTCAGTTCAGAAGTTCCTTTTTACTTCTCCGTGAATGCGTTTGTGCGGGACTTGAACATGTGGAGCAACAGTTCAACATCTGCCTTCGCGCCTCGCTGCGCATGCTCCGTGCGCAGCATGGGAGGCTGCGGAGGGAGGGGGGAGGGAGTTAACGGGACCCGCGGAGTGGGGAGTCTCAGTTTTCCGCGTCTAGTCCACGATGCACTTTAGGACTTCAGGAAGATGCGCGTGAGTGTGCGGATAACCGGGCTGCTGCTCGCGTTCAACCTCTGCTGCGGGCCGCTGCGCGCTCAGGGTGAGTGCGCGACATTGCGTGCGCGTTTTCAGAGGTTGAAGGAGCTGAGTTTGCTGATGAAGTGTTACTGTGCTTGTTGTGTCCGCCGGTTCCGTTAGTTCGTTTCCAAACACATGAAAACTCGGACCGACTTGAGAGAAAAACTTCCCTTTGATCTGGAACTTGGAGGGCGCGTGCGTGAGGGTTTGTCGGTGAGAGAGCGGCTGTGCGCCGGACGCCCCGCCCGTCCCGTCTTGACTCGGTGGCACTCGGTTCTGCTCGCGCGTGCGCGTTGGTGTGTGAGAGTCTGAAAGTGCCGAAAGCGCGTGCTGGGGGCGCGCGCTCGGGCCGGGCCTCTCGTTCTAAACGGAACGTGCTGGTGGGTCGGCCTTTGAAGCTCCGGCACATGGGTGCAGGATGTGGACGCTGAGCCCCCCTGAACACATGTGGGACATGAAAGAAGACTCAGATCCTCATTTGGGCAGCAGATTGACGCCCCCCCCCCCCCCCCCCCCCCCCCAACAGTGAAGGGTCCGAGAGTCCAGAAGAAATGAAGGGATGGAGCGGGCCATGCAGAACTCTGCAGAACCTCAGTCTTTCATGTTGATGTGTTCCTGGAGGCTGAAGAACATCTGGAAGGAATTAGTCTCCACAAAGCAGAAGGGGGGGTGCAGGGCAGCCCAGCGCCGCCATGTCCGCAGAGCAGAACCTAGTACAGCAGGGTGGAAGGACGCCTGCAGCTCCGGTCCAACCAGAGGAAGATGAAGGGCGTCTGTGCCTGCTCTTCATCAGAGGCAGGTTGGAGCGCTCCTAAGCTGACCATAAAAAGTTCTGTTGATGCAGAATGTGATGATGATCATAAATCGTTTTTATTGTGTTGCACTAAAAAGTGTAACCAGACATTAAACTCTGCTGTGCTCTACAAGATGGACCGCAGAGAACGACACAGAACTCGGACCGGCTCAGTCTTTGTTCTAGTCTGTGCCAGTCTGCTTCCTCAAAACGCCGGCTTTGATTGGCAGGTGTCAAACATCACTGGTTGGTACCAAACAAGCTTAGCAAGGGGGCCTCAGGTCACTTGCAGATGAACTCTGGTGTGGATCACCTTCATGTTAATGCAGATGGACTAAAGTGGTTTGTGGGACACATGGTGCAGTTTGGAGGGACTGAGACTGTCAAAGAACATTTTCTTTTTTCTTTGTTTAGAGAACACGATTTTGCTGGTGTTAAATGAAGTAAGTCAGGGCAGGTCTCTCCTCTAGTGGGACAACAGGCCCAGCTTGTGAGGAAGACTCCATCCCCATCCTCAGGCAGCGTTGTCTGTTGTGGTCTCGTCCAGTGACACAGTAACATGGCTGCAGAGGCCTACACTGTCAAAAAACATTTATAAAATGAAATAGAGTAGAATTTCTGTGGACTGTATATCATTTTACATGAATAAAGCTGGAAATGAAATACAGAACACTGACATGTCACTACTTCATTTACAGCTGTACTGTCCTAAAATGAAGGACAGTAGTTCCTGTCATCCAGCTGCCAGTGGTTATTGTAAATGTTCCTACAGTAATTATACTGCCATTCCTTTGATTATATTATTACCGTATTCACCTTTTAAATCAGTTAATTACTGTCACTCTTGCAGCTGTTTTTAGCCGTATTCACATTGAATAAGCTCTTAGATCAATGCACTGAGAAAACACACAAAGGTTCCCATTGGGGCTTAAACCGAGGACCGCTAGCTGAGAGTGCTAACCACTGCACCACCATGTCAACACAGTTTTAAAAGACCGATAATAAAATGGTAATAAACAATAAATAAAGTTTTCAGCAGCTACTGTTTTCAGACAGAAGGTTCTCCTCTGACCGCTTGACGAAGCTAAAGGTTGTTGTAAAGAAGCCGGTGCAGTGATACAGAACATTTAAGCTAGGTGACCGGAACTACTTTTTTAGGCGTGCGGTTATCACTTTTTAATGCACACCCAGCAGCCAATCAGAATCGAGTATTCCCCCCGAACCATGGTCTAACAGTGATGATTTACCAGTTAGCAAGATCTCACAATTAGCAGATTTTACAGATAAATTGATCTTGTTGATCTTTTGATTGGATTGGATTTGATTTGAAATGGTTTATTTCAAGCAATCAAATAGGAATTATACACAAAAAACAATACAGTCATCAGTTATACATTCATACAATAACTAATCAAACTTTGGATAATTAGACATATTAATAAATATTGCTTGAAAGGGAGTGGAAGGAAGCAAACTTATATAATCCTAACCCCTGTTCTACCGTAACCACTTTTTTTTTTTTAACTTGTACTTTATTGAGTTTTTAATCCTTGGTAGAACATCACAAACATGGGTACAACGTGAGCAGAGGTATGATTACATATAAAGATGGCTTCTTCACATTAACCAAAATTATACAACAATCATAATCACAAGAAAAACAAGATAAACAAATTCCGTAAAATTGAATTAAATAGGATCCTCTACAGTGCAACCTTTACGTTTTAACAACCACTTTCTAGTCTCTAATGTATTTTGCAACACATGCCCATCTTTAAATTCATCCATTTTCAGCTGTAAACTTGCCGTCATTCGCTCCATTAAATATACTTGTTTGAGTTTTTGTATCCATTGATCTTTTGTTGGTGGCTCTTCCTTTTTCCAGTTTATTGTAATAATTTTTTTGGCTATTAGAAGGAGTATCTTTAAGATGTATGACTGTTTTAACTCTGCTTTTTTAGTAATTCCTAGTAAAAATAATAGTGGTTCAAAAGGGATCTCTGTTTGTAACATCATTTCTGTTTCTGTCTTTATACTCTTCCAGTAGTCTTAGATTAGAGGGCAGTCCCAGAAAACATGTTTCAGGTCTCCCACTTTTCCACATTTTCTCCAGCAGACGGGACCACTGGACGGGAGTGAGAACTGTTCCTTTAACTGTGAAAAAGATTTAATATCTGCTTCTTTAAATAATTGGTTAAGTGTGCAAAGGCCTTGGTCTTTCCAACGTTTAAACCCACTGTCCCATACCGAAGGACGAAATTCTATATTGCCAGAAATTGGCATTGCTCTTGAAATAGACTGTGGCCCTCCAAATTTTTTTCTAACTGTCGTCCAAATGTACTTTGTACATTGTTCGAGTACTTTGTTCGATCTGCTTCCATCCAGTTTCTCCCTCCCCTCCAGTCCAAGTCACCACTGCAGTGAGTTGTGCTGCAAAGTAGTAGGTTCTGAAACTTGGCAGGCCCAGTCCACCCCTATCTTTAGGAAGAAATATGGTCTTTAGTCTGATTCTGGGTCTTTTATTTTGCCAAATAAAGTTAGAAATCAGCCTATCAAGCATGTCAAAGATATTTACTGGAACTTCACAGGGAGAGCTTGAAACAAGAACATAAATCTAGTGTAACGGGAGTATCAGGATGACCCAGATGCAGGACCAGGACCAGACAACACCCCACAGTGAGAACTAAAGTATTTAATAACAAAACTCATACTGCA
The DNA here is from genome assembly GCA_023969325.1 of Oryzias curvinotus. Taxonomy (NCBI): domain Eukaryota; kingdom Metazoa; phylum Chordata; class Actinopteri; order Beloniformes; family Adrianichthyidae; genus Oryzias; species Oryzias curvinotus. Next base: position 4,577,318 of record CM043725.1, on the reverse strand, counting down.
AAATCCTCACAAGAGCTAGAGCTAGAATAGGACAAGCTACACTCCAACACAGAGTGCAGAAACAGAGTCACCTAAATACAGCTCAAACAACTTAACCTAAAGTGCAGGCAGCTGTGTGCCACTCCATGGAGGGCCACCAGGAAGAGGGCGGAGTCCTCCAGCAGAGCCACAGCCAACCTGCACAGAGAAACACAAGAATGAGGAAGACAGAACAGACTGACACCATTACAGAACCCCCCCCCCCTTACGTCCGGCTACCAGTCGAATGATCCCTATGGAACCGGGAAACCAAGTCCTTGTCCAGGATGTGACGTCCAGGGACCCATTGTCGATCAGCTGGACCATAACCCCTCCAGTCCACCAGGTACTGAACACCACGACCCACTCTCCGCGAAGCAAGGAGCTTGTTGATCGTGTATACGGGGTCACCATCAATGAGACGGGGAGGAGGAGGACCAGTTTGCAGACGTGGAACACTGGATGAACTGGATTACAATGCGCGGTAAGTCCAACTTACGGCCACAGGGTTGATGATCTTGCTGATGGAGAAGGGACCGATGAAGCGAGGATGCAGCTTCCTGGAGCCACCCTTGAGGGGGATGTCCATGGAGTTGAGCCAGACTCTGTCCCCCACCTTATACTCAGGAGCAGGGGTCCGTCGACGATTGGCAACAGCAGCGATCCTCTCCTGGTTCTTCAACAGTAGTGTTCTGAAAGTCCTCCAGGTGCGTTGACAACGGCGTACGAATGCAGCTGGACCAGTTGTGGATGCCAGCTGCTCCTGATGAGGGAAGAGGGGAGGCTGGTATCCGTAAGCAGCCTGGAAAGGTGAAAACCCAGAAGAATTAACCAATGAGTTATGGGCATATTCGGCCCAGGTCAATTGGTTAGACCATATACTGGGATTCCTAGAGCACATGGCTCGAAGAGTGGTTTCCAGATCCTGGTTACAGCGCTCCACCTGGCCATTTGTCTGAGGGTGAAATCCTGAGCTCAGACTAACTGTAACCCCCAACAACTTGCAAAATTCCTTCCAGAAACCAGACACAAACTGAGGGCCTCTGTCTGACACTGTCTTCTGGTAGACCATGCAGGCGGAAGATGTGTCTGGATACCACAACAGCTAGCTCCTTAGCTGAAGGGAGTCTCTGCAGGGGAATAGCATGGACCAACTTGGAAAACCGATCCACAATAGTCAGGATGACAGTTTTACCCCTGGATTTAGGCAGACCAGTGATGAAGTCCATTGCGATGTGTGACTAAGGTCGAGAGGGCACAGGTAGAGACCTTAGAAGACCTGCTGGCAGTCTACGTGGAACCTTCACACTGGCACATACAGGACATGAAGAGACAAAAGTTCTTATGTCGGAAGACATAGAAGGCCACCAAAATCGCTGTGCAATCACAAACGCAGTCCGTGTAACACCTGGGTGACATGCCAGACGAGATGAGTGTCCCCATTTCAGCACCTGGGGACGAAGAGTGGAGGGGACAAACAGACAGTCTGCAGGACATCCAGCAGGAACAGCAGAGAGATCCTTTACCAATGCCTTAACTTTTCGTTCTAGACCCCAGCGTGTGGTGCCCAACACTATAGAGTGTGGAATAATGGGGCCACTCACTCCATCCTCCACCTACTCCTTCTGGTACAAGCGAGAGAGCGTGTCTGGCGTAAGGTTCTTACTGCCAGGTCTGTAAGATAAGGTGAACCTGAATCTGTCAAAAAACAGGGACCATCTCGCCTGCGGGGGGTTGAGTCTCTTGGCGGTACAGATGTATTCCAAGTTTTTGTGGTCAGTCCTAGGAAGGGGTGTTCAGCCCCCTCCAGCCAATGTCGCCACTTCTCGAGGGCCAATTTCACCGCCAGTAATTCTCTGTTCCCTATGTCGTAGTTTCTCTCCGCAGGAGTGAGCTTGCGGGAGAAGTACGCGCAGGGATGGATTTTGTTATCAGACACTCTCTGTGACAACACAGCTCCCACTTCTGTGTCAGATGCATCCACCTCCACAATAAACTGTTTTTTAGGTGTCTGGTTGAACCAGAATGGGAGCTGTAGAGAAGCGTCTCCTAAGTTCAGAAAACGCTTTGCTGGCCCCCTCATTCCAGACAAAACGTACCTTTTCAGAAGAGAGCCTATGGAGAGGTGCAGCTACGCCACTAAAGCCCCAGATGAAACGCCTGTAGAAATTGGCGAAACCCAGAAAGCGTTGTAGTTGCTTTCTGCCAGTAGGAACAGGCCACTCCATAACTGCCTGAACCTCTGAATCATTCATTCGAATGGCGCCTGGAGTAACCACATGCCCAAGAAACTTAGTCTGAGTGGTATTGAACTCACATTTTTCAGCCTTACAAAATAGCTGGTTCTCCAACAGGCGTTGTAAGACAGCTCGGACGTGCTGCACATGGGAAACAGGGTCTGGAGAAAAAAATCAAAATGTCGTCTAGATAAACAAAAACAAACTTATTGATCATATCCTTAAGCACGTCATTGATTAGACTCTGAAAAATTGCAGGAGCGTTTGTTAACCCAAAGGGCATTACTAGGTACTCAAAGTGTCCAGTAGGGGTATTAAAGGCAGTCTTCCACTCATCTCCCTCTCGGATGCGCACCAAATGATATGCACTACGGAGGTCCAGCTTAGAGAAAACGTTAGCACCCCAGTATTCATTAGTGGAAGGGGGTAGGTGTTGCGCACTGTGATACTGTTCAAACCCCTGTAGTCAATGCTGGGACGTAACCCTCCATCACGCTTCCCAACAAAGATGAATCCTGCCCCAGCAGGAGAAGAGGAGGGTCGAATGATGCCGGCTTGGAGACCTTCTAGCAGGTACCTTTTACTCAGGGGAGAACAAAGAGTAAATATGTCCTCTAGGTGGCTGCGTCCCTGGGAGTAGGTCTATGGAACAGTCATACGGCCGATGAGGGGGGAGAGATCTGAGACCTTATGAATTGTTGTCCCATTTATGGCATTTATTAGAAGTGCAGATGATAAAGGTTCGACAGGAATTTTAAGTTTGTTAACAACCTCCTGGGAGATGAGGTCACCATCAGATCCCGAGTCTATAAGAGTCTCAAACTCACCCTTCTCCAGAGCATGAGCCAAAAGGAGTTGGGTTGAGGGGCGAGAGGGCAATGAAAAAAGTAAAGAACGACTCACCAAACTTCCTCTTATTAGAACTTTGGGTTTTAGCCTGCAGTCTCTGATGTAGTGACCAGGCTGTCCACAGTAAATGCACAGACCATCTTGCATGCGCCTCTGTCGTTCCGCAGAAGAAAGACGACACATGACGAGCTGTGGAGGACCGGGAGGACACATGGAAGATGAGGAGCCAGAGCTGCAGAGATGAGATGAAGGACTAGTCCCTGGGATAGGAAGGGGGTCCACCTTCCTATCAAAACCTTCACGTATCCTCTCATTACTGCGGTCAATCCGGATGGATAAATCGATCAGCTCCTCCAGCATGTCCGGCATCTCTCGTGCTGCGAGTTTATCTTTGAGGGCGCTGGAGAGACCCTGATGGAAAACATCCACCAAAATCTCATCGGTGCATCCTGTACTGGCTGCCAGGGTCCGGAACTCCACTGAATAGTCCAAAACGCTGCGTGTTCCTTGCTTGAGTTGGAGCAGCCTGGAAGCGGCTTCACGGTGAGCTGTAGAGGGGTCAAAGACACAGAGACACTAGGCAGAAAATTCTCTGAAAGAGCGACAGTGAGCTGCTCCTCTGTCCCATTCAGCCAACCCCCACCGTTTGGCTCTTCCAGTCAAAAAGCTTAGAGCATACGCCACCTTACTCTGCTCAGAAGGGAAGTCTGAAGGGTTGAACTCAAAATGGAGCCAACAGGAGGATAGGAATGGGCGACAGTCCACAGGTGTGCCAACAAAAGGCTCTGTAGAACCAAGGCTGGTTTGTCTGGAAAAAGCGCCATGTTCCAGTCTGGTTAGACGAGCATGAAGGTCCTGAATGCTGGTCAAAAATCTGTGCACCTCCTCAGCTGGAGGAAGGGCCTCACTAGCACAGTCTTGTCCTGCTTGGTCTGACATGGTCGGAGTGTAATGTAACGGGAGTATCAGGATGACCCAGATGCAGGACCAGACAGCACGCCACAGTGAGAACTAAAGTATTTAATAACAAAACTCATACTGCAAAATCCTCACAAGAACTAGAGCTAGAATAGGACAAGCTACACTCCAACACAGAGTGTAGAAACAGAGTCACCTAAATACAGCTCAAACAAATTAACCTAAAGTGCAGGCAGCTGTGTGCCACTCCATGGAGGGCCACCAGGAAGAGGGCGGAGTCCTCCAGCAGAGCCACAGCCAACCTGCACAGAGAAACACAAGAATGAGGAAGACAGAACAGACTGACACCATTACAGAACCCCCCCCCCCCCCCCCCCCCCCCCCCCCCCCACGTCCGGCTACCAGTCGAATGATCCCTATGGAACCGGGAAACCAAGTCCTTGTCCAGGATGTGACGTCCAGGGACCCATTGTCGATCAGGAGAGCCACAGCCAACTTGCACAGAGCAACACAAGAATGAGGAAGACAGAACAGACTGGCACCATTACATCTAGGTAGCAAATTTATTTTGACTGTTTCGACTCTTCCCAACAACGATAGCGGGAGGACCTCCCATCTTTTTATGTCACTTTATTTGACTAATTAGCTTACTATAATTAGCATCAAATAGTTGTGTGGGATTGGGCGTAATTGTCAGTCCCAGGTATCTGAAACCTTGCCTGGGCCAGTGGAAGGATGTGATGTTGTTCAGTTCTGAAAGCCAAGTTCCTGTAATCATCAGAGCCTCAGACTTGCTTTCATTGACTTTGTATCCTGATACTAGACTATAGTTGTTCAGGGAATGTAGAAGTGTTCTACCGTAACCATTTTATTACATGATTTATTATTATCCGGTTCCTAGCTTTTATCAGAAAGGAATCTTGAAATATCAACAAAGCAAATGACAAAGATGAATGACTTAAATTATTTTGTAAAAAATAATTTTAGAAATCAACATGGCAATGAAGTATCCAAAATATATGCAGATTATGTTACTTATAAAAGTCATTGATATGATTAAAAAATAATACTATATCAGTAAAATAGACATAACACTGGTTCAGAAATTTTTATAGCAAAATTTGGTCAAAATTATGTTACATTAGGAAAAGTCATGAATCAATTTAACAATTTTTTGGAGCAAGTGAAGTAATATCATTAGAAATCATTAAATTTAACCATTTTCAATAATTGATTAATCATTTGTTTTATTATTTTTTTTTGTATTACAGTATTTTCACGCCTATAAGGCGCACTAAAAAGTCATGAATTTTCTTCCGCCAGCAGGGGGCGCCCTATGAGCCGGTGCGCCTATTGTGTAGTTGTGGGTCGTAGAAGAAGATGGAGTGAGGGAGGGAGAGAGACGTAAAGGCCAAGTGAAACCTAACTGCAGTGCAACTATCTACATTTTAAAGCCTTCTATGCTCCTTCTACCTCATAATAATCATCAACCATTTCAGTACAGGAGGAGTAAGCAGAGAAGCAGCTGGAACACTGCTTTAAGCTGCTGCTTTCGCTAGCGCAAAGGAGAAATGCAGAGACAGACTGGCGCAGTTCTGTGTGTGTGTCTGTGTGTGTGCTGAAAGGAGCAGGTTTTCCCCAGCCCGTATGAAGAAAGGAGACCCGCAAGTGTGTGTGTGTGTCTCTGTGTCTGTGCTGAAAGCAGCGCCGTTTTCTAGCGCACAGAAAGGAAGAAAGGAGACCAACCGGGCGGTGTGTGTGTGCTGTGTGTTTAGCGCTTGTAAGGAGGAAGTGAGTGACCATTCAGTTTGTGATCACTTAGGGCAGGGGTGGCGATCAAGTTTGACATCAAGAGCCGAATTTTTTCACTGTGAGAGTCAAAGAGCCACACCACACACTGACCTGCCAAAATGTACACACACAAACACGCAATTAAAGCCGTATTACTTTCCATAACACACTCCTCTCCCTACAACAGAACAGCAAGTATTGTACTAGTGTTTATTTCAAGGAAAGTGTCCACCCTCAATACACACATCAATGCAGCTAAACCAGAGTTAACACAGAGACTACCCTGGAGGTCAGATACCCCCTCCACACAGGCACCTCTCTCTCTTCATCTCACTCTTTTCTCTGACACACACAACCACTCAGTGACAGGCAGTGAGGTTGATGCTGGAGAGGCACTGACTTCTTTGAAGTCAGATTTACGATGATAAAACAGAATATTTTCACCATTTCTCCATCAGTATTTAACTGGCAATTCTTTGTAACTCAACATTCCTCTTTCAATGACCCTTACACCAACAAATACACAAACATCTGGACAGAGCATCCTTCTGGTGTCTAAGTCATTCATATTCACAATAAACACATTAAATACATTACATTTCAGTTGTGTGCAACTTAAATTAATTTTGACCTTCATTAGACTATCTTGCTTTTATATGTTTTTAAATTTAAAATTGAATGACTGACATTTGAATCAAAAGCAAATAATTTATTATAAATTAATACATTGCAATGAGTCAGTTCATACTTAGGATTTGTCCAAATCCAACAAGTGCTGAGTTTAAATTTAACTGGCTGCATTATTCATGCCCCCTCCTTCCTGCTCACACTTATTCAGCCAAACGACATGCAAGTTTCTTCAGCTAACAGCTACCTGGCTGATGGTTTTACACTGAAAATCCCCCACTTCCCATGAGTGTTAGGGCTGAAGGCGGGGCTAACCCCCAGGTCAGTTGTAGCCTCTCTGATCAGCTCCTTTACGTGAACGTCGGTCAGAACGGACCGATGTCTGTTCTCCACATTATAACAGGGCCTTCTTTCAAAGAGATTTCTGCTCATTTATCTCCGGTTCTCTCGCTGCCTCATCAGTGACCAGCAGGGATCTCATCAGTCAGTCTCTGCATTAAATCCATGAGAAAAGTGATCTGCGGTCGTTTTTTTTCAGCAGCAGCGTCACGTTCTGTGCTTCATTCATTCTGATTGCAGCTTCTGCTGTGAGCTGCGCAAAGAAGGAGAGGGGATGATTGTTTTTTTTATAATTTCTCTTTATTGAGTTTTTAACATATTTTACAAATAAACAACACCAACAGCTTACAAGAATAGTTTGTGGAAATAATAATAGAAAAAAAATAAAATAAAATAAAATAAAACAAATTTAACTGTTTCTTACAAATTCCTTAATAAAGGTGGACCAAACATTGAAAAATTTGTCTTCCCGTCCTTGCAGGGTGTACCTAATTTTTTCTAAATTTAGAAAACATATAATGTCTCTAATCCACTGGATGTGTGTGGGAGGCTGTATTTGCTTCCAATTTAAAAGTATTATTCGGCGTGCAACTAAGCATGTGAACTTAATTAACCTACGCTCCGATTTCTTTTTAAAAGTTTGGGGGTCAGTGATTCCCAGAATACCGATGAGGGGGTCCAACTTGACTGTCTGGTTTAAAATTTTTGACAGTGTCAGAGAAATATCAGACCAAAAGTTTGACAGCCTAGAGCAACCCCAAAACATGTGTGACAAAGATGCTGGAGCCTGTCCACAGCGTATACACAGAGGGTCAACGTCAGGGAATATCTTACTCAGCCTGAGCCTGGTCCAGTGGAGCCTGTGTATAATCTTAAACTGAATTAAGCCGTGCCTGGCACAGATTGAGGTTGTGTGTATGGAGCCTAAAGCTAGATCCCATTGCTCTTCTGAAATATTTATTCCAAGCTCTTCTTGCCAGGCCTCCCTCAAGTGCTGCAGAGTGCTATGGCCATTGAGGTGGCTCAGTTTGTTGTACAAATGTGAGATTCCGCCTCTAGTCGCAGGGTCTTTCAAAAATAATGAATCGGTAACAGATTCCTCTGGGAGTTGTGGGTAATTTGGAGAGTTATGTCTAACAAAGTCTCTTACTTGCAAAAATTAAAAAAAGTGAGTGTTAGGCAAGTTATATTTGTCTTTTAACAGTTCATATGATGGAAACAAACCATCAATATAGAGATCTTTGAAGACACGTAGTCCACGATCAAACCAGTCAGCGAAATTATCATTTTTCATTGAAGGAGAAAACAAATGGTTTTTAATAATAGGGCCTGACAATGGATTTGCCTGGAGGCCAAAATGACGCACAATCTGTTTCCATATTCTGACTGTGTGGGATACAACCAAATCCTTAATGTTTTTTAGTGATATTGTAGTTATGTCTGCAAAAACAAATGCCTTAGGGGAAGAAGGGGTGCAATGGTTCTGTTCTATCTCCATCCAGTTTGGAGATTTCTCCGTGATCCAAAATGAAATATTTTTAAGGTTACAAGCCCAATAATAAAACTGAAAATTTGGTAAGCCCATCCCTCCTGAGGATTTTGGCCTGTGTAGAAACTCACGTCTAATCCTAGCTACTTTCTTATTCCAAATGAATTCCAGTATTATCTTGTCTAATTTTTTGAAGAATGATTTGCTTAGGTGGTGAGGAATAGATTGAAACAAAAACAAAAATTTGGGCAGCACTGTCATTTTAATCACCCCCACACGGCCGGCTAGAGAGAGTGGAAGAAAAGACCATCTCTCAGGGTCAATGGTGGTTTGTTCAACTAGTTTGGCGAAATTTTGGTTGTAAAGTTCTTTTACCAATTATGTAACTGTAACTCCCAAGTATTTAAATTGGTATGAAATCTTGAGGGGAAGTCCAGATATGTTGACACGGGTGTCATTAATTGGAAAAATTATACTTTTATTTATATTTATCTTATAGCCAGATACGGATCCAAAGAATTCTAGTTTTCTCATTATGCTTGGAATAGAAATGCTAGGATTTGAGATGTATAACAGCAGATCGTCTGCATAAAGTGAAACTTTATGTTCGCATGTAGCTCTTAAAATGCCTGTATAGTTCTCCAAAGTGCGTAAAGAGATTGCAAGTGGCTCAATTGCAATAGCAAAAAGTAGAGGGGATAATGGGCAGCCCTGTCTTGTGGACCTGGCAAGTGGAAAGTACTCTGATCTATAGCCATTTGTTTGAATAGAGGCGACTGGAAAGGCATATAATAGTTTGACCCAGGAGATGAAACTGTCTCCAAAACCAAATTTTGCAAGGGTGAAGAAGAGGTAAGACCACTCCACCCTATCAAAGGCCTTCTCCGCATCCAATGAGATGAGTAATTCAGGTGTGGGCTTTTCACCTCTTGTAAAGATGATATTAAAGAGACGACTGTCATGGCGCTCAAGGCGTGAGAACCCAGATGCTGAAACCCAGAGGAAAGACAGGTGAGTATTTGGTGAGAAAGGGTTTAGTGATTCTCCAAAGCTGGTAGTAGTTGTGGATGAATGAGGTCCGGTCTTGACGGCAGCTGATAAGATAAGATAAGATAAGATAAGATAAGATAAGATAAGACTTTATTGATCCCGGGGGGAAATTGGGTTGTCACAGCAGCCAAAAACAAGAAAAAAATAGCAGTTGGAAAGCACGACAAACAGAGTAGCAGTGAGTAAGAATAAAAAATAATACAAGGTGGAAGCAAAAGTACAGGTCATAAATAACGGTTTAAATAAGGCAATAAATAGCAGCAGCGGTTTTCAACAGTCCTAGACCGTGTTATTGTATAGTCTGACTGCTGTTGGGATGAAGGACCTCCGGTATCGCTCTTTTTTGCACTGTGGGTGCAGCAGTCTCTGGCTGAATGAGCTCCTCATAGTCCTCACCGTCGCATACAGGGGGTGGGAGGGGTTGTTCCAGATGCTGGACAGCTTGGTCAGCATCCTCCTCTCACCTACAGAGTCTACTGAGTCCAGGGGACAGCCCAGGACAGAGCTAGCTGATGGTGTGGCTGGAGGGCTTAAAGCGGTGAGTGTGATCCGTGAGGTCTTCAGATAATCCCAAGAGCCGCAGAGTGGAAAGCAGCGCTGACGTCACTCGTGAGAAGTAGGTATCCTGAGACAAAGGAGCGAGAGTAAGTGCAAGGCTGCAAGCAAGGCATGAGCATGAGCATGAGAGCTTAGACTGTGAACCAGGCTTAGTCACCATAATGGGCAACGAACTGGCGTCGAACTGATGAATGAGGTCTCCTTTTAAGCAGCATGGCAGATGAGGTGAGTGAAGTCAGCTGGTGGCAATCAGGGAGCAGAGTAGGCAGGGCTGGAGGGGAAGGAGTCTGCCAGGCACCGTGACAGTACCCCCCCCTCAACGACTGCCTCCAGGCGGTCCGGGGCGCCGATCAGGGTGTGAACGGAAAAAGTGAGATGAGGGCAGGGTCCAAAAATCAAAGAATGGGAGACCCACAAGCGTTCTTCAGGACCGTAGCCCTCCCAGTCCATGAGGTACTGGTGGCCGCGACCCCGGCGGCGGATGTCCAAAATCCGGCTGACTGTATAAGCCGGGGCGCCGTCAATGAGCCGGGTGGGTGGAGGGGAAGCGGACGGCGGGCACAGAGCGCTGTCCATCACAGGCTTGATTTGCGAGACATGGAACGAAGGATGAATTTTAAGGGCAGCTGGGAGTCGGAGGCGAACACAGGCGCGATTGATGATTTTGTCAATGGTGTATGGACCTATGAAATGGGGGGCAAGCTTGCGAGAAGTGGCATGAATGGGAATATTGCGAGAGAAGAGCCAGACCTTTTGCCCAGGATGATAGGTGGGTCCCTCCACCCGGTGACGGTTCGCTGAACGACAGTTGGTCTCCCTGGTACGTTGCAGTGCTGCCCTGGTACGATGCCATGTGTCCTGGCAGCGGCTGAGGTGTTCTTGCACCGAGGGAACAGCAAGATCCAGCTCGTGTGAAGGGAACAGAGGTGGTGCGTAGCCTAGAGCAGCCTCGAACCGGGACAATCCTGTAGCAGAGGACGGGTGAGTGTTGTGAGCCCAAGTGAGGTACCTGGACCAGTCGGATGAGTTCTGGTCGGCGAGACAACGGAGCATGGTTTCAAGTTCTTGATTTGCCCTCTCTGCTTGGCCGTTCGATTGAGGATGGTACCCAGATGTGAGGCTTATGGTGGCTCCCAGAGCACCACAGAAGGTCTTCCACACCTGGGAGAGAAACTGAGGGCCCCGATCAGAGATGATATCAGCCGGGATCCCGTGGTGACGGAACACGTGCTGGGTGAGGATCTCTGTGGTTTCTGTGGCTGAGGGTAACTGTGGGAGCGGAATGAAGTGGACGAATTTAGAGAATCGATCGATGACTGTGAGAATGACAGTGTTAGCCAGTGAAGGTGGGAGACCGGTGACAAAGTCCAGAGCAATGTGGGACCAAGGGCGGCATGGAATGGACGGAGGATGCAGAAGGCCAGAAGGGGGTGAGTTCGAGGACTTTGAGCGTGCGCAGGTGGTGCAGGCGGCAACGTACTCCTTCACGTCCTTCCTCATAGTAGGCCAAAAGAACCGCCAACGGAGGAGGTTGATGGTCCTGGTGACTCCTCCGTGGCAGGCAATACGTGAGGCATGGGCCCATGTGATAGCGTCGGACCTGAGAGACCGGGGAACATAAAGAGTGCCGTCAGGGGGAACCGGGTGAACAGGATCCTCACCTTGTGCCTGGAGGACTTTATTTTCGATGTCCCAGGTGAGGCTTCCAATGATGCAGGTGGGAGGTATGATTGTGGCCATAGTGTTATCCTGGTCGTCAGAAGAGCTGTATCTCCGGGAAAGGGCGTCCGGCTTGATATTGCGGCTTCCAGGTCTGTATGTTATAGTGAAGTTGAACCGGTCAAAAAATAGACACCAGCGGGCCTGACGGGAATTTAAACGCTTGGCGGAACGAAGGTATGAGAGGTTCTTGTGATCAGTCCAGACAATGAATGGGTGGACCGCACCCTCCAGCCAATGACGCCACTCTTCGAGTGCTAACTTAATAGCCAGGAGTTCACGGTTGCCCACGTCGTAGTTGCGCTCCGCGGAAGTAAGTTTCTTGGAGTAGTAGGAGCAGGGCTTGAGCTTGCCAGATGTCTCCTCACGTTGGGACAGGACAGCCCCTACGCCCGAGTCAGAGGCGTCAACTTCAACTACAAATTGTCTGGTGGGATCGGGCTGAATCAGGATGGGAGCGGAGACAAAGAGACTTTTGAGGGTGTCGAAGGCTTTTTGAGCAGAGGAATCCCAATGATAAGCCCGAGCAATGGAGGTGAGTTTAGTAAGGGGGGCGGCAATGGCGCTGTAATTACGGATGAACCGCCTGTAAAAATTGGCGAACCCCAAAAACTGTTGGAGTTTCTTTCGGGAGTTAGGGGGTTCCCATTTGGAGACAGCTTTGATCTTTACCGGGTTGGGACGGATGCTGCCTGCCTCAAATATATAACCCAAGAAAGGGATTACTGTGGCATGGAATTGACATTTCTCTGCTTTGACGAAGAGATGATTCTCAGATAAACGTTGTAGAACCTGCCGAACGTGTTCAGGATGTTGCTCAGGGTTTTTGAAGTAGATAAGGATATCGTCGAGGTATACAAAAACAAAGCGGTTGATGAAGTCCCGAAGAACGTCATTAACGAGACGTTGAAAGACGGCAGGAGCGTTGGTCAACCCAAATGGCATAACAAGATATTCATAGTGGCCAAGAGGGGTATTGAAGGCAGTTTTCCACTCGTCACCTTCCTTAACTCGAATGAGGTGGTAAGCGTTGCGCAGATCAAGTTTAGAGAAGATGCGAGCTTCCTGAATGGAATCAAAAACTGAACTAATCAGAGGGAGAGAGTATTTATCTTTAACAGTGATCTGATTAAGTTCTCTATAGTCAATACAGGGTCTAAGGGTTTTATCCTTCTTCTCGACCAAGAAAAACCCTGCCCCGACGGGAGAGGACAAGGGACGGATGTGTCCTGAAGAAAGCGCCTCCTGGATGTAACTCTCCATAGCTACTTTCTCGGGACCGGAAAGATTAAACAATCTGCCTTTAGGGAGAGGTGCACCATCGAGTAGCGTGATGGAACAATCGTAAGGCCGGTGCGGTGGTAAGGATCCGGCCTTAGTTTTGCTAAAGACTGCGCGGAGGTCATGATAACAACTAGGTACGTTAGAGAGATCAATTTCTTCCGGGGAGCTAGACGGGGAAGAGCTGACAGGCGGAATAGCAGATTGCAGGCAGTTAGCGAGACAAAACTCGCTCCACCCAGTGATACGACGACACACCCAATCAAACTGTGGGTTGTGATGTTGGAGCCAGGAAAACCCCAGCACCACAGGATTTTGGGGGGTACGAGTAACGAAGAACCGGGTAAATTCCCTATGATTACCGGAAGAAACCAGTAGAATAGGTTTGGTGCTATGCGTAATGATAGAAAGCTGCTGACCCCCCAACCCAGCCGCTTTAAGCGGGGAAGGAAGAAGTTCAGTGGGCAAAGACAGACGAGAAACAATCAGGTTTTGTTCTGCACCAGAGTCAATTAAGGCGTGGAGTTCCAAAGTTTCAGAGGCATGACATAGCTTGACAGGGATTTGAAGGAAGTCTTTAGGGCATGACCTGAAGTTACCTGCCCACGGCCTGCCTTCTAGCGGAGGGGTTTGTGAGTTCAAACGTAAACTGCACTGGTGTACCTGGTGGCCTGACTGTCCACAGTAAAAACACGCCCCCTCGGCCCGTCGGCGCTGTCTTTCCTCTGCGGAGAGCTTAGAATGGCCGATTTGCATTGGTTTGTCCAATTGGCTGCGGGGGGGTTCAGCTGGAATCACTGGTGGAACGTGTGATGTAGTACCTTGAACAGGAGTAGATGATTTCTTGCGAGTAGGCGGAGGTCTCTCGTGTTGTCGCTCACGTAAACGTGTGTCTGAACGAAGGGCAGCAGTGACGAGTTCCTCAAATGAATGGGTTTCCGGTTGTGAGCACAGGTGGTCTTTTATGGCTTCATTCAAAGATTGGTAGAAGACCCCTCGTAATGCTGGGTCTATCCAGCCTGCCTCCACCGCCAGTATCCTAAAATCAATGACATGATCGCTGACTGATCGGTTATGCTGTCTAAGGGCGAGGAGCTTACGTGCGGCTTCCTCCTGTTTGCGAGGATGGTCAAACACCAGCTTGAATTCCTCCAGGAAACGATCATAGGTTAGATGTTTGACAGGATTTATCGCCAGAAACGCCTGGGCCCACTGCAGAGCTTTGTTACGGAGAGCATTAATGATCAAGGTGATTTTGCCAAGATCAGATTTATAATACCTTGGGGCTTGCTGAAACAGCAGGCGACACTGGAGAAGGAAACCCCCACAGGCTTCGACGTCGCCGTAAAATGGTTCGGGCTGTGGGCGAAAGTTTTCAGGCGAGGGAGCGGAGGCAGAAACAGCAGCGACACTGGACGCAGAAGGAGTTGCTGTGGGGGAAGCCATCTGACCTGAGAGATCCATTAGTGATTGCGTTAAGCCGTCCAAACGCAGAAAAAGTTCCTGCTGGGCAGAAGCAACATGCGACAAGGGGTCGGTTTGGCAGCCCAGGGCGATACCCTGCTGATTGATGGCGTAGCGAAGTCCTTCTGGGTCAGCTGGGTCCAGAGTTTGGCCAGTTCGTTCTGTCATGGCGCTCAAGGCGTGAGAACCCAGATGCTGAAACCCAGAGGAAAGACAGGTGAGTATTTGGTGAGAAAGGGTTTATTGATTCTCCAAAGCTGGTAGTAGTTGTGGATGAATGAGGTCCGGTCTTGACGGCAGCTGATGGCGTGGCTGGAGGGCTTAAAGCGGTGAGTGTGATCCGTGAGGTCTTCAGATAATCCCAAGAGCCGCAGAGTGGAAAGCAGCGCTGACGTTACTCGTGAGAAGTAGGTATCCTGAGACAAAGGAGCGAGAGTTAGTGCAAGGCTGCAAGCAAGGCATGAGCATGAGCATGAGAGCTTAGACTGTGAACCAGGCTTAGTCACCATAATGGGCAACGAACTGGCGTCGAACTGATGAATGAGGTCTCCTTTTAAGCAGCATGGCAGATGAGGTGAGTGAAGTCAGCTGGTGGCAATCAGGGAGCAGAGCAGGCAGGGCTGGAGGGGGAGGAGTCTGCCAGGCACCGTGACAACGACGAAGGTTATGAGATAGCTGTCTATTTTTAATGAAACCATTTTGATCGGCATGGATAATTGTAGGTAGCACTGACTCTAATCTGTTACTTTAAATTTTTGCCAGAATTTTAGCATCAACATTTAAAAGGCTTATAGGTCTGTATGAGGACACAGATGTAGGATCCTTGTCTTTTTTATGGATCACAGATATTGTTGCCTGATACAAAGTTGGCTTGGAGCCTACCAAGGCAGAGAGATTCATTGTATACCTGCAACAACACCGGGGCCAGCCTATCAATAAGAGATTTATAAAATTCAACAGTATGGCCATCAGGTCCTGGAGCTTTAGAGCTCTGAAGGTCTTTAATGGCCTGTTTTACTTCCTCCAATGTAACTGAGCTCTCTAACTCTGTTTTATTCTTTTGACTAATTAACGGAATAGAAAGATCTTCAAAAAAATTGTTTACAAGGTTAGCATCTTCAACTTCGGATGAGTACAGATCTTTGTAAAACATTTTAAATTCTGTATTTATTGCTTGTTGGTCAGTGGCTTTAGGCTATTTGTATATTCCTCATTTGATTCTTTCGCCATACTTTAATTGATGAGCTAAAGTCTACTTGTTTTTCCCATTTCATAAAAGTGTTTTGTCTGCCTATTAATTTCACGCTATTTGTCCGATAGATTAACTTGCTGCATGCTTACGTTCCACTAGGGTTGTGGATTTTCAGTATGTGATCTATTCAAAATTGGGGCAATACTCTTTCTAATCTCTTTTTAGTCATAAAACATGTGTAGATAATTTGCCACGCTAGGCTTTCTTGTTTGTTGAGATGTCGGGAGTGTTTCTTTTGAATAAAAGCTATTGATCATGACTCTTTAAGGTCATTCGTTAAACAATGTGATTTCCATGCTGGCTGGAAGCCGTAAGAAACACGTCTTACTCTTCATTGCTTTTTCGTTTTGAACAACTTTATTTTTAGGACGCTTGGGCCTGCCGGACCCACGAGTGGGATTGGATGATTGTTTGTTTTGATCAATAGGTCAATTGGCGCAATTTGAAATGCCTTAACTTCTAATTAGGCTAAAGGAGTTTATCATTTTAGGTTGTGTCTGGCTATTGAAGACATATCAAGCTTTAAGGATTTACACGAAATTTAATTTTCTCCGGGATACGTTTTGTTCTTTTCTTCCATCACCAATGTTATTGCTTCCAGTAGGGTTGGGCGATGTCCCCTAAATTGGCAGTTGACGATGTTGGCAGTCAACCATCGGGATGGACGATGATATCGTGGGATTGGGGGGGGGGGGGCTATTTTTAATTTTTCGTCCTTATATAATTGCTATTCCTTATTTTACTTTATTACTTTATTTATTTTATTTCCCAAATAATGACTCATCCGCGATGATCCAGTCTAAACTGGGGGAAGTGACTTTAAAAAAATAAAATAAACAAAATAGAAAAAGAAGTGCTCCGGTCCTGCGTTTGATTAGACCGGTGGAGCGAGCGAACATGTCTCTAGCAGAGCAGACGGACTTACAGTTTTGTGTTTTAGGGGAAGTAAGGATGCTTTGTTACGTGTGGGAGACTTAGGACTGTGATCCGTCCAGCAGCTCTACGTGAAAGAGCAACCGGAATTTAGGAGAAGCGGGTCTCCCAGTAAAAGTGTGTGTCGGGGCAGAGCTCGGAGCGCTAACTAACGCAGTGTGTAAGCTTCGAAGCAGAAAGGCTGCTCAGTCCTTAAGAAACCGTTCAAACAATCACGTGGATTTGCGTTTCCAGTCATGTCCCGACAAAATAAAGGCTGATGTTATTCCCACATATTTACGTGCAGATTGCAGCGTTTCACGCATGGATTATGTTCATGCTAATGTTGTTAGCCCGTGTTAGCATACTGCTAATCCTGGCTTCAGGCTCCGTTTTTCAACAGACAAAGCACTGACCACATGGATTAAAATTAAAATGATGAGCGAAGAGGCGCTTCATAATAACCGTAACATTAATAAAAGCACGTTTTGGAGATCATCTTTTATAATACCGAGCTGACGTATCTATGTATTTAGCCGCTCGACGGAACTAAGTTTCGCTTCCGGTTTTTAAAAACACTACTGCGTATGTGCGAATGATTTATTCCTGACCGAAAGTGTGACCCATGTGAATGTTTTTTATAATCTGAAAGAGTTTTTCTGGGCCCATCTACACGGTTGGATTCTATCCGACCAATAATCCTTATCAAGATATTTTGCACATGTAACCGCGTTTTATGGTGTGACTCGCAGCGTGACGGGGCGTGGCATCACGATGGTGTCTCTCCATCGGGATGTCAGTCACCTATCACGATGGACGATGGTATCGTCCATCGGCACAACCCTAGCTTCCAGAAGCTCATAATGATAAACATCGTGACTTTCCATTCTGTTCAGTAAAAAGTAAGAATCTTCCCGTTCTTCCAGAAATGTCCTGTGTTTATCTTATACTCTGAATTTCACCATTTTGACCATGAGGGTAACAGTCTGCACGCACGTCAAATCTTTATCTATGTGTTCCGATAGTGGGCGTAACCCGCGCAAATGATTGGCGGTCACGTATGTGTCGGGAGCAGCATCGAACACACACACACACACACACTGCCAAATTACTTTTATTATTACTTATTATTTATTTTGAATACCCTCTGATGGTTTGAGTGTGGTTTAAGAGGGAAAAAAATATGAGGCAAAGTATATAGAAAATATGATGAGACGCAAAGAGCCGCACGCTCATTGGCCAAGAGCCGCATGCGGCTCGCGAGCCTCGTGTTCGCCACCCCTGAGTTAGGGAGAACAGTAACAAAATAAAAATGTTTCCTCTAAAAAAAACAGAGACTGGATGTTTTATTAACCCACTCTAGAACCGCTGAGGTTCTGAACGGGGTGTTAACATGCGCGTGCCTTAAGTGTGGGTGACATGGCCTATTTTAATAAGCCAAAATATAGTAAATAGTCTCTATTTCATGTTGCGATTGTTTTTAATATTTTTCGAAAAAGAATAAATAGCGAAAAACGCGATATAAACAACGAGGACGGCTGCCGGCTTCACGCATTCCGCCGAATTCGCGCCGCCCTGTTTGTGACGTAACGAAAGGCAGACAACATGGCTAGCACCGATAGCGAAGCACAGAGTGATGCTACCGTCTTCCAGCCAAGACCACTTAAATTTGTTTTTTTTAATCGTCTTCTCACAACTGAGGTCGTGACCACGCTCAATAATGACGATGCCCGCATTATTGATCGCAAACTCTTCAGATTTGTTTGTGAAAGTTTAGCGTGTCCCCGCCAGTTTTGGTCTCTAGGGGATCCGTCACGCTGACCACGTGGTACAGACAGAGCCAATCAGAGCCGTCGACGCATCCGAAAGCAACTAAAACGTCCCGTCATTGGTCAATTAGACCGGGTAGACGAGAGATAGCCGCGACCATAGAGGAAGCGATCCGCAGAGAAATATAGAAAATAAAGCTAAAATTCGCAGATTTCAGACAATTTTTTCATCCGGAAAGCGATTTGTCCATAGAGATCAGGTCTTTATTTCCAGGAAAGTACGTTCGGTTTGCTCGAGGGCTTCGGTTTCGCCCTCGTGCGTTGAACTTGTTTTGTCCATTGTTTCAGCAGCGTTTCTTGTTTTGGGAATTTATACACAGATACACTTTCACTAGAAGTATTGCTACATCCAGCTGCCACACAACGACTTGGCATGTTGATGATTAACAGAGAATTAACGAATTAACGATGATTAACGAGAGAAACGAAGACTACCTGATTTGTTTACCTGCTGTCCGAAGCGGAACTACGGAAGTCAATGCCTTTCGTGACGTCACAGGTCATATCGGGGTCACTTCCAGCCTGCGCTCTTAGCGGCAAATTCAAATCTCTGATTCCTTCGAAAGATGTCTATTATTCATAGGCTTCGGATTTTTTTCGACGCGAACTATTGGTATCAATAGAATCAGCGTTTAAAGGGCTTTTTTATTTGACAAAGTTGTTCAAAGCATGGCATCCACACTTTAACACCCGGTGCGCCTTTTGTATGTGTCAAAGACGGAAAAATCCCCCGTGACTGAGACCGCGCCCTACCATCCGGTGCGCCCTATGGTCGTGGACATACTGTATTTATTTATTTTTTATAATAAAGTAGTGCTGTGAAGTAAAATAAAAAGGGTACATATTTTGTCGATTGTCCAAGGTTGGCATTTCTTCTTCTGCTGATTAACAGCCGTTCTTCTGGGTTTAAACAGAGTTTCTAGTTTTCTTCCATGTTATGTCTGCAGACATTAGATCCAGGTCCATATCCTTCTTCAGCTGATATCAGCGGCGCTGAAAGTTGAGGTCAAGTTGTCTGCAGGTCAGAACTCTGCTGAGAGTCAGGGTCACATCAGACTTTTGGAGAACGTGAGGATCTGAAGCAAGTAATGGATTCTCAGTCTAATGGTTGTTCTCTTCAAAACATGCTAAACCGTATTTAGAAACAAAGTCCTGTTGTTACTGACCAAACGGACATTGCAGTAACCTACTGCACTGTTTCCAGAAAGGCTTTACAGTGTACTCACAGCACATCGTGGGATCAAACTCTTTTTGACTTCAAAGTATTGGTAGAGAGGATCACTCTAGTCTCAGGCATGGAGCAGTCCCACTGTCTGCACAGGCGTGTTGTGGTACTGTTCACTTGAATAAAGAGTGATTTATTTATTTGTCAACATGAAAGGCGATGCAGTGCACTGTTTTCACTAGTGCACTAGTCATTGTAGAACAATGACTTTCCACTCATTAGTCCAGTAGACCATATTTGAAATATGAAACTAAATGGTTTGGAACCAAATCTGTAAAAACTCCCAATTCTGTCTCTCCATGACTCTGCAGATGAAGTAAACTTTGTAGAAACATCATTAAAAGTTGGTGCCGCTACATCTGGAACAGCTGTTAGTTAGTGCATTTTTGTACAGATTTGCTGAGAGAAGACCCAAGAAGAGGAAAGAGATTTTCTTTTGTTGACGCTTTAGAAAATTTCAGTGCATGAAAGTTGTACACAGAGCTAAAGTCACAGAAAAAGCTGTCTTTTCTTCACAGCACTAGTGGGTTTTGTTAAAACAAGAAAAAAATCCTTTAAAAGCAAAGACAATGAAACCAAATTGTCAAGCTCCTTTGAAGTCTATAAACAAAGTTCCATTTTTGAGTATTTTCCTTTTTCATTCCATGAGCTCACAATAGTAATGATGTAAACACGATACATGCCTCATATGTGTACGGCACTTTTCTTTGTTCCTGGAGAGCCTGAGGCACTTCACAGTCAGTCCCATTCACACACCAATGGCAGCTTCACTGCCAAACACTGGCATCGATCTGTAATCTCCAGAGGCACTGTGGGGTTCAGAGTCTTGCCCAAAGACTCTGCGACACACAGGAGGACAAGATCTTCCAATCAGAGCTGGACCGCTCTGTCTCTGTACCACGGCCGCACCCTTCTCTTTCTATCTGATCACATTCAGAGTTCAGGAAATTAAGGAGGATACAATCTGCTGCTGTTTCCTTAACAGTTCCTATGACATCATCAGGAATATCACCGTCAAGATAAATCCCAGAACTGAACAAAAACTCAACAACCCTCTGACCACTCTCACACAGGCCATAGCCACATCACAAGGCCCCCCACAAAACCAACATTAAGTTACATACCAGAGTACAGGATAATAATAATAATTATATGATTATAAGTATATGACCAGTGTGAAGACTGAGGCTGGATTCAGACTGGACACATTTGGTCCGCTCAAAGTGAACCAGAGTTTGTTTCCCCCGATAATCTGAATAAATTTCAGTCTGCATACAGACTGACCCTGATCCGGGACCAGGAGCCATCTTTTGATGTGGTCTCGGTTTGTTTTCAATAGTCTGAACCCCAGGGTGGAACAACTTAACCCAAAAGGCCACAGTAGCTGGGCATTATGGGATGTAAACAGAGTAGCAGAGCAACAATAAAGCATAGCAACTCAATGAACTGTAGTTGGATGAACCCAGGCTCATTAAAACAACTTTTAACGTGATTCTCACTGTTTTCCCCACAAACCCTTGTGAGCGTATCTTCTTATTCGTCTCCTTAGCAACGCACTTGCAGCAGGCCTCCACCAGACCGAAGCTGCAGTAAAAAGTGTTGTACCTGACGCTGATACAGACAGTCAAAACTGGTCAGACAGACATAAAGTTGAAACAAGTGAACTATCCCGACAAGGATTGCAAAACGCAGGACTTCCATTATTCGATCTCTTGTTTATTTACAGATCTTTAGTCATGTGGTTTTGTTTGCAAGGATTAGTTTGAAACAGAAATGTCCGCTTGGTCTGAATACAGACCAAATGTAAGGTCCAGGACTTGATCTGGCCCAAATTAAGCAGACTCAGTCTGGACCAAGGGATTTTTCCAGTCTGAATACACCCTCAGCTCCTCTAAAGGCCTTTAGTTGCTCAGATTAAGCAAACTTAACATGCAGAACAAATTCCCAGTCTCAAGGTGTTGAAAAGAGAACATGAAATGGAAGCTGCAGGTGGACTGAGGGGCAGGAGTGAACAAATGACTAACTGGACCATAAAAATTGAAGATTAATGTAGATTCTTCCTCTGAAGCGTCTCTGCTCCTGTTTTGGTCTAATCGGTGTTGGCACTGCGTCATACTTTCTTCATCCAGAGACACACAGGCAGAACAGGAACCTGTCATTCTGCATGATCAGGTTTGGAGAGTCCACACATCGAGTAAGATATATAAGATATTCCTTTATTAGTCCCACGATGGAATTTACTTATTGCGGCAGCAGTACAGGAACAGAGAGCAATATATAAAAGAAACAAAACTATGGAGTCAGTATAAACACATATGTACACAATATACACACATACATTTCCAAACATTGCACACCATATATATAAGTACACACAGAACCATGCTTTATTAAAATACGTGTATGCAGTGTAGTCACAGAAATCAACATATTTTTATTATAATAGTCAATATTTTTTAAGAAGGAGAAGGAAGAATGGACAGACACTCATCTTTTACTTGAAGGTGCCTCCAGAAGGTGCCTATTCTGCTTCCTCAATGTGTTTCAGCTCATTGGACTCTCTCTGTTCGTCCATCTTTGTCCTGACTCTCCTCTTGTTTTTAGCTCTGTGGAAACTTTTAGGGGTTTGTTTTTTCTGTCCTCAAATTCTCCGAGAACCAAAATGTCCCCACAGAGTCAAGCCCACTTCAGCCTCCAAGCCTCTGGAAGTGTGGGAACACCAGCTGATGCTGTCCAGCCAGAAACCCAAACTGTTGACCGAGGTCACACTCGGACACAAACAACAAGAACACAGTGTCTAAAAGCAGGAATCTGTTTGATCCCCTTCAGAGTAGAAACCTCACCTGTTTTGGATCCAAATGTTCTTTTTCCAGATGAAAACTCCCTCTGGGTGATCTGATCCATGGACCTGCTGAGCAGCTGTTTCCCAGCAGATCTTTGAACAGCTCTAGTTTGAAGCAGGTGTTGCACTTTGATATCAGATCAGAGCTGCTAAACGGCCATGCACCCCCCCCCCCCCTCAGTGGTGAGAGGGTACAAAAAGACTAGAGGACTACATTTAAAAATATCTTCCTGTCTTCTAAAATTCCATTTGTCAGAATCATGGTCAAATCCAAACTTTCGCTTTTGTTGGCTTTTAACTTGTCCAGCCGGAACCTCACTACTACAGAAAGCCTCAACTGCCAGTCACATCATGTTAGTTCTGGAGTTTGATGGAGGATTAAGGAGTTTCCTCTTTAGATGTTATACTATTATCATATTTTTATATTTTAGAGTTGATGCTTGTTAGGTAAAGTCATGTAAATCATGAATGAAGTCACTCACCCTCTCCTCTAACATGCAGACTCTCTTTACTACAGTTTTGTCAGGTTTGTGTAAAATCTGTCTAAACGTGTCATGAACGCTCACCAAGCTGGACGTTATGCTGCGTGCAGAAGCTCTAGACTACAGCATACGTGCTGTTTTCTCATGTAGAATACTTGAAATGTTACATGAAGTGTCAGTATTGATTTTTATGGATGGCTTTGCTTTATACAGCCCTAATGTGGAGTTTTCCCTCTCCCCCATCACTGAAATATGGAGTTTGGGAAATGATTCAAAACTTGTCCTGAGTGACTAAAATGACCCCCCCCCCTTGGGTTGGAATGGAGGGAACCTTCTGAACCACAGTAGAGCTGGTGATGGTGGTGGGATTGATAGATTCATCTGTCAACTCTTATTGGCATCTGTTTAACTGTTTCAGTCTAATGTGCTACAAAAACACTTTGCTCAAGTTCAATTGGAAACAGCTGAATTGTATAAAATACTCGTTTGTTTGTTACAATGAGCTTATATATTTCAAATATTACCAAAGAAAATTCAAATATTGTCTGCTGCTTGTATCAAATGCTTAGGTTTTCAACCTCCAACAGTAGCTGCGTTTACATGGGCAAAAGTAATCAGAAAGAACGCCTGATCGGAAAGAAAATGTGTCATGTAAACGCGCCGTTCGGAATACTCTGCCCCGGTCAGACTCGTTCGGATCAAACTTTCTTTCCGATCGAGATAGGTGGGTTATACCGATCCTTTATCCGATCGTTGGTCATGTACACGGTTCATTCCGATCGTGTGTCACTTCTGCTCTGGTTTACGTCATTCATAGACGGTGTTTCGCTGATAGAAAGCGTTGGAGCGTGCCAGTGGACCGAGTGAACCTCTCTGAGCAGAAGGCGGATTTATTAATGTGTTTGGGGGGGGGGGGGGGGGCTTTGTTACGTGTGCGTTTTGTTGTGTTGTTATGTGTGAGAATTCGGACTGTGAGCCGACCCGCCGCTGTGGGTTAGCGGCTGCAGGACTCACAAGAACAGAGCAGAGCTCGGCCCGTCAGGTCACACATTTGGGTCGGTGTGTGAGCTTCAAACCAGAAATGTCGCTCAGTCCTTAGAAACTGTCCAAACAATCACGTGGATTTGTGTTTCCAGTTGTGTCCCGACAAAATAAAGGCTGATGTTATTCCCAAACATTTACGTGCAGCCAAGCTAATGTTGTTAGCCCGTGTTTATAGCCTCTCCTAACCCTGGCTTCAAGCTCCCCCTGCACAAAAAAGCACTGACCACACGGATTAAATCTAAAACGATGAGCGAATAGACGCTTCATAATATTCATAACATTAATAAAAGCAAGTTTGGAAGATCGTCTCGTATATTACCGAGCTGCTGCATAAATGTATGTGACAGCAAAGGTTTGTTTACAACGGGACACTTCCTTCCGGGAGTTTTTACACTACTGCACATGCCCAAATGATTTATTCCGACCGTAAGTGTGACCCATGGGAACGTTTGTTCTAATCGGAAAAAGGTTTTCTGGGCCCATGTGCACGGGTGAATTTTAACCTCACCATTGATCCCATCAAGATATTTTGCCCATGTAAACGCGGCTAGTGTCACAGTTTATCCATTGAAATGTATTGCACATTCTTTCTCATGGGGGGTTAACATACATCTATTCGACACAAAAAAGGTAGATACCATGAATGTTAATAGAAGTCATCTTTGGGGGGTCACCAGACCTCAACAAAGTTCTTCATCCGCTCTTCTCAATACTTTGAATTCACTTTCAAAGTTCCTCTCTTTGACATCTGTTCCACTCAAGTCTCAGAGTTTGTTGGAGAAAGTTTCTGAAGCTTCTGAAAAGACCAAGTCCACTGGAGCCCACATGCTCCTGATTGTTCCCAAATGTTCCTCAGCCTGTGCCGATGCAGTCTGAGGCACAGGATCACTGACACATCTGATCCATTCAGTGTAAACACAGTTCACATATTTCTACTCTTTTAAGTCTGAAACCCTCAGAGGACAACTGAAACAAGAGCCCAGAGTCTGCCGATATGAGGGAAATGTTTGGAGTTTATCTGCTTCAGCATGTTTATGATCGGCAGGGATTCTTGTTCTGTGTAGCTTTCAATGCTGAGCTCCAAATGGGAACAACCCGTTAACCCATGAACAGGAAATGACCTCTGACCCGCTGAGGGTCGTATGCAGAAGAGGGCAACTTTTCAACACTGCTGGCTGGGCATAAACTCTGCAGCACATGCCGTCAGCGTTCCACTTTAGAGCTGAGTCACTTTTCTCCTTCGTGTGGTTCTGCAAATATGCAGACATGTTAGCCGTTTACTCCAGCAACACGTCAAGCTGCAAAGTAAATAAACACAAGGAGGCGCTCATGAAGAGTCCACTGTTTTGGGGAAAAGATAGGAAAAGAGAACAATTCTTCAGCGTTTGTGTGCTGCATTCAAGTGTTTCAAGCAAAGCATTACTGCTGAGCCGGTTAGAAAGCCATGATCTGAGGGGATCATTCTGTCAATGGAAAGATGATTGACGCGCAGAAATGCAAACATCCAGGAGTGGATGTTCCCAACAGAAGAGCTCAGACTCTGCAGGTCTCTGTCAGAATGTTCATGTCTAGAGCTCCACAGTGCGTTGCTTGGGGAGTCCGTCTCACTACCTTTAGTTGGTCTACAGTAGTGTTGTGCCGATTCATTGCGTCTCCATTTCACCTTCAGAGAATGAACCTCCATCAACTGAAGAGCAAAGTTTCTGCAGAACCTCTAAAGTTCTGGTTCTCCTCCAGCTCCTCCAGATGATCAGAGTGAGAAGACATGAAAAGGAAAGAGGCTTAAGAGGGGAAGAATTAAGAGAGAAAACGTTTCTTTATGTGAAAAACACTGGTTTACTGGCTGCATTCTTGTGCGTGAACACACAGAACTACACACTCAAAGATCTCACACACACAAACGCACAAAACTTTTGTCTAAACAAACCTGCACATACATATTTACTCAGACAAGCTATTTTGCATGAATGTGAACCAGTCAACCCCTAATTCATCATCAATTCTTTAACTTTGAGCCACAAAAGAGTATCTAGCTGTTCTATGAGCAAAATGTCTTCAATCGGATCAAAGATCAGATCAGAATTGAACTGTGTACATGGACCAGAAAAACATTATCCAATTATAACAAACGTGTACATACGCCACACTTTTTGTTGGAATAAATCATTTGGATGTGCAGAACTGTCTAAATTACCGGAAACGACCGTAGAAGCAGAAATATTGAGTGCATCATAACCTGCATCATAGAGCGAGATGATCTCCTAAACGTGCTTCTATTATGACTATTATGAAGGCCCAGGTCACTCATTATTGAAAAATAAAAAAAGCACTGGTCGCATGGACCCAGAGGAAGGGTTACGTTTAGGCTAATACGTGCTATCAGCATTTAGCTTTGGATGACTGAACAGAAACATGTGGGAATAACATCCGCCTTTATTCTGGACACGACTGGAAACATGAATTCACATAATTGTTTCCACGGTTTCTCAGGACTGAGCAGCATTTCTGCATTCAAAACCGCCTCGGTTAGCTCACACACCGTCCCAAAACCGCTCCCCTGCTCGGAGACCCGGTTTGGAGACCCGGTTCTATCGGGAGATCCGGTTCTCTTGGGTCCAGCAGCTCACTCACTCAGAGCAGCTGGACGAACTGCGGTCCGAGGCGTCCTCTGGAGCGCCACACCGTCTATGCATGACGTAAGCCAGAGCAGCAGAGACCCACGATCAGATCCACAATCAGCATAACCAGATATCTCCATGGGAAAGAAATGTTGATCCAAATGAGTCTGATCAGGTCAGAGTTTTCTGAACAGCATGTTTACATGACGCATTTTCATTCTGATCAGACGTTCCTTCTGATTACTTTTGTCCATATAAACACAGCTATCGATACAGGCAGATGTTCTCTTCAGTGTTTACAGTCAGTCATTTCAATGTAGTTTGAGTCAGTTTCTTTTAAAGTTCCAGTTCACAGCACAGGTTTTTCCTAAAGTACAACAAAAAACGGAATGAAAAATGAACAGTTATGAATCGGATATCAGTCTCGTTTGTATTCCAACAGCCTGAATAAATGACTGACAGACATCCAATGGTTGTCAGTGTCATTCTGAATGGAAGATTTAAAAAAGAACCTCTAACAGAACCAAGTGGTTTGAGACAGAAAGACACAAACACCAGAACGTCTGTTGTCAGACTAACGGCTAGATCAATCATGGATGTTATGTTGTGGAACTCAAACACTTGTTAGATCTCCATGTGGTTCACCAAAGCCAGCAGGTCTGAGATCTGCAGAAAGCTATTAGCTGGTAGAACAGAACCGGGTCATGGATGGAAGTAGCTTTTCAATGAGCTCAGACGTTTTCTAACTAGATAAAGCTAAATGCCAGACTTTGTCCTTTCTGGTGCTCTTGTTCAAAGTGACTTGTTTTCTGCGTTTCTTGCTAGCTTTCATAGGAACTTTTCTTTCTTGCATGTGTACATACCAGGCTATGAAGAAAGCAGCTGCTTTGCCTTACATGGAACCCACACTCAGACCTGTGAACAACAGTTCCCACTGTGATTAAAGAGGAAGAATGTCGGATTTGCTGCAGTTGGGAGCTGGCTGCAGTCTCTGCTAAATCAGGAATGATCGGCTTCAATGTTTTCTGGTTTCCTGCAGCTGAAGAAGAGCTCCTCTTTTCTTGAAGGCTTTGTGAACATGCAGGCCTGGTGCAAAAGCAGCAGGCACTCCAGCTTCAGCCCCCCCTAACACAAACAGGAAGTCCATGCAGGAAACCCAGAGTACTGTTACATTTTAGTAGGAATTCCTGCTCTTATCATGCTGCCAGCTAGCCTCTGATCATGAGAGTGGCAGAGATTTGCAGGTTGTTTGTCCTTGTAATCTCTCCTCGTTGCTGTTCATTTACGATGGAGCAGTTCCAGAACACGACCAGGCTCATTGCTGCTGCTAGCATCACAAAGTACCATCTGTTTCTCTCTGCCTGGGAAGACACGCTTCTGTCTGGTTCCAACAGTTTGCGGGGTACGTTCTCGTGTCATGGCGAGTGCAGTTGTTAGTAGTAAAAGTGGTTTGAGTCTCGTTCAAGCAGAAGTGTGAAGAATGCAGCATGCTGACCTCTTTCTGTTTTAGTGTCTGTTCAAACCAGCCGCCATCACACCATGTGGACATAAAATGAAGTTTAAAATTGCATATTTCTTTATATAAATTGATATAAAACAAGAACAGATGAAAACATTCCATCAGAAAAAGCTTTTAGCAGTGATGTAGAAGCTACAATCAGCCAGTTACAGTCTCCATGCCCCGCCCCTTTCTGACCATCCATCTGCAGACCAACAGATCATGATCGTCTTTGTTTTCCTGGTCTGAGCTGGAATCTGGATCAGAATTGGACGGATGGATGGATCTGATACTGATCATCTTTTTTTTGCACAGCCAAGATTAGCTTGAGGTGGGAGGTGGGATTTAAAGGGTTAAAATGTGTTTTCACTCACCTGAAGCCTGTCTTTGGGGTAGGACAGGTGGGACATGAGGATTTTGTCCTGAATGTTCCTTCTGCTCCAATAGAACTATCATTGATCTATCACAAGCAATCGTCTGACGGTTTGAAAATAAAATGATCTCTCTCAACTTTGCAAACATTTATCCAAACCCTCCTGAAGGATGGAGACATAATATACAGGATAATAAGCTTCTGGTAAACAACGACAGAAAGTCTATTGATGGTTTTTTTATTTAAATGTCACACGTAGAAAAATCTTGTAATAAATCACAGGGACACAGCTTCTGCTGCTTCCAGCGTCACCGCAGCACTTTCCTGGTGGAGGGCTGTGACATCTACCAAATGAGCGCCTGGCTTCCAGCCTCCTTCATCTCTCTCGTTCTGTAAGCAGCCAGGCTGGCTCTCCCATCCCACTCAGCCCTGAGAGTCAATGGCTTTAAGCTTTTCCACAGTGACATCCAGGCCACCCCTCCCTGCAGTCCAGCAGGAGGGGGCTGTGAACAGGCATGGGACCTCCTGAACTGAACTGCAGGCAGATGAAGGAAGCGTCTTGGAGGAGTAAAAATCTGTGAGATGAGACGTTGAGGGGCCGTTACTTTTCTCTGTGGGATGGTCTCCATGAAAGACACTGGAAGTTCTTTAAAGGGCTCATCTCATGTCATGTTTCACTGATGTGACTGAAAAGTGACGGTAGACAGACTTGAAAGGCTTCTCTTAGGTCTTCCACCTCCTTTCTCTGCCTTGTGATGCACTTTGTAGTCCTCCTAACAGTCGGGGGATTCCACAGTTTGTTGCAGCATTTTTCCGAGCTGTTCTTTGCATAGATTTCTACAGGACATCATGTGATTTGTTCCCAGTCACCATTACAAATGAAGAAAACGAGGAAAAGATGAAGACAGAGTTGTGCTCAGGAGAGGAAACACCCAGACAAGCAGGGAGGCCTTTGTTCTACATTTGATGTTCCACCTGGAGGTTCTGTGGTGTGTGCAGCGTGCGTTATGTGAGGTTCAGCAGAACCTAGCCCTGATGTGCAGAAATGGTTCTGCCCTCACAAATACAGGACAGGACTAACACCTGGATGCTGGTGTCTGAGAGCTGTGCACACGTCCAGGAGAGGAAACCAGGAAGACGGACGTTCCTGCGGGACTGTTGGCGCGTCCTAGCGCTGGAAATCAGAAAGAACACGCTCTAGGACTGACAGGATACGTTTTTATTTTAGTTTGAGGTAGTTGGCGAGGAGTTCGAGGGTGTGTCACCAGAGCGGAGGACTGCGAGACAAGGATCCGACAGCAGGCAGTTTTCTTTGAGTCAGGTGGAGCGGAGTGTGGACGAGGCAGAGGATGATGGTAGCGAGGAGCGAGGTCGTGGCGTGATGAGGAGCGAGGTCGTGGCTGGAGTTCAAAGTAAAAGTCTATCACGATAGATGTATTCTTCTATCCAGTCAAAGTTGTACCGTGATTTAGATCACGGTGGTTTTGTGTCCAGCCTGGCGTGTCCTGTCGTTTATCTGGACTGAACTGTCACCTGGTGATGCTTCACGTGTTCTCGTGCTCAGGGGCGACTCACATCTGATGTCTGCAGACTATTTACCATCAGGTTTACAGCAGGGAAGCCTCTCTGCTCTGGCTCACTTCATCCTCAGAGTAAACACATAGAAGGTTATCCTGCCCCCCCCCCCCCCCCCCCACCCACACACACACACATGTTTTTCCAGAGAGATCCCAGACCTCCCGCTGATGTTCTGCCTCAACTGTGGCTGAACATCTGAGGCCTTGCTGCCTCTTCTCACAGGATCAGAGCAGGACCAGGACCTCCTCCCCAGGAAAACTGGACTGACTCTTCACGTCCCTGCAGAATGATGCAGAGCTGCTGCTCTTAAAGCTGTTTCAGAAACCCAGGTTGGACATCAAATAGCCCAGGAAGAACCGGATCCGTTTAAGAAGTGTCTCTAAAAGAGCAGAGCAGGAAGCAGATACGAACAAACCGACAGAAAACAGGAATGATAGGAGCCAGGCAGGAAGCTGCTTCAAAATAAAGCAGGAAATCCAGAGGAAACACCAGATACATTAAAAAACTCAAAAGTTAGCCTCAGAGTAAAGCAAGCAGACATCTTCTGCTGTCCAGACGCCCACTGAACTCACATGAGAGAGCGTCCCACAGGACTGGTTAGTAGGGTGCAGTCAAGTCAGGGTGGAAATCCTTTTCCTTTGTTTATGTCTGTGAGGACAAACAGAAAAACTGTCAGCTAACGTGGGGCAGGTAGAAACTTTCTGATGACACAATTTGCCCTCAGTGTATTTAAACACGCATGTGCAGTGACACATGTATCAGAGAATGTTCGATTGGCCGTTCTGTGTGTTAATTAAGTCACATACTTCTCTGTGAGGATTTTGCTGATAGATTTTTTAGAAGTATATTTTTTATTTTTTTGGTTATTTATCCTTGCTGATCTGTGATCTACACTCATGTCCTTGAAGAATGACCGGTGGATCACGATCGACGTAATGATCACCCCTGGCATAAGGTCTGAGAGCATCGGGGTCTGCAGGCAGCGCCGTCACACGCCGTCACACGCCGTCACACGCCATCACACGCCGTCATACGCCGTCACACGCCGTCACACGATGTTATAAGCCGTCACACAATGTTATACGCTCTCACACGCCGTCACACAATGTTATACGCTCTCACACGCCGTCACACGATGTTATACGCCGTCCCACGATGTTATACGCTGTCACACGCCGTCACACGCCATCACACGCCGTCACACAATGTTATACGCTCTCACACGCCATCACACGATGTTATACGCTGTCACACAGCGTCACACGCCATCACACGCCGTCATACGCCATCACACGCCATCATACGCCATCATACGCCGTCACACAATGTTATACGCTCTCACACGCCGTCACACGGTGTTATACACTGTCACACAGCGTCACACGCTGTCACACGCCGTCACACGATGTTATAAGTCGTCACCCGATTTTATACGCTGTCACACGCCGTCACACGCCATCACACGCCGTCACACAATGTTATACGCTCTCACACGCCGTCACACGGTGTTATACACTGTCACACAGCGTCACACAGCGTCACACGCCATCACACGCCGTCATACGCCATCACACGCCATCATACGCCGTCATACGCCATCACACGCCGTCATACGCCATCATACGCCGTCACATGCCGTCACACGCCGTCACACGCCGTCACACAATGTTATACGCTGTCACACGATGTCATACGCCGTCACACGATGTTATACACTGTCACAAAATGTTATACGCCGTCCCACGATTTTATACCCTGTCACACGCCGTCACACGCCATCACACGCCGTCACACAATGTTATACGCTCTCACACGCCGTCACACGATGTTATACGCCATCACACGCCATCATACGCCGTCACATGCCGTCACACGCTGTCACACGCCGTCACACGCCATCACACGCCGTCATACGCCATCACACGCCATCATACGCCGTCACATGCCGTCACACGCTGTCACACGCCGTCACACGATGTTATAAGCCGTCACACGATTTTATACGCTGTCACACGCCGTCACACAATGTTATACGCTCTCACACGCCGTCACACGGTGTTATACACTGTCACACAGCGTCACACAGCGTCACACGCCATCACACGCCGTCATACGCCATCACACGCCATCATACGCCGTCATACGCCATCATACGCCGTCACATGCCGTCACACGCCGTCACACGCCGGCATACGCCGTCACACAATGTTATACGCTGTCACAAAATGTTATACGCCGTCCCACGATTTTATACCCTGTCACACGCCGTCACACGCCATCACACGCCGTCACACAATGTTATACGCTCTCACACGCCGTCATACGCCGTCACACGATGTCATACACCTGGGCTTTTTGTCTGGCTTTCAGGAAAACTCTGTTTTCAGTCGTCAGATGAAAACATTGATCGTTTTGGATTCATCAAAGACTTGTCTGCAAGTGTTTATAGATGTGCTGATCTGGGTTCTGGTTCTGGTTCTGATGGGCTTCTTTCATTGAAGTGCATTGAAGCGTTCAGCACATGGCTCTCTGTTGTGTGTCTGAGCAGAATGAGGCCAGGCGTTCATTAGCAGCAGCCAGGGGCCCCATGCTGACCCCCCAACACACACACTCTTATTATGTCACCTGCCCTTGTTTGAATGCTCTCCATGTGTGTGTGTGGGGGGGGGGCACTATGTTCTCAGTCCATTCAGGTCAAACACAACTGAGTGCTGCCTAGAACTGGAACACATGAAGACACACTTCTGTGGGGGCTGCTAACCCCCACAAAGTCCATGAAGGGACACGGCAGGGGCTTTTGCTCTTCATCATAAGTGGTCTTCCTCATTTGTGATCGTTTAGGCCACCGCTCTTCCACAACTCATGGAAGGGTGTTGCGTTGGATGTGAATGGACAAATGATGTACGCTGAAAAAGAAGGGGGGGGGGGGGTACCTTCCCACAGGATCCAGTGTGAGAGTGTAAAAAGTGAATAAAATGAGCTGAGTCTGTCCGGCATCACTGCTGTTCACTACAACTCCCATGATGCATTGGGTCAATGTGACTCTCACTATGCTGCTGGTAACCATTAGGAAGCACAACAAACACAAACCTCTGTTCCAACAGTTTGCAAACATCAGAGATAAACAGTTTATTTGTCCTTTAAAGGAATTAAAGTCAGAATCCAGAGTTTGGTCCAAATCATCTTTAGAAAAGAAACAACTGCTTCTGTCTGACTGAAGAACAAATTGAATTTCAGACTTCAGTGACTTTTGACAAACTTGAGGTTATGTTTAAATCGAAGTAATAAATAAATCAAGGAAGAAAGATGTTCAACCGACAAATCTGCAGCAACTGATGCTGTCATGTCGACATGGACCAAACTTTGAGGAATGTTTCCAGAACCTTGGTGAATTGATGCCACCAAGGATTAAGGCGGTTCTGAAGGCAAAGGGGGTCCAACCCAGTACAAAGGAGTACCTAATGAAGTGGCCTATGAGTGTTTTATACTGTATATAAGAGCATAAGTATACAATATTTACCTTACAGATCATAACTTAGACCTGGCTCTATGTTTGTATTTCTGGTTATAATAATTCTGCCTAGAATGTGAAAAAACACTATAAGTCTAACCTTTTATTAAGGACAGTGTTCCCTCACTATATCATGGTTCACCTTTCACATTCTTGCTTTGTTACACATTTTTTCCATGTAATTTTGCTTTTTATTGACAGCACACTGCCTCCTACGTCTTCATTGGCTGTGGATCACGTCCATCAATGTCCTCTGTACAGAATAGTTTGCAAAATTCACATCACATTTGTTTTCATTCTATAATACTGGACTTATGAAGGTTTGAACTTTGAGAGCTTAAACCAGAGAAAATGTTCACGTTTGTCTGAGAAAGTTGGGTAGTGATGGGGGTTTGCAGCCTTAAAACTTCTGCTGTCCTACCTTGCAGATTGCTCCTATTGCAGGTTACTTTTAGATGTAATCCAGCGATGAACGAGGGAACGCTGTACCTTCCTAGTTTGCTCATATTTACCTAAACCAGCTGACAGAGAAGCTTCCCTTCTTCAACATACAAACAAAACCAAGGTAAATGCTACATTTGTCTACCATCTAGTCATAACAGTGGGGATGGGGGCCATACAAAGCCTCAAAAAGGTGCAACATCTAATTGCTCCCTGGTCCTGATTGTGGTTTAAAACCACTGTGGCTTAACCTCCGGCTCTGCTGAAGGGGTCAGGAGGGGGAGAACATGCTTGAGATTAGAAACGCTCAGAAACTCCCCCACAACACCGAGCTTGCAGTGGTAAGGGTGTGTTTGGAAAAGAGCCCCCAAAGTGCCATAGGCCCGTCCCCTCTGGCCTTTGACATTTCACAAACTGGAGTGCAATGTCTGAAAAGAAGGTGAATACATTCCAATGTTAAATGTATTATGAGCCATACAATTTGAACCAACACTACACAATACACACTTGTGTTGCTCTGTAGTTCTGTATTCCCCCATCCCACACAGACACAAAGCAGCAACCTACCAACTGGATGTAGACTGCGCCCAAACCCGTGAAGCCCAGTGCGACCATGTAGCCGCGCTGCCTTCACCGTGTGTGATCATGTCGGTCTTCATTCAGAATAGGTAGACTTTGTTCTGGTCCCGGCCGGCAGGCACCTGCACTGCCCCCCTGCAGGCAGCTGTCCTCATCTAAAGACATGCTCCACAGTAATCGCTACAGTGTGAATGCAGCTTTTGCTATGAAACATTTGAATCAATGTGGTTAGAAGTCATCCACTCCAAGGAGATATTATCTTCTGAAGTGCCCCCCCCCCCTGTGTCTGACTGTTTGGTGTCAGTGGAGACGCCTTCAGGTTAATGACTCCTCAGAGACCCACTTTGAGGAGACCCACTGTTTTTAACATGTTCTTGTGGCATTTTCCACATGATGGAGGACGCATTTCAAGAACATTAAACTTTGGAGTATTTCTTTATTCAAATCACTGTGAATCAGGAGCAGACAGAAAAATTACTGTTGGAGAAAGGTCGTATTTGTGACGTAGGAAATGTGCTGTTAGGGCTCCAATCTTCCTGCTCTGCTCCAATCTGATGCATCCACTTCTAGACCAACAGATCCATGAACGTCTTGGTTTTCCTGGTCTGAGCTGGAATCTGGATCAGAACCGGACAGCTTCAATACTGCTCACCATTTTGATTGCACCAGTAAGTCTGGTTGGGGATGTGAGAGGCTGGAAGTTAGCAACTAAAGACGAGCTTTAGCTGGTATTTTTGTTAGAACTGAGAGACTTTATAAGCAGAATCAGAACAAGGAAGTGAAGACTTTAACCACTTCTGATTGGTCAGACTGATGACATGTGATTAAGAATCCAGGAATGATTGGTGGAGACAGTTAAAGGGGCGGGACTTTTCCAAAAACAGCTGAAGCTGCAGCTCAATCGTGGTACCGTCATTCTTATCAAAATGTCTTTAATAGAATCAAATAAACACAAAGAAAAAAGTATTTTATGATCTTTCATATTCTTAACTACTCAGTGTTTTATCAGGGCCTGTTTGGATGAACACAGAGCTGAAATCCTGGAGATGGAAAATGTTTATAGATCAGTGAAAATGGGTCATTTCCCACAGCACACTAACACCATCTAAGCAAGTGAAAAACAGTTACTTAGATGATAGAAATAATTAATCTTTGCTGTTCAGGATCATATCTGACATGTCAAAGATAATGGGGTTGGCTAAAATACATCTGTGTTTGGAACACGCTTAAAATGGTCGAGTAACAGAGCTAAGAATTTAACAATGACCTGTCAATCAAGCGCCAAAGGTCTGAAAAACTTTGTTCACAAAGTCAACGTTTACCCCACAGCTGTTGTCTTTTTGTGTTGATTGTGTACCAAGACACCAAGTCGTTAACAGCTTCAATGACCTGCATGTGTTTAAGTCAGCCCAAACAGGAAGTCAAAATGAAGTCAATCCATAGTGTTTCTAGAAGCATATCCTCACATCTGTGAAAATCCTTTTTTAGTAAAAGTATCACAGATTGAGTATTGATCATAGTTTTATGCTCATTTGTATGGATTGAAATAATTGAAGTAGTTGTAGTGGTTAGCAATGTCATCTCCCAGCAAGAAGAGTTCAAATCCCATCTGGGTTTCCTCCAGGCCTCCAGCGTCCAACCACAGTCCAAAACCTGGTTCATAGTTTGACTCCTATGTGTTGCTAAAGCCCACCTTTGCCCTGAAGTAGCTGGATGAATGAAACATGTCAGTCAAATGACAATTACGTCGTGCTGCTTTTCTGAGTGCCCTAAAACCTCCTGTTGTGTAGTGAAGAGCTCACAGCTGTGCAGCAGCGTCTCACAAAAAGGCTGCAGATGCTTACTGGGCCTGCTGTTCCTCCCCTGACTCCCTGTGTCTGTGTGCAGATCCCTCTTGCTGCCAGTATGCTGCCGGCGTGGACAACTGCAAAGAAGCTTGTGACCAGGTATGGACGCACTCACAAAGCCCCGCCCCCTGTTGAGGGCAGCTGAAGTGGAGCTGGACAACGTCTCTGTCCCCCGGTCTGTGCAGTGCAGAAAACCCTTCTAGAGTCTGGGGCCCTCCCCCTTCATCGGGGGCTCCAGGTTCAGGAGCTCTGGAGGACAGACTAGTGATCAGTCAGAGATGAGCTCTAGTTGGTGAGACAGAGGAGAGAACGAAGAAGATCCCTGTCAGAACGGAGAGCTGGTCAGGGTCCTGGGGAGTCCCTGCTGCTGCAGCTCTGCTCCTGCTGGTCCCAGCCTGATGGTAGATGA
Organism: Oryzias curvinotus; assembly: GCA_023969325.1. Lineage (NCBI taxonomy): Eukaryota > Metazoa > Chordata > Actinopteri > Beloniformes > Adrianichthyidae > Oryzias > Oryzias curvinotus. The sequence continues at coordinate 4,540,538 of CM043725.1, read as the reverse complement.
GCAGAACCATCCTCACACAGCAGAACCCGAGCAGCAGGCGGTCCGTCTGTAGGTTCAGACTGCTGGGAATACTGTGAGCAGCACACAGCCTCATGGGAAGTGGGAGTGACAGGTCTGTACCAGGGTTAGGGTCAACCCGGACCGACTGAACAAAACCTGAAGCAGCCGAGATGAGTTTATGTTCTGCATCAAATGCTGAGTGGATGTGGAACTTCCATACTAGTTTCTGATGGTCCGCCTGAAGGCCAGCTCTCACTGGAGAGCAGCTGGCCACTTTTCACTGCCTGATGGTTGGATTTGAAAATGGTTTATTTCAGTAAATCTCCGTTTAACTCCATTTCCTAAATAGACGTTTTAGCTGTAATGCATTCACAGCATGACCCACTGAACCCATAACTGTTGGAAGTGGGAGGAGCCTGCTGGATCTCGCTCTCCCCTCAGCATAGCCCCTGCTGGTCAGTGGAGGCGTGGGTCTGAAACATCCTGGAGATAAATGGAGGCTCTCACCCCTCTGTCTTGGTTCTGATCCACACTCCTAAAAACTCCATTGTTAGAACATCAGGCTCTAAACAGAAGCGGGCAGGTCCTCCTACAGGTTTTGATGACTCTTGTTGACAGTGCTCCTCTGTGGTGCTTTGGGACCGGGACGGTGTCGTAACCGTCTGTCTGAGTGAAGTTCATTCATTTTAATGATGGGTGGTTTTGTTCCACATGACTCCCATCCTGAAAAAGACTGACATCAGCACACTCAATCATGAGAAAGGAGCAGCAGAAGAGGCCCTGGGACACTAACCGGGTTTTCTCGGGACTTTTTCATCATATGATGCACTTTATTTTTATCTGAAAACTTCTCCATCAAAATCTTAATGCGGAGATCAGAACAATGAACTTCACGGCTTCACTTGGATTATGATGGAAGACGTGGTTGTTTTAGCCTTCAGTGTCAAGCCTTGTGTATTGGGCTTATAGTACGTGTGGAAACACAGTGAGCTGAGGCCTGGGAGGAGCGTGCCCATGCATCACTGTAGTCCACTCTCAGGGCATGGCTGCACTGCCTCTGTTTACTAAAGTGCTTCTGTTCTGTTCCTGCAGCTGGCCTCCATCAAGAGTGAGTCCCATCTGAAGCATTTCCTGCAGAGGCTGCCCAGCTTCTGTCCAGAGTCCATGGTAAGTCCTCAGTGAGGACAGACGGCTGCTGTGTCTGAACCTCACTGTCAGACGCTTCAGCCTGAGAGCTGTCCAGTCAATGCACGGGTCACATGGACGCGTACAGGGCTGTGGGTTTCTGGGTTGTCCGGACCTGTAGAGGGAGTGGCTGCATGTTTTGCAGTTCCTTTAATGATTTCACTCCAGTCAATTACTCATTTCTAATAGTCAGGCTGCAAGCATGAAGCATGCAAAGGATGCACATTTATCAGGTGAACAGCACTAACGGGCCCCTTTTACAGTTCACAGGATTCTGGGGTTAAAGAAATGAAAAACCCATTTGACCTGCCTGCGTCTGACCTATCTCACCCTCTCACCCTGACTTAAGTGTTAAAACCTGTCACCTGCAGGACAACATGCAGGGTTATTTTCCTCTCTACGGGCTCTCTGTGTGGGTGCCCTGTGTGCCCCGTGCAGGTATGACGGTTTTCCCCGTATCCACCCGTAGAGCAGTTGGGACTAGGACATTAGAGGGAGTTCTGCAGCAGCGTTCACCTCCAAGCTGGATCTGGTTTGGTTATTGAGGAGTTTCCATGAGAGTTCTGACCCTCTAACCAGTCTGTTCTTCTGTTGTAACTCTGTGCACATCCTCTCTGTGGGGACAATGTGCACGTATCTGCACTGACCTGATGTGTCAGTAATCTGGTTCCCTGGGATCCGATCCCAGCTAAGCACATGGAAACACAGCAGCAGCTTTTTTCTGAGCTCTCTTTGGGGGGGGGCATGTCCGTGTCAGGAAGCAAAGAGAAGGACGTGTTTGTGATGATCGATGCCGCAGCGTTCCTCTGGGACCGTCAGCTGGAATGTTGTTTGTTTGCTCTGCAGCAAATCACTCTCTCTTCTCATCAAGAAAACCACTTTTTGCTAACTCTATGAATCAACAAAACTGCTGGGATTCTGCTCACCACCGTGTATGTCATCACATGACATCCCCTAAGTCCAGCCCCATGCTTTTGTCCGAACCCCCCCAGGACACCCACTCCCACCCCGGCTCCGGACACTCTGTGTTACTGTCCAGGCCTTTCTCAGCTGCGTTATTCCTGCTATTGAGTTAGAATCAACTCTAGGGGGGGGGGGGTTGGAAACCTTCCAGGAACATTTAACGTCTGGTCTTTGATTTCCAGTCAACTGTGCGTCCAGCCGAGCAGCTCGGAGCTTCCTGCGTGTGGTTTTCAGCTTCCCCCAGAATGTTGGTGACTGATGACACCAAACCACAGCTTCAAGTCAATTATGGAGGGAATGACAGCCACTTAGTGAACCAGAACCAAAGGAAGATAAGAGAGCTCTGCATTTGTCCCTCAGCGGGGAATGTCCAAGTTTCCACATTGCAGTTTTCAGGAAAACAACACAGAGGCTGTGTCTGAATTCCCATCCTAGCTACTAAACCAGACAGTAAAGGACTATGCAGAGCCCTGGATTTTAAAAGCAATTCTGACTCCACGCTCTCTGCTTTTTCTTTAAAATGGCGGATATGACGTCATCAGTTTCACAGTTAAAATCTAATTGAGCGTTTTGAGACGATTACTTATGATCCACCGTCTTCTGAAGATAAAAACGCTGATGGTTTATTCAAAGAATACATTTAAATACATTTTTGGGGCAAAAATTGTTCCGCTGCAATGCATTGTGGTCTATATTCGCCGGTCTGGTGAGCATCCATGCACACTGGTTTTTCACAGAGACTTCTGGGAAATTTCTAGGGCTCTGGATTTTGGAATTTGGACAGCACTACAACATGGTGAAGGCACTATAGAGTCACTATGTGGGGGTTAGGGTTAGCTTGAATGTTCAATTTGAACCAAAAACACAGTGGAACACAAATTCACACAATAATTAACAAACACACGTCAAAGGAAGTGTGTAAGTGTAAACATACACACTATGACTCCTAAGACTCACAAGGTCATGACTGTTCATTCACGGGTATCATTTATGTTTCCTTATTGTTGTCTTCCACACAGCGGTAACACAACTGTAGAACTACACAAAGGTGGAACTGTTGATGATGAAGATGAGGTTAAGTTGAAGCGTTTCACCTGAACTGGCTTTAAACTGAACCCATCCATGAGTGTCGGAACCAGTAATGCATTCTTTCCTTAAGGTCATTTTTTTCAAATCCAGTCTTTGTACACGTGCGCATAAATGTCAAGTCTTCCTGCAAAGTTGTGAATTAATGGTGGGAAATGCAGGATGAATGACCATGAGGTGGCTGGTGCCCACTCTGGAGTGGGCGGAGCTACTCCTTTCTTCATGCAGAATCTGCATCCAGAACAAAGATTGGAGCTGCATTTGAAGAGGGCTCAGCTCAACGAGTCCATCAGCACACAAACTAATACTCAGCCTGACCCTGGCACACAGAGATTCCCTCTGACCATGTGATGAAAATAGACGCTCAGTCTGAGCAGCAGCATCGGAAATATTCGGGTGGATTGGTGAAGCTACAGCACTTTTCACACATCTACTCTTGAGCATGTTAATGTCATCAAGCTGTCATCATTTCCTGAAGCTGTTCTCTCAGAATAAAATGAATTAGAATTGTATTCTGCCTTCTCTCTCAAGAGGTCAAAGAGCCTGTTATTCTTCAGTTTATGCTTTGATTTGTCCCTGACATGTACCCTTTCCTGTCTCTGTGTCACAGAGTGACCTCTGGGTTTGCATCAACTCGTCTCTTCCAGGTCAGTGCTGCGTTTCAGCGTTCCCATGGTTGTAAGTCACGCAAAAAAGAATGGTGGATTTTATCTTTCTGATGCCTTTAGCTCACATGGAGACTCAATGGAGTCCAAACTAACTGGAACATTTGTGTTATGCAGACAGATAGTGCTGGGCCGAAGATGTTGCCACTAATTGTTAAAAATTACAAATAAACACCAGAAAAACAAGAAAATGTTTTTAAAAAAGCTAAATCCTGAATAAGTTCAAGAAATTATAGGAATATTATAACAGCTGATCAAAATATTAGGTAAACCAACAAAAGCAAAGCGGAAACAAGCTACAAAAATGGACAATGATCATTTTCACGACTTATATATTGGCAGGTTAATGATGTCAATGAAATCAATAACCTAGTGTAATGTTTAAGTTATATAGTAGTTAGTCTAGTTATGTTGTCTAAACAAATGTTCTCATCTGTAAAGAATGTACATGCAAACAGGAATATGGTTCAGAAGGAGCTTGTTGTCTTTCAGACTGACCTCTCCTCACATGCAGGTCATTTTTCTGTCAATGCTCCCCCTGCTGGTCAAATCATCACATTGTTCAGTCCGGTGGTCTGGACTGAACCTCCGCCTCTAGCTGACAGAAATGCTGACGTCATCCCAGGATGATGGCAGCAGAACCAGAAACACCAGACTCTGATCCAAACAGCAGTCTCTAGTTCATCCAGAACTGCTGTGGTGGAGCGTCAGTCCAGAAAGGATAAACAGATTCTGCTTTTGTTTCTGTCTGCAGGAGTGTCCAGGAAGTCAGGCGGGTGGGTGGGTTTTGGTTGCTGTGAATTAGCCATATCCACTGAATGTCGCAGTAAATGCCAACATGTGAGGAACCCAACAGCTGTTCTCTGCAGCTTCACTCGCTCTGCGCTTTTCCCTTCTCGAGTGAGCCTGTGTGCATGTTTCCCCACAGGCATCGTCCCGCAATGACATCACAGAGGTGTGTAAGAAGGTGACAGAGGTAAGTGATGGGCCCCCACCCCACTGTCCTGCAGGAACACCCAGATCCCAGTGGCACACCCACGTGTTGAGACCTGTCTTCTCTTTGCAGAACTCCCTCTATAGCTGCATCACCAAAAATGAAAGTAAGTGCACCCCCACAAGGAGTGGGGACCGCGAAGGAGGGTCTAAGGGCAGGGATGCCAGTTTAGTCAGTTCAGTTTAGAATTTTTCTGTTGAATTCTATGTATTCATGATCCTTATGTCTTCATGTTTAGCTTTTTCAATTATTGATACGAAGCCCATCGAGATGACTGTTCTGCTGAATTTGAGCTACACAGATAAAATTAAATGGAAACAGACAGGCCGAGGGGTGGGGGGGGGCAGACGTATTCTCGTCCTGAATTAGGAGGTCAAGAGAGGTGTTCCCTGGAGGATCTACTAAGCTGCACCAAGTGTCTTGTTGTCGTGTCTGTGTTTGTTGGAGTTCATTTATGTTGACGTCCCATGTGTGTGTGTGCGTGTGTGTGTGTGTGTGTGTGCGTGTGTGCACAGAGGGATCATCGTGCTGCGTCTACGCCGGCCGCCACACCATCTGCAGGGACTTCTGTGAGGCCATCTTCAGGACGGACTCCACCCCCTCCCGGTCGCAGATCCAGGCGGTCACAGGCTACTGTCAGAGCCACAGCACCAAGCTGGTCGACTGTGTGGGAAACTTCACAGAGTCCTACCCCGTTTACAGCCCCACTGAGAGTAGGTGCACACACAGCAGATGTCCTGATGAACGTGGCTCAGAGGACGTCTGTGGTCCTACAGGAGGAAGCTGCTAGAGCCAGCAGTCACTGACAGGGAGACGTCAGATGCAGCTTTCTGCTGTAGCTGACTCTTCTGCTGATGCTTCTTTTGGAACTTTAATGACAGGACTTCATTCATACGTCATGAAGAACCAAGGATAAGCTCTGAACAAGCTGCTACTCTGAGGAGGAGGCTGGGCTTTAGAAGCTCTGAAATCAGCTGATGACTCTTTGATGAGGCTGAGCTTCTCCCTGCTGTGACTCCGTTCAGTTCTAAGCTCCAAAGGCTGGAGTGATGAAGATCAGAGCTGTCTGCTTCAGGATCAAAGCTGTTCTCACAAAGAGAGGTTTAGAATTCTTGTTAACCTTTTAAAACAGAGCAGAGTGAGGCCCCGCCCCTTCCAGAAAAGGAGGCTGTGACTCAGGTACATCTGACATTTGAATGTTGTGATGTAGTCCCACACTCAGACCCTAGACTGATCATTCGTGACTCCACCCTACGAATTCTGATGGGGAAGTCTAGTGGGGGAGGGCATGTTGACTGTGGTTTGCCCCTCCCAACCCAACAGCGCTCTAAAAATGGCCACTTTGGTGGGTCAAAGTAAAGTGAGAGTTTTGAGTCTTTCCATGGGTTCATCCCCTTGCCTGTCAAAAAACAAACTCCTCTGGGTCCTGGCTTCCCCTTTAGCCTCTCAGTCTCCAGCCCCTGCTGGCCCCAACAGTGCTGCCCTCCGGTATGACTGAACGAGCCTGTCCTGTGGCCTGGGGCCCCGAGGGCGGGGTGACCCTGGTCAGTTATACACACTCGTCGTACGGTCAGCATTTCGTTCTTGGATGTCACGTTTTTCCTTCTAGCTGACCTACCATAAATGTTGTGAAACTGAAAACCTAAACTTTCTCAACTGAGCAGGTCGGCAGCCAGATCCCCTCACTTTTTCCCACTCTCTCTTTCCTCTGTAAAGTACGAGAAAATATAAATAAAACAAACAATGTAATCAATAACAATAAATAAAAAAACAAGAAGGGGTTTATCCAAATATACCCCCTGGCTGTCAGAGGCCACATAAACCCTTATTGTGGCAGTAAACCGACACAGAGACCTTCAGCTCTCATCTCAGTGTTGCACACCCCCTAAAATGATCAGTTTGAGCTCTAATACAACCAAAGCAACTGGCGTTTCAAAAGACCCCCCCCCACACACACACTAAAAGGTTTTTGACCCCCCGTCCATGTGTGACCCGCAGATCTGTACTGCTGTGAGCGGGCTGAAAGCACCCACTGTCAGCTGGCGTGCCAGCAGATCCTCAGCACCCTGACCACGGAGCACGAGATCATTGATGGCCTGATCAAGGAGTGCTCCTCACCCCTCCCCCAGGACCCCATGTGGCAGTGCTTTCTGGGTAGCACCCTCCGCCCTTTGCCTCCGGAGGAGGAGACCCCCCATCCCGCCAAGATGGACGGCGCCAAGCTGCACTGCTGCTCCAAGGCCAACAGCTCCCTCTGCAGGTAGGGTGGATGAGGGCAGTTGCTGTTGTAATGCAGAGCAACAGACTGCAGTGGCCCCCCCATCTAACTGTACCCCCACAGGGACATGTGCCAGAAGATCAGCATGCACTGGGACAGCCACACCTGGCAGGACTTTGAGCAGTTCTGCGAGTACAAGCCGGCAGAGACGGAGCTCATCAGCTGCCTGTCGGACGTCCGTGAGCCGTGCCAGCTTGGCTGCAAGGACCTCGCCTACTGCACCAACTTCAACAACAGGTCAGCCGCTGTGCCACAGCCACTGTTTGTGGAAGAGACAGCCACTCTCCCTACCACAACCTCGGTTCAAACTTCACTGTAGAAGACAGTGTCATATTTACTGTAAAGATCTGCATTTTAGACGTTCTCTATCCAATCAGACTCTACATCAGGGGTGGGCAAACTACGGCCCAGGGGCCGGATCCGGCCCACTGAACCATATCAGAGACCCATGTTTTGCTCAGCGCTCTAAGTCTCAGCAGGACGAAGACGGCAGAGGATCCACTAGTTATTGTTTGTTTTAATGTATCAGTATATTTGTTCCTGACTTATTGTCTTTGAAAATCAAAGTTATTTGGTCATTTTTTATTTAATAAATATTGTTATATATTTTATTAAACGGAAATCATGAATGAATGAAACTTTACACTTTACAACTCCTTTAAGGAATCAAAAGGCTTCACAATAAAAGAAAGACAAGAAGTTTAAAGTTTGAAAGAAAAAGAGTTGTTGTGGCCCTCACAAGAACAGGTTTGGCCCCCACTCTAGCATCCATGTGGTGATGGAAGATTAGTTGTTTTTCTTTCTTCCCATCATTCAAACATCACATTTTCTCTAGATTTTACACGAGGAACATCAACCGTAAAATGAGAACAAAGTTTTAACATAAAAACTCAAATGTTCTGTTTTAAATATAATATTCAATCCAAATGTTTTCATTTTATTTCTCACTCCACGCGTCCTCTCCTGGGGCCTCATTTATAAAACCTTGCGTAGGATTTGCGTCAGAAGTGGCGTACGGATGAAACATAGGACGTGCGTACGCACAGAAATATTCGGATTTATAAAACCGTGCGCACGCACATCCTACGCATCTTTCCCTTAATAAATCACAACCAATTCTAAATGCTGCGAAGCTTTTGCGGCTTCATGACACGCCCATAGTTGCCCATAAATAGTCCGTGAAACGCCCACAAATGAATATTCATTGATAGCAAAACCATGGCAAACGCCGAGAGAGAATAAAAAAAATGGAACTTCACTCGATGTGAAGTAGAAGTTATCGTTGGCGAGGTGGAAAAGAGGAGAAAAATGTTGTTTGGAGGGCACAGTGTGGGCATTACTAATGCCAAAAAGGCGGACATCAAAGTCGAGGCAGAAAAACGTCTGGCACTGCATCGCCAGAGTGTGTCTGTCTGCCACGGGTGGGGGGTGGGGGACAGGGGACACCGGAGCTGACCCCTCTTGATGAGAGAGGGGCGGCAATTATTGGGGAATCCCTTTTAAGTGGAGTGGTGACTGAGGCGGCGGGGGGGGGGCACGACGCACCTGATGCACCAGGTGACACCCCCCCAAAAGCTCCAACAGGACGGCTGGAGGAAGTGGGAACCGGCTCATAAGCCACTGGTCCTCGTTTGCCAGCAAGTCTTCTTGCTGTCTAAAGATGCGTTCACTCCCAATTCTTCCATTTGCCACATCTTCTAAGATCCAAGATCAGCCATTGTGCGTCATTACGCATTGTGATGGGGCATTTTATTTCCATCCATTTAATTGCATCTGACAAGCTACAGATGTCGGTAATAATCCACGTGGAAATGGGAAATTGTTCATCAAATGTAATTTCTTGTTGCTTTCTGAATGGTTGAGACATACGCCATACATTGTTTTATCAAAAATAAAACAAACTAAAGGCATATGCATGAATACCATAATTCTGTAGCTTACGAAGAAATGTTTTACTATGAAAACAACTTTCCTTAGTGAACAATTAATACGTCTGTCTGTCTGTCTGTCTGTCTGTCTCTCTGTCTGTCTGTCTGTCTGATTCACACGCAGCGGCTCCTCTCTCCTCTACCTTCAGTGTTTTTTGGCTTTTCTTTTGGCTTTATCTTTTTGGGTTTCAAGGATTTATTGTTTTAAAAAAAATATATAAAATATTTTATATAAGTCGTTTATTTATTCTTTTATATGCTGCTTGCACTGTGGGGTGAGAGGAAAGCAATTTCATCTGTGCTGTATGTCTTACGGATGCAGCATATTTGACAATAAAGCTGACTTTGACTTTGACTTTGACTATATCTGCTCCTCCAGACGGACACATTGACGAGAATATCAGTTTAGTACAATATTTCGTTCTGTTAACTATATTATTTATGAGGATGAATTGCACAACATGCCAATATTGCAGAACATATTTCACTTTTCTTTCTGCAAATATGTGTTCATATGAATTTCTGTTGTAATTTTCATTTGATTTTTTTTGTTTGTTTCACTGCTGATCGATCAAACGGGTGTTCGTGTAGCTGTTATTGTGAGACTTGCTTTGTGAAGTCTTCATGTTATTCATGAGAGGCAGTATTGTCATTTTCACTTTCACGTGTTTCTTCCATCTGCAGACGGTGTCGCCGTTTCTCATTTCACCTGTTTTTGTGCGTACGCCTGGGTCAGAGCTTGATGAAGGACCGCACATTTTCCCGTCAAGTTTGCTTTTTATAAATCTCAACTATTGCGTAGAGAGTGGCGTACGCCTTCTTTTGTGCGTACGCACCGTTTATAAATGAGGCCCCTGGTCCGGCCCTTCTATTGAGTTTTAGAACCCGATGTGGCCCGCCAGTCTAGATGAAGCTAAATGAGGCAGAATTCGGTTGGGGCAGCGGCCAGAGGCCCATGTGTTCCCTCTCTGTGCTCGTTCCTCTGCAGGCCCACAGAGCTGTTCCGCAGCTGCAACATCCAATCCGATCAGGGCGCCATGAACGACATCAAGCTGTGGTCCAACGGCACCATCAAGATGCCGTTCATGAACATCCCTGTGCTGGACATCAGGAAGTGTCTGCCTAACATGTGGAAGGCCGTGGCCTGCTCCCTGCAGATCAAACCCTGCCACAGCAAGTCCAGAGGCAGCCTCATATGCAAGTAAGTCCGGTCAGGTATGACCGCAATGGGGCTCATCCACATGTGGGGGGGGTTCCTGCAGGTCAGAGTTCATCCATGTGCAGAGGAACCTGTGGGTGTTTCTGTTGTCACCAGCTCCTGTCCCCGCTCAGGTCCGACTGCGTGTCCATCCTGACCCAGTGTGGGGACAGCCAGCGTTTCCATGAGGGGCAGACAGCAGAGAGGATCTGTGAGCTGCTGTCCCCCATCGATGACCCCGACCGCTGCATCCCCCTCCACAAATACCTCAGTGAGTCTCTCCGAAACTCTTCTGTCACGTCCACTTCTCAATAAAGTGTTGGCTGGATGTCTCCACTTGAGGGCGCTGGAGCTCCACCTGCTGGGGCCAGTGTGTGCCTGGTCTGGTTCCCCCGCAGAGGAACACAAACCTTATAACTATTCATAGTCCAGAGTTTAGATCTATAGATCAGAGGAATGTCTGCTGACGGTGCTTCTCCACCCTTCAGCTCCTAGTTCCATTGAGGAAACCGTTGTTAAGGAAGTCATCCACACATGCAACCCCAACCCGTGTCCCAGCAACTACCTGTGCCAGGTGAACCGCAAGGGCTGCCTGGATAGGTTTGAATGTCAGCCGTTCCTCTGCGTCCCAGGTAGGAGGAAATCCTTTTGCTGCTGCATCCGGAGCCTCCTCTGCAGAGCCTGACGTCTGCCTCTCCTCAGGGTGTAAACTGGGAGAAGCCTCTGAGTTTCTGGTTCCGCGGAACTCTCGGGTCCAGGTGCCGACCGGTCTGCCTGGATGCTATGAGGTGTGCAGCTGTGGGCCTAGTGGCCGTCTGGAGAACTGCATGGAGATGCACTGCGAGGACACCGACCTACCCCCCATCACTGAGGGCCAGAGTAAGGGTAAGAAGAGCCTTTGCTCCAGCCCAGGTCTTAACCACACCACCACCCTGTGCCGTACCTCAGCACGCTTGACCACAGAGCCCAGATCAGCTGGTCTGCAATAGTTGGTGAACAGGACAAAAGCCCATTTAGCATTTCTCTGCCTCCGCAGTCTCATTCACACACATGCAGACCCGTCAGACCACGGGAGCTAGGGTGAAACAGGTCGGAGCAAGACCAGACTCTGTGCCAGGACCAGGACAACCAGATACCAGGATTCAAAGTTTTTTGTTCAGAAAAAGTCCAGCCGCTGACGGTCCACTCCACAATGATCAGAAAAAGCACTGGGTCTGAACCCAGTCTGGAAAAAAAAAGAACATAAAGCCAAATAAACCCAGGATATGATCAATTAAAAGGCCTTCAGTGGATTCAGTAATGTTCAGGAAACATCTGGGTTCTAGGTTAACTCAATCATGCATCCATCCATCCGTCCATGCATCCATCGATTCATGTCATCAGCCATGCAGCATCACAAGATTATCTATCCATCCATCCATCCATCCATCCATGTATTCATCCATGTATTCATCATCCATCCATCCTTGCATCCATCCATGACATCAGCCATGCAGCTTTACAAGACCATCCATCCATGCATCCATCCATGCATCCATCCATCCATCCATCCATCCATCCATCCATCCATGCATCCATCGATTCATTCCATCCATCCATCCATCCATCCATCCATCCATGCATCCATCGATTCATTCCATCCATCCATCCATCCATCCATCCATCCATGCATCCATCGATTCATTCCATCAGCCATGCAGCATCACAAGACCATCCATCCATCCATCCATCCATCCATCCATCCATCCATCCATGCATCCATCGATTCATTCCATCCATCCATCCATCCATCCATCCATCCATCCATGCATCCATCCATGTAACCATCCATCAATGAAATCTCCCGCACAGCATCGCAAGATGATCCATTCATCCATCCATCTATCCATTCATCCATACATCCATCCATCCATGCAAGCATCCATCCATCTATCCATGCATCAATCCAGGCAACCTTCCATCAATGAAATCAGCCGCACAGCATCGCAAGATGATCCATCCATCCATCCATTCATCCAGGGCGGGCCCTAAGCAAAAATTTAATTTGTGGGCCCTCAAACTGATCAGCAGCACCAAAAAAACGCAACTGTTTTTTTAATATAAATGAGATCTCTCTATTAATACATTTATGAATTATTGTTGCTGCCGAAGAATTGAATACAGTATATTGCCTGCATGTTGGATGCACATTAAGTGGTGCCAAACAAATTTTAAATGCAAAGAAAAAAAATATGAATGACAAATGTACATGTATAGATAGATAGATAGATAGATAGATAGATAGATAGATAGATAGATAGATAGATAGATAGATAGACAGGCACTCAACAAATGACATTCACAAAACTCCAACTTATTAAAAACAGCAACTTAATAGCAAATCAAATAACGATGAAACAATCCAACATAAAAAACACAACAGCTCAATGAGGGGGATTTTGAAAAGTCAGAGTCTTTATCCGTCTGAAAAGGACCTCTTTGCACCAAATCCATTCTTACTGGATCAGAGAGTGTGGTTGGCCATTCAGCTGGACCAACTGGATTTGAAGTAGTGGTAGGTGGAATTTTGGATCCAGTTGGCTCCTCTTCCATAAACGCCTCTCTTGGAGCCTCTGGAACAGAAGATACAGAACTTCAACAAAAGGAAATAGTGAAAAGTCAAACAGTTAAATATTTTCCCCTTCAACAGTAGATGTGGTGACAGCAGTTTCTTCTGCAGCTAAAAAACAAGAATTATTATTATACAATAATCAATGATAAAGCTAATAAAATATCTATAGCAGAATACTTATAATAGTTTAGTGGCTCATTTAAAATCTGTGTGTAGGTTTTTCACAATTTCATGATCTTTTTATATATTTTTGAGAGATTTATTGTTTGATTGTATATTTGCACAAGATCATATTTATTTATTTAATTATGAACAGTTTGGGACTCCATACTCTTCAGCTGCTGTTTATGAACATAAGGGGTTATGCAGACAATGTTTTGTTAACTTACTTTACATGCTATTAAAATTACCTGAGATTACATCTTCGGTGATGTCAGGAACATTTTGGGATGTGGATGCTGCACTACCGCCAATACTTTTGGATACTTTTTGAGAGCAGAAGAAACTGTCAGCTGAGAAGGAACTGTGCAAAACATCATCACTATGTAGAACCCAAACTGCAAAATACAAGTAAGAAATAAATGTACCCATTTATCAATAATAAATGTGAACACTAATTTGAGTATAAGTGGAAATATAAGCATTTATACACTTTTTTATCTATTATTTTGTATGTTCGTAATTTTAAAATTAGTACATTTATTTTGTTTGTCATTTATAAATGAGAACATTTATTTCCTATTTGTATTTGGCAGTTTTGATTCTACATATTTTATGCCATTGCAAGATTTTAAGACACACTGTTGAAAAAGTCAGACTACCTGACCTGCTATAACAGATAAACAGCAGTTTTTATACTGACATAAACTGGAAAATGCAGAACGCACTAAATAAGTGTTAGCAAAACAATGAACCAATACGATTATAACATGAGTTAAAATTTCAGCCATCATACCATTGTCATTATTTACTTTTCTCTGCTCTCCACCGTTTTAGAAGGTCATGTCCGACCTCATCTTAGAAACTTGGGTATCAACATTATTTTTGAGTTTTCCATTGGAAGTTAATTACAACAAACGGGGTCGTTTATGTACACACTTTACCTCGGAAAAAAAGGCAGGATATTGTAAAAAAACATATGGCCCCAACATCCTCCAAACATACCTTGTGATTGATGTTGAAGTTCTTCATCTTTTTCAGCTCCTGATGGATAAAGTCTCTTTGGCATGAAGTTCTCTTGTTGTCGCTATGATCAGTGTGACAAATTGTGCTCGTTTTTGTCTTTTTCCCAACTTTATTGAAACAAAATCCGCTCATAAATGCACACTGTGCCAGGCTCAGATGCAGTGATGTTGACCAATCATTGCTAATAGTGGCGTAACGTCATTACTTAGGTTGCCAGATTGGTTCAGGTGTGTTGAAGGGGGGGATCATTAAGGTGCAGGCAATATTCTTTTGCACAACATTCAGAGCCCACGTTGGTACGGAAAACCTTTGAAATGGGTTGCCAGATTTGGGTCTTTTTTTGTTGTATTTTTTTCGCCACGTCGGGGCCCTCGTAGTGACAGGGGCCCTACGGGGCTGCGTAATTCGCGTATAGGGAGGGTCGGCCATGCATTCATCCATACATCCATCCAAGCATCCATCCATGCATCCATCCAAGCATCCATTCATTCAAGCATCCATCGATTCATGCCATCAGCCATGCACCATCACAAGATCATCCATCCATGCATCCATCCATCTGTCCATTCATCCATCCATGCATCCATCTATCCATGCATCCATGTATCTATCCATGGATCCATCCATCCATCCATCCATGCATCCATTCAACCATCCATGACATCAGTCAGGCAGAATAACAAGACCATGCATCCGTTCATCTATCTATCCATGCATCCATCTATCCATGCATCCATGTATCTATCCATCTATCCATCCATCCATGCATCCATCTATCCATGCATCAATCTATCTATCCATGCATCCATTCATCCATCCATCCATTCATCCACACATTCATCCATCCATCCATCCATGATATCAGCCATGCAAACATCCCTCCATCCATCCATCCAACCATCCATGACATCAGCCAGGCAGCATCACAAGACCATCCATCCATCCATCCATCCATCCATCCATCCATATATCCATGGATCCAACCATCCATTTATCCATCTTCAGAACCCGCTGAATCTCTTTCAGGGTCACGGGGCCGCTGTAACCAACCCACCTACTGTTGGTTGAAGGTGGGATGTAGCCTGGACAGGTCACCAGTCTGTCACAGAGCACACAACCACCCAGTCACACCTAGGGACACTTTAGAGTACATGTGAAGCAGCCTCCCCTATCTGTGAGATGGCTAACCACTACAACATGCAGGTCCATGAGAAAGATCATTGCAAAAACATTTAAAACACTTTTAGCTCTAGAAAAGGTTTCATTTCTATATGCTCTTATGTCATTAGTTGGTGGATGGTCAAGCAACGTAAAGGCATACTGCCACCTACTGTTTGGATGAGAAAGTGTCATCTGCACTCAGGCCTGGACAGTTATCAGCAATGTGAACATTGGACAGGGAGAGGTTGTGTTCAGCGTGAGACCGATCCTGTGTTTGTTCACCGTGTGGTCCAGATCCTGCAGGACTGACCTCCATGCATCATTTTACTTTCGCTGTGACCCCCCAGGCCTTCCCTGTGACTGTGCTGACCACTTCCTGCCGGTGTGCGCCTCCAACGGCCGCACCTACCCCAGCGGCTGTGTGGCTCGCTGCATGGGCTTCAAAGACCACCAGTTTGTGTATGGCCAGTGTCACCACAGCGACCCCTGCAGGGGCAGGAGCTGCCCCCGGAAACACCGGTGGGTTCACCTGCACACCCCCTGGGGTTACACTCAGTACATCCAGTTGATTGTTTTCAAAGGTGGAAGCTGACTGTGTTTGTGTGAACAGCTGCGTTCCAAATCACCGTGTGTGTCTGAGCGACTCCTCAGACTGTGTGCAGTTTGAGTGCGTGGGACGGCCTGCATCCTGTGACAAGAACAGACTGGAGCCGGTCTGCGACACGGACGGCCTCCTGCACCCTAGCATGTGTCACCTGCAGCAGGCCGGGAAGACGCTGGCGTACGTGGGCCACTGTCAGGTGGGTCAGGTGAAGGGGAGGAGCTTGCAGGAGCTGAAAGAAGGCAGCAAAGTGCTGCAGGAAAACTCTTTGTCTTATGGTAAACGTGTATAAAAATCAGTGAGAAGACATTTTATTTTAATAACCAACTTTAATCAACACTTGGTCTAGTTTCAAAGTGTTTCATTCTGATTAGGCCTGCACAATATACCGCAAATTTATCGTTATCGCAATATCAAGCAGTGCAATATCCATATCGCAAAAGTCAGCAAAATCGTAATAAATGGTTACCTTAAATGTGCTAAAACAATCTTATGGCAGCTTGAAGTATTTAACTAATCAAATAAATCAATTTATGCATTTGACCAATTGGATAGACCCTTTGACGTTGTTGGCCAATCAGATGGAGCTCTTTTATGTTAGATGTTTGCCTCCTACATCAACGAGGGTCATTTGGAGTATAATTTTTAAATTGTTGCAATGAAATGGTAATTAAGTTTTTGGTTGTTTTGCTATTTGTGTATATACCGCAAATTATATCGTTATCGCAACATTGATCACTCATATCGCAAGTTTTGCTCATATCCTGCAGCCCTGATTCTGATAATGATTCTGATGCCGTTTTTAGCCAAAATTAAAAAACCTGTGTGATTTTCTTGGACAGCGTTTCTGCAGAGCAGCTGGAGTTCATTAGAAATTCACCTGTGAGTTGTGGGTAGAACTGTTGGCGTGGAGCAACCTCTTTACCTTCTCTTCTACGTTACTGAGAGCTCTGAGTTCACACACTCCCCCACTAGCTTACAGTCCCTCACCCCCTCCCCCTCAACCGAACATTCCTGGTGCAACAGAAGTGGCAGCAATATCGTAGCTATGCATCCGTCTGGATGATCCAGATTCCAGCTCAGACCCTGAAAACAAAGACATTCATGGATCTGTTGGTCTGACAGTGAATTATCAGAAAGGGGCAGAGCAGGGAGCTTAAGGCATTTTCTACGTCTCAAATAATTTATTTTTTGAACAGCATTTTTGTTTGCTCCTGATTCTTTATCATCAGAACAATGCTACAAGAACATGTTCATACCAATCATAGAATAATGGATTAGATTCATCCGGTCTCTTCCAGACTCTCAAAGTTCCTCCAATGTGTTCATTATTCATTCATACTTGGTGATGGTAACTACTGATGTCGCCTCAGCTGACAGAGGCATGGCTGCCAGTTCCCTTCTACGGCCCCCCCTGACCATCACAGGACATTCATGCACATTCACACAGCAGTGGCGCCACATTGGAGGCAGGAAGGGGGAATAGTCTGGCCCAAGGACACAATGACAGTTGATTGGGGGGAGCGTGGATCGAACCGCCAACCCTTTGAAAAACAGCATTTTCTATGGAGTGGGTTCCAGGAGGCTGACCTGCTCCTTGAACCTGAGCTGTCCCGTCAGCTTCAGTCAAACCTGTGGCGTGTCCTTAGGAGGCCTGCGGGAAGCAGCAGAAGGTCTGTGGCCACAACGGTGAGACTTACGACACCCTGTGCCACGCCTTCTCCGACCGTGTGGCCATGGACTACGAGGGGGCGTGTCGCGCCGTCGGCCTGGTGTCCGGGGTGACCCATGATTCGGCCTGCAGTTTGGTTTCCTGTCCGCCTGTGTCCACTCCAGGCTGCCAGTCCATCACGCCCCCCGGTGAGTGAATCTGTCCCCCACAGCAGCCGCTTTCCTGGCAGGATAAACTCTGACCTCTGACTCTTTCAGGAGCCTGCTGTCCCATCTGTGCCAGCATGCTGCAGATTCTGTGGAACAAGGAGAAGATGAACAGCTTCTCGAAGGTACACCTGACACCCGTCCCATCTTTTGACAACTTCTGGCTTTCCCCCACACAGATCAGGGAGGTTTTTTTTTTTCCTCAATCAGCAGAGTATTAATGAGAATGAAAGAAAGCCACATTTAAAGAAGGGAAATCATATCCTGAACACATACTAATATACATTTTTGTATGTCTGACACATGGACTTTACTGACAAGAAGAACTCCTGAGAAGGACTGTTGAGGCTGAACATGGCAGAATGGTGGGTTCTCTGGGAATCTCTCCATTTCTTCAGCTAAAGGGGTTCAGGAGATGCAGACTTTGTGTTCAGTCTGTTCCTCAAGGTTGTTCTATAGACAAACTACCAGCTCTGCTGTGCAGTCAGACAGGGCCTAGTGGAAAAAACTAGCATTCAGCTCCAGGAGACTTCTGTCCCATGCTCTGCTTCAGGAACTCTTCCTTCTCCTTCACGGTTCTCCTTCACCATCATTTTTGCCTGAAAGCCTCTCATCTGTGTGCAGCTGAACAAAAACCAGCCGGTGACGGTCCACGACGTCCTGCAGATCTTGCGCCTGCACGTGTCTGTGCCGCAGTGTGACGTCTTCGGTTACCTGAGCCTCGACCACCAGTTGGTGGTCCTCATCGTGCCCGTGGACCAGCAGCCAACGCCTCTGCAGGTAACGCAGTGCTTCTCAATTATTTTTTGCCAGGCCCCCCCTAGGAAAAAGAAAATGTTTCGCGCTCCCCTTAACCCCCCCCCCCATACCCCCCACACACTCACGCAGTGACAATATAGTAGGTAAGTATCTTTAAAAGTTGTGTAAATATACCTAAAATGGTATCTTTTAACATTAACAAAAGAAAACAGCAAAATGAATCCACTTTAAAATTCATCATATTAAAATCATATTAAATTTATTTAGCCACACAGAAACTCCGTTCTAGTCTAAAGCAGAAAAGAAGCTTAAAGTCCCTGAAATAAAAAAATCTCTCAGTCATTATTTCAACAAGAAACATTTTGACAAACTGAACCATTTGATGCTGAGAAAATAATTCTGTCATGATCAGAACACGAGACGGACCCAGATGCTGAAACCCGGAAAGAGGAGACAGATAAGTGGTTGGTAAGAGGTTGGTCCAAGCGGTGTTGTGGGTAAGCATGGCTGGACCTCTTGGTGAGGAACTTGGCTGGAGCTCTTGGTGAGGAACGTGGCTGGAGCTCTGGGAATGAAGCTGCTGCTCGAGGTGGTGTCAGACTCAGGTGACTCTCGTGGCATGAGATAAACCATCAGGGTTAACGAACTGGCGAAGAATGCTGGAGCTGGGTCTCCTTAAGTAGAGCAGGTGGCTGATGAGCTGGGAGGGGGAGGAGTCTGACAGAGGCACCATGACAGTACCCCCTCTCAACGACAGCCTCCTGGCGGTCCAGGGCGTCGATCAGGGTGGGCACGAAAGAAGTCGGAGATGAGGGAAGGGTCGAGAATGAGGGAAGGAAGGGTCGAAAAGGAGGGAACGGGAGACCCATGAGCGGTCCTTAGGACCTTACCCCTCCCAATCCACCAGATATTGGAATCCACGGCGACGAACATCCAGAATGCGGGACACTGTGAACGCCGGAGCACCATCAATGATACGGGCGGGAGTAGGGGAAGCGGAAGGCGGGCACAAAGGGCTGTCCAGAACAGGCTTAATTTAGGATATATGGAATGAGGGGTGTACCTTAAGAGCCGCAGGGAGGCGAAGACAGACACAGGAGGGATTGATGATTTTGTCGATGACGTAAGAACCGATGAATCTAGGAGCCAGCTTGCGTGAAGTGGATTGTATGGGGATGTTCCTGGATGAGAGCCATACCCCCTGGCCGACCTGATACGTGGGTCCCATCACCCTGTGGTCGATTGGAAGTTGCTCTCCTTGGTGCGGAGGCGAGCAGCCCTGGTCTGGTTCCACACGCGTTGGCAGCGCTGGAGATGGTGTTGGACCGAGGGCAGTGCTAAATCGAGCTCCTGAGATGGAAACAGAGGTGGTGAGTACCCGAGGGAGGCTTCAAAAGGAGAGACCCCTGTGGCAGAAGATGAGTGGGAGTTATGGGCATACTCAATCCAAATGAGGTTAGCCCGTTCCGCTTGACCATTTGATTGTGGGTGGTAGCCGGAGGATAGGCTGACAGTAGCACCCAGTGCCAAACAGAAGGCCCTCCACACTTGGGATATAAATTGAGGGCCTCTGTCAGAGACGATGTCTGCAGGAATCCCATGGTGGCGAAAGACATGGTTAACTAGGATCTCTGCTGTCTCGGTGGCAGTAGGCAACTGAGGAAGAGGGATGAACTGGGCAGCTTTGGAGAAGCGATCGATGACTGTGAAGATGACAGTATTGCCCTGAGAGGGGGGTAAGCCAAAGACAAAATCCACAGCAATGTGGGACCAGGGTCTGTGCGGAGTCGGTAAAGGATGCAGAAAACCAGAGGGGGGAGAGTTGGAGGATTTAGGCCAGCAGAACCTCTTACGGATGAGTTTGAGAGTTGTGAACACTCCTCCATGGCATGCGACTCTGGAATTGTGCCCCCAGGAGAGAACGTCGGACCTGAGGGAGGAGGGAATGTAGAGGACACCGTCAGGACAGGGATCATGATTAGGCTCCTCACCTTGGGCATTCATGACACGGGTCTCTTCATCCCAGGTAAGATTCCCCGCGATGCAAGTGGTGGGAATGATGGTGGCAAGTGAAGAAGGTTCGTCAGAGCTGAATTTCCTGGAGAGGGCGTCCGGTTTGATGTTTCGACTGCCTGGCCTGTATGTAATGGTGAAATTGAACCTATCAAGAAATAACCACAAGCTTGGTGAGAGTTTAGTCTTTTGGCGGATCTTAAGTAAGCCAGGTTTTTATGGTCGGTCCAAACAACGAATAGTTGAATAGTTCCCTCCAGCCAATGCCGCCACTCCTCCAGTGCTAGCTTGATGGCAAGCAGCTCACGGTTACCCATGTCATGATTCCGTTCTGGCGAAGAGAGTTTCTTCTTTCTGGGAGAGAACAGGCACCAACAACAGAGTCAGAAGCGTCGACCTCGATAATAAATTGTCTTGTGGGATCAGGTTGGATAAGAATAGGAGCCGTAACAAACAGAGACTTGAGAGTGTCGAAGGTGGCCTGGGCCTCTGGGTTCCATTTATAGGGTTTGGAGGTGGAGGTTAACTGAGTGAGAGGAGACGCAATACTGCTGTAGTTTCGAATGAATCTTCAATAGAAGTTGGCAAAACCCAGGAATTGCTGCAACTTCTTGCGAGTTTCGGGAGGTTCCCACTGCGAGACAGCTTCAATTTTAGCTGGGTCAGGACGGATGCTGCCAGCCTCGAAAATATAGCCAAGGAACTGGATGGAGGTGGCGTGGAACTGATATTTCTCAGCTTTAACAAACAGCTGACTTTCCAGGAGTCTAGACAGGACTAAGCGGATGTGATTTTCATGCTGAACTGGGTTTTGGGAGAAAATCAAAATATCGTAGAGGTAGATAAAGACGAACCTGTTAGTGAAGTTCAGGAGAACGTTGTTAACGAGTCTCTGGAAAACCGCGGGGGCGTTAGTAAGGCCGAAGGGCATCACCAGGTATTCATAGTGGCCCAGAGGAGTATTAAACGCGGTTTTCCACTCGTCACCCTCTTTCATGCGGACTAAATGGTAGATGTTGCGAAGGTCGAGCTTGGAGAAAATTTGTGCGCCTTGAACAGAGTTGAACACCGAACTAATGAGAGGAAGTGAGTATTTGTCCTTGACCGTAATTTGATTAAGTTCACGGTAATCTATACAGGGTCGTAAAGTTTTGTCTTCTTTTCAACGAAGAAAAAACCTGCACTAACCGGAGAGGAAGACGGACGAATGTGACCTGATGAAAGGGCTTCATGGATGTAAGATTCCATGGCTGCTTTCTCGGGACCGGACAGGTTGAACAACCGACCTTTGGGCAGAGTGGCCCCCTGGAGGAGTTCTATGGTGCAGTTGAAAGGTCTGTGAACCGGCAGGGAGTTTCTTTGGATTTGCTGAAGACCGCTTTGAAGTCATGATAACAAGGGGGTACAGACGAGAGGTCAATATTTTTAGAAATAACGGTGTCAGAAGGGGGCATGGCAGGTATAGCGGACTGGAGGCAGTTGCCCAGACAGAACAAACAGCACTCCAGGTTATAATGCATTGGTGGACCCAGTCGAACTGGGGGTTGTGGGTTTTTAGCCAAGAGTATCCTAATAGTAGGGTTCCATGGGCAACGACAGAGTCTTAACAAGATCTAGGTCTATGAGGCTTTGCTCGGCTCCAGAATCAATCATGGCATGGGTATCGATGATCACTGAGTGGAAACATAGCTTGACAGGGATGTAACAAAAGTCTTTAGGTGTCGGAACGACTGACTTACCCGCCCGCGGCCTGTCGTCTAGCGGGGGGGTTCGGGAGTTTAAACGAAGCTGGCATTGGGAAACCTGATGTCCATAATTACCACAGTAGAAGCATAGCCCCTGTTCTCTGCGCTTCTGCCGTTCTTCGGCGGATAGCTTGGAATGGCCAATCTGCATGGGTTCCTCCGGTGGTTTGCGTGGTATGGCAGGAGGAGACTCTGATTGATGAGCTGTGGATGGAGGCAGATTAGCAGGAGGTTCCTTATGAGGCTGAAAGTTGCGTTCATGTTGGCGTTCTCTGAGGGGGGTGTCAGAACGTAGTGCAGTGGAGACCAGTTCTTCAAATGAAGGAGCTTCAGGTTGAGTACACAGGTGGTCCTTTAAAGTGTCATTTAAAGATTGGTAAAAAATACCTCGAAGCGCCGGGTCGGACCATCCGGCCTCCACCGCTAGGATCCGGAAGTCGATCACGTGGTTGCTGACAGATCGATAGATAGATAGATAGACAACTTTATTCATCCATTGGGAGGTTCCCGCATGGAAATTGACTTCTCCATCGCATACAGCACTGGTTGGCATACATATAGGGAAAAGGAAAAAGCAGCACAGTGACTAGTAAAAAAAAATTAGGAAGATTTGAACAGTAAGAAACAATTTAAATATCTTCAAACAGTATATACAAAAAAAAAAAAAAAAAAAAAAAAAAAAGGTACTTAAAAATAAAAAGGTAATTCAGGCTCTTTCCTTTTCCGTCTTCCTCCCCCCTCCTAAGTGGAGGTTAAAGAGTTTGATGGCACGGGGGACAAAGGAGTTCCTCAGTCTATTAGTCCTGCACCTTGGGAGGAGCAGCCTCTTGCTGAAGGTGCTTCTCTGGCTACTGATGGTCGTGTGCAGAGGGTGGGTGGTATTGTCCAGGATACCTGTCAGTTTTTTCAGTGTCCTTCTCTCTGCCACAGTAGCCAGAGGGTCCAGCCTTGTGCCAACCACAGAGCCAGCCCGCCTGATCAGCTTCTCCAGCCTGGAGGAGTCTGTCTTTGAGGTGCTCCCCCCCCAGCACACCACAGCGTAGGTTATTACACTGGCGACCACAGACTGATAGAAGATCCCCAGGAGCTTCTTGCAGATGTTGAAGGATCTTAACCTCCTCAAGAAGTACATCCTGCACTGGGCCTTCTTGTACAGCTGCCCCGTGTTGCTCGTCCCGTCCAGCTTGTTGTCCAGCCACAGCCCAAGATATTTATAGGTCTGCACGACCTCCACCTCCTCCACTCCTATCAGAACTGGTCTGGGGTTGGGTCTGTCCCTCCCAAAGTCAATGACCAGTTCCTTAGTCTTGGAGGTGTTGAGCTGTAAGTTGTTTTTGTGGCTCCAGACAACAAAATCATCCACCAGGCTCCTGTACTCCTCCTCCTCGCCACTGATACACCCCACAATGGCTGTGTCATCTGCGAACTTCTGGATGTGACACGTGTCCGAGTTGTAGCAGAAGTCCGCAGTGTACAGGTTGAAGAGGAAAGGGGAAAGTACAGTCCCCTGTGGAGCTCCCACGTTGCTGACCACAATGTCAGATGTGATGTCCTTCAGCCTGACGTACTGTGGTCTGTCGATGAGGTAGCTGGAAATCCAAGCAACCAGGCACTGGTCCACTCGCATACTGCAGAGTTTTTCCTGGAGTACAAGGGGCTGGATGGTGTTGAAGGCACTTGAAAAGTCCAGGAAAGTAATCCTCACAGTGCCTTTTCCCTTGTCCAGATGCGAGTGTGCTCTGTGTAGGAGGAAGAGGATGGCATCCTCTACTCCAACCTCTTCCCGGTAGGCGAACTGTAGGGGGTCCTCAGCGTGCAGCACCTGGGGTCTGAGGAGCTTGAGAAAGAGCCGCTCCAACGTCTTCATCAGATGTGATGTGAGTGCCACCGGCCGGAAGTCATTCAGCTCGCTGGGCCGGTTCTTCTTGGGGACCGGAACGATGCATGAAGTCTTCCATAGGGTGGGCACTCTCCCAAGTTGCAGGCTCAGGTTGAAGATGCGTTGTAACGGCTCCCCGAGTTCAGCAGCGCAGCTCTTCAGAAGCCGTGGACACACCCTATCGGGTCCTGCTGCCTTCCTGGGCCGGAGCTTCGTCAGCTCCCCCCTCACTTGGTCAGCCGTGAAACAGGGGAAGGGCTGTGAGGAGGGTAGATGGGTTGGGGGGCTGTTCAGCTCCCGTGGAGGAGGAGAAGGTGCAGGTTGGGGGGTGTAGTGCAGGAGAGGTGAGAGTGGGAGGGTGTGAAGAGGTGGTGGCTGCGGCAGCTGGTGGGGGGGAGAGGAAGAGGAGGGTGGGCTGCTGGTGACTGTGGATGAAGATATGTCGGGGGCAGGCTACAGTGACGGTGGGGAGTGGAGTGTTCTCACTGAACCTATTGAAAAACATGTTCAGGTCGTTGGCTCTCTCTACACTCCCCCCCTCTGCGCTGGTCCTGGCTTTGTGTCCAGTGATGGTTCTGACACCTTCTGACACCTTCTGACACCATGATTGCGTTGCTTGAGGCTTAGCATCGTCTGGTGGCTTCTTCCTGTTTTTTAGGCTGATCGAAAACGAGTCAGAACTCACCGATGAGTGAGAGATGGGAGATGAGAGATGTGATTGGCCGCTAGGAAAGCTTGGACCCAATGTAGAGCTTTATTCCTGAGGGAATGGACAATTAATGTTATTTTGCTGTGTTCTGGAATCTGTGGGCCTTTTGGAATAGTAGTTGACACTGTAACAGAAAACCCCCACATGCTTCTACATCAACATGAAACGGCTCTGTCAAGGATAGCCCTGCTGCTCAGCTGCAACCCTCCTGCAGGCTCCTCCTCCCTCACCTGTCCCTGGTGTTTTTACAGCTGGTTCTCATGTTCTCTCTGATTAGGTTTCCTTCTTAAGCTGCTCTGTTTCTTCTGTGGTTGTCGCAGCGTTTTCGTTCATGCTCATGTTCAAGTGTGCTCTTGGCATTAAAAGCCTGTTTCCACGTTACGCCGACTTGTTGTCATTTCTGCACCTGGGTTCCTCCCTTGGTTCACGTAACAGGCTCTGGTTGTAATCGGTAATTTTCTGGGGTCGAAGCGGAAGCGGTCAGGTTGCCGGAAGGCGGAAGTGGAGCTAAAACAGTAGAGCCGGATAATTGTCCTGTTAGTTCTAACAAAGTTTGTGTCATACCATCCAGACGTCGGAATAAATCCTGCTGGGCTGAAGCCATTTGGGTTAACGCATCGGCTTGACGTCCCAACATGATGCCCTGCTGGTTGACTGCCAGGCAGAGTCCTTCCGGGTTAGTTGGATCGGGGTTATGGCCAGTTCGTTTTGTCATGATCAGACATGCCAGAAACAGGAGGTCTGAAGACTCAGACATGCCAGAAACAGGAGGTCTGAAGACTCAGACACGACAGGAACAGGACGTCTGAAGACTCAGACATGCCAGAAACAGGAGGTCTGAAGACTCAGACACGCCAGGAACAGGAAGTCTCAAGACTCAGACACGCCAGGAACAGGAAGTCTCAAGACTCAGACACGCCAGGAACAGGAAGTCTGAAGACTCAGACACGGCAGGAACAGGAAGTCTGAAGGCTCAGACACGACAGGAACTGGAAGTCTGAAGACTCAGACACGGCAGGAACAGGAAGTCTGAAGGCTCAGACACGACAGGAACTGGAAGTGTTACCGCTAAAGATAAAGAGAACCACTGCAGAACTGAAGTGCTGGAAGCCGTCAGTCTGGAGATCAGGTTGGTGTCAGAGACAGAGGAATCGGGGTGTTCCAGAGGAGAAGGAAGAGGACTCTTCCTCTTTAAGGAAACAATGCTGCACCGCCGCCGCTGAGTCAGAGCGGCCTATTGGAACATTATTTTTGGATGGAACAGATGTTTCTCTTCTATCTGCCGCTCTCTCCGTCCTCTTGACTGAAGCCAGAAACACGCCGACCTGAGAGCCCCGCTCTGCTGACATCAGCGCGCCCGTCATCGCCAACATCACGTTTCAGACGTCGTCCCAACTCTGCCTCTCACTGAGGATCAGCCTCCCAGCACCAGAGCCAACCACTGACTCTCCCATCACGACACATTACAGCCATCATTAAAATGTTCCAGCCTCGTGTGGACGAGTTGGATGATTGTTCCTGCGGCTGTTTCTGAGCTTTAACTGGAAAAAGAACATTTGTGAATGGAAGGCTTCGTCTGCTGCCTGTTTGTGCAGCACAGCAGCACACATCCTTCAGGTTACACCACAGCCTCCCCCCGTTCACATGCTGCTTTGTTTGGGCGACAAAATGCAGAACTTTGACCAGGACGGCTGCTCCTCACCGTCTGTTTTTATCAGTGTGCATTGCAGCCACAGACTGTGGGGATGAGGTGAAGGTGACTGACTGAAGGTGTGTCCTGTATGACATCCAGCAGTTTCATCAGGAAACCTCTTCTCACACAAACACACAACCATTGTGTGTCCTCATCTGCTCTATAATAATACAGTTTGGACATTAAAAGTCAGTTCAAAGTTCACAGAGAAACTGACTGGTGAGTAGAACATAGTGAAGCTCACTGCAGTGCTAATAAACGTCCATGCTTGGTCTGTAGTGTTACCTAGCAACCGCCTCCTTCTGCAGATATTGAACCGAATTCCTTTTCCAAGGTTTGATCCGTCGTACCTTATTAATCCCTTTTCTGAACACATTAGAGGCACAGTTTGAACGAAAATTCTGTAGCTGAAGAAGAACCGAGGAGAGCAAAGCTCGAATTCAGGGCTACACAAGTGCTACACAAAGACCAAAGACATGTTTCAGTAATGATCCATTTTGGAGATGAGAAAGACAGTGTGAGAGGATAAATCTAAACTCTCCTGGATCTCCACAAGACCTTCAGATAAGAACTGCAGGGAAGACATTCAAATCTAGTTCCAACCAATTACAAAGGGAGTATAATAAAGAGAAAAAGACTCGACGAGATTCCTTAATATGGAATTTTTGTCCCTGAATTGATTCTTTTTAGTGATATATCTTATAATTTTGGAAAAAAAATACTGTTTGTTTGTAGAAATTTAAGTTTGCACTGAACTGAAAAAAAATGTTTTCCTTGATAAGTTGTTCAACTTTTCTTATTGTCATTCATTGCTGTATTTCTGCTTATGATGAATATTTTTAGTGAAACTAGAATGATCCTCCATTTTCCAGCCAGAAGACAGAAGCGTCAGCAGACAGCTGCATTACAGCGAGCTTGTCAGCAGAAATGAAGTCAAAGTGGGACAAAAACCTAAATACTGGGAGGGTCACTGACTCCCCGTGAGGCGACTGAGAACGGATAGAAACTGGAAGCTGCTGTGGCTGACAGAGGGAAGAGAACCTGAAACCAGAACCATCCTAAAATGACAGAGGAGAGCAGAAGAAAAGCAGATTTACAGCAAATGTGCTGAAACCCTTTTTAGTCTGCTGTCACTGTTGGACAGTTGTTTTATTGCAGGATTCATGGGTGGGGGTGGGGGACATTGTGTATAAAACGGTACCTGTTGTAATAGAGTACATTTGCTGCTAAGACTGTCACATGACATCACTTCCTGCCTCGGCCTCTTAAATGACACATTTCTGTAAAGCGGGAATGAAGGAAGGGTTAATGGCCGACAAAGTGTGCATTATCACTTTTTAACGCACGCCGTGGAAGCCTGAGCCGTCGTTAATGCACACCCAGCAGCCAATCAGAATCGAGTATTCACCCGGACCATGGTGTACTGCTGCTTTATTCTGTTCTGTTCAGAAGAACAGTGGGAGGAGCTCATCCATTCCCTCATTGCGTGCATGAATATGACATGGCGGGCTGTTTCCTCCAACTGGGATGTCTGTGGACGGCCTGCTCCTTCACACACAGCCCACTCAGCTGCTCCTCTGCTGTCTTTCAGGTGGAAGCGTGCAGCAAAGAGGCGGAGAAGATCCAGTCCCTCATCAACTACGCCAGCCCCACTCTGGTCTCCCATGTCCCCCTCTCTGCCTTCCTGAATTCAGACATCAGGACCTCCTCCATCAACTCCAGAGGCTCCCTGCGCTCTGCTCCAGCCTCTGGCCTGCGCCTCCTCCTGGTCCTTCTTCTCACAGCAGTGCTGGGTCTCCAGCAGGTTTAGGAGGCCTCCGTTTCCTCCTGGCCTGTTCCTCAGGCGCTCTGGCTGCTGCAGAGTTCCTGTCCTGTCCATGTTGGTGCTGCAGAGGGAGGCAGCTGTCCTGACCATCACTCTTTGACCCACCTGTACCACAATCAAGCTGTCGTCATGGAGACCGTGGAGCTGCTGCCGTGAGCCCCGCCTCCATCACAGAGGCTCCTCCACGTGTGTCTGACCATGAAGGAGCGTTTGCTTCAGACCAGCGCCGTTTCTCCAGCAGCAGACCTTCATGCACATCCTCTGTGAGTGTGTGCACGCTTCCAGCTGAGCGTGTGCGTGTTCGTGTGTGGGTGTGCATGCGTGTAACAAAATACATCTTCAAAAGAGATGTCCGACAGAACCTATTCAGACGTACATGCACACACACGTGCGTGCCGCAATGTTGTGGGTGTGGCATTGTGTGGTGTGCACGTCTCAGACAGCAAGCCTCCAAGGTTCTGCAGATCTTCTGGGTCAGAGAGAAACTCTTCAGCGTAGCTGCAAGCTTTTCTGAAGACTCAAGCAAAGCAAGGCAGGATCCAGGCTGATCTGAGAAGGTCCTCACGGCTCATAGAGAGCAGGTCTGCAGGGGAAGAAGGGACCCTCTTCATCATCCTCCATTCTTCATCATTCTCGGACTTGGGACTCCAAAGAGGACGTGGGGGCGTCTATGTTGGTGTCGTCATTCTCTGATCCACTCAGGAATGAAGGAACCCTGAGCAGAAGAGAACGAGCCAAAGAACAGAAGGACACAGACGCATTCATGAAAAAAGTTCAGGTCTCAACCCTAGATCCACTTCAGCTAGATTCCCCACATCACCTCACTTGTGGCAGAACTGCTGACATCAGCATCATCAGCACGCCGCCATGATGGGACAAAGCCGGTGGATCCCTTTAAGAAGCTCATGGTACATTCAGGGCCCAGAGATTAGATCAGGAGCCCAAACCCCCCCCCCCCCCATGGTCCACAGCGCTCCATGGAAGAATTCCTGAAGATGCTGAAGGTTGCAGTTCTCTAATGAGTCAACCTTAGCTTGATCCTGCTTAAAACCAAAACAGCTTCTGTTCAGGTTCTACTTTTTGACTCTGTCACAGTCCAGAGGACCCCCCCCCCCGACACGCTGTCTCAGCTCACCTGTGTCTAACGTGGGTTTAATTCAGGCGGTCGTTGTAGTGTGTGGACTGCTGCAGCACCTCACAGGTTGTGTGTTTGTGTCACCGTGACCAGAGCTGTGTGTGTTCATGGTCATGGTAACACAAACCTGTGAGCTGCTGCAAGTTGTGTGTTTGTGTTACCATGACTGTGTGTGTTCCTGTTCCATCAGTATTATGCAGATGTGATTCTGCTGCAGTGAAGCTCTGACACGATGAACGTCGTCTGATTCCTGCATCCAGAATCCATTTAACAAGAAGACAATCAGCTGCTTTCTACCTAAATGTGTCTTATCTGAAGTATTAAAGAAAATGCAATACGTATATTTTTAAAGAAGTATCTATATTTGATATGGCTTCTCTGATGATCATGTATGTGCCATGTTTTCACTTATTCTGCATGATGACGTGGGTCTGGTGTTCGTCTCCTCTGACAGTATTACTGTGCTGAGCGGCGTGGTAGCGGGCCCTGACTCACGCCCCTGTCACTTCCTGTATATGACTGTTGTTGTGTGTTTCTCTGAAGCTCTTGTCGACGTGTTTATGTATAACGGGTAAATAAATGAGCGGTTGCATCTACAAGCTGAAGAAGTTTTCTCTGACGAACTCAAACATCGTATGTCCACATTCATCAGGTGGAGGCTTTCTGCTTCGTAGTTGGAGGCTTTGATTTGCGGCGTGTTTGCGGTTCCTGCAGGTTCCTGATGGGACACCTGTGTGTGTCACGGTGAAGGCCCTTATCCTGCCTGGCAACAGAGGACAGCTGAAACAAGACCAAGTAGATGATAGTGGAAGGAGAGGAACCCTTCTTATCTGGGGAGAGCTTTAAATATCTGGACCTGCACACTCAACACCTAAAAGCTGGTGAAGAAACTTCTTCCTGAGGAGGCTGAGAAAGTTCGGCATGTCTCCAAAGATCCTCAGCACCGTCTTCAGTGTGGTACGGCAGCTCTACCGCCTGCAGACAGCGGTGAAGACTGTGTCTGAGATCACCAGGACGCCTCTGGTCTCGCTGCAGAGCATCTACAGCAGGAGTGTCCAAACTGCGGCCCGCGGGTCTGTTTTTATTGGCCCACAGCAAATTTTGAAAATACAATTCAATATGGCCTGCACATGGCGCTTGAGCTCAACTGTTGCACTTCTCAGGTTCAACACTAGATGGAGTCAGTCACAGAAAGGTGCTTCTGGGGGGCGCTGTGGAGCGTTGAACATGTGAGACGCGTTCGCTGCAGCTCCTCAAGAATGTGACTTTATTCATATGTTACACCTTTTTTTTTTAATCATTTGCACGGCGTCATAATTTAAAGGTGACTTCTGAAGCCAAGTCTCGTTTTTTCTGCTCCGAAAATCCGGCTGAATCATGGCATCTCGAGGGAAATCCGAGACGGGGAAATCAGGCCGCAACAAACCTCCAGCCTCACCTGAGCTGCCCACCGACCCCGCCTCGGATGCTAGCGATCGTATGCTAGCACGCATGGAGGTAATGATGGAAAATATGCGGGCGGGAATAGTCAAAGAGTTTGAGCAGATTGTATCTGGTGCAGTTAAAAAAGAAATTACAGCTGCCTTGGGACCGTTGGAAGCCAAAATCACGGCGCAAAACGAGACTATTAAGAGCCTTGAGCAAACTGCTAATGACCACGACAGCCAGCTAACTAGCCTACAGGCTACAGTAGCATCGCTTACTGACAGAGTCGGCAGTCTGTCACAGAAATGTGAAGATTTGGAAGGACGCTCCAGGCGGAATAACATACGGGTGGTCGGCGTGCCTGAAGGATCTGAAGGTTCACGTGCTACTGACTTTGTCGCCACACTGCTTCAAGATTTGCTGAGTTTGGACAGTAAACCAGTTCTGGATTTGGCTCATTGCACTCTCGGCGCCAGACCCCGGGATGGAGATCCTCCGCGCCCATTCATTGCACGAGTCAACCTTTTTCAGCAACGCAACGAAATCCTGCGAAAGGCCGGGACATCTGCCCCTCTCCTTTACCAAGGAAAAAGGGTGATGATTTTCCCGGATTTCACGGCCACGGTGTCTAAGAAGAGGGCAGCGTTTGCTAAAGTGAAGAAGGAGCTGCGCTCGTGTCCAGGTGTAAAGTTTGGACTTTTCTATCCTGCTGTGCTGCGCATCACTCTCTCCAGTGGACAACATCACAGATTTGAGGACCCAGTGCTTGCCATGGAATTTGTGGAGAAACATCTGAAAAAAGTGGTGGCTCCAGATTCGGTTTGATTCTCATTTCACTACGAGACTTCAAAGTTATTTTGATTACAGTTATGTAATTCTGTTTGCCTAAACGCTTACGGTGTTTGTTGGTATCCTTGTTTGCAACAAAAGAAGATGGTTTCAATACATAACTTTGGTAAAAATAAATAAATAAAAAATATAATATATATGTATATAGAAAATAAATAAATAAATAAATAATAATGATAATAATAATAATGATTGACATGAATGCATATCATAGTATTTATTTATTTTATTTTTTTTTACTTTTTATTTCACTAATACAAATTTGTTTTTTACCACCTTTCCCTTATTGTTTTTATTTTTGAAGATTATATTTAAGAGTTAGTTTTTTTTATGCTAGAGCTTACTTTCTTATGTATAACTATTCTTACATAAGAAATAGGGGGGGGGGGTGAGAAAGGAAAAGGTTATTGCTGATGAGTGAATGATCCTTTGCACTAGTTAAGTGCTGACTTTTTTGTATATTCTGTAGATATAAAAAAGGTGTGTTTTTATCCTTCAATAGTCACATTCCAAGTGGAGGGTTTGGTTTTAACACCTCTACTACAGTCTAGTTTAGAAGTTGGAATATGTGGGGAGGGGGTGGGGGGGTTCTCGCACATTCCGTTTGGGGGGATGCTTCAGCGACTTTTTGGGGGTTTTGTTTTTTACTAGCAGGTTTCATTTTGTTTTTGTTTGTTTGTTTGTTTGTTTTTGTTTTTTTTCACTTCATGGCTGTATTTTCACTTCTCTCCGACTGCACCCCTCTTTCTATCTTTCTCTTTACTTGTTTACAAGATGTCCAGACATGTTTGCCTTGCCAACCCTGGGTGTTAAACTAAATTGTCTATTGCTATGCTGTCAACAATAGGAAAGGACCTCCGGTTCATCAGCTTTAATTGCAAAGGGCTTAATAATCCTGTGAAGCGCAGTAAAGTACTTCATCATCTACAACAACTGGGGTCTCAAGTTGCATTTCTACAAGAGACCCATCTAAGGACCCTTGATCATTTGAAGCTGAAAAAAAAGCTGGGTGGGCCAAGTCTACCACTCATCCTTTTCGGGTAAGGCTAGAGGAACCGCCATTCTTGTACACAAATCTGTTCCCTTTGTCTCTGAACAGGTCATCTCAGATACAAATGGCAGGTATATCATTGTCACTGGTATACTCCATGGTTTAAAAGTTACACTGGTGAATGTTTACGCACCCAACAGCGACGACGATGGTTTTTTTAAACGTTTATTTTCTATTTTGCCAGATCTATCTTCCCACCATCTAATTCTAGGGGGTGACCTCAACTGCTGGCTTGATCCTGAGTTAGATCGATCCTCTTCAAAACCAGCTGCACTTTCACGGTCTGCCAAAACAATTACAGCTTTCATGCAGGAATTTGCGGCTACTGATTGCTGGCGTTTTTTTAATCCTTCCAAACGTGAGTATTCCTTTTTTTCGCCAGTGCATCGTACGTATACCCGTATTGATTTATTTTTAGTTGACAATAGATTGCTTCCGTCAATATCTAGGTGTCGGTATGATGCTATTGTTTTGTCTGACCATGCCCCCCTTTTAATGGACATAAAATTTAGCACCCTAAATTCAGAACGTCCACCATGGCGGCTTAATGTTCGTCTATTGGCCAATGAAAATTTTGTCAGTTTTGTCTCTGGGCAGATTGACTTCTTTTTAAGTACCAACCAAACTCCGGGGGTCTCTGCCTCTCTCCTCTGGGAATCCCTCAAGGCTTTTATTAGAGGGGAGATAATCTCTTATATTCACTATGAACAAAAATTGAGGCGAGACAAAATGAATAACTTGAGACAACAAATATTCCAGCTGGATGCTATGTATGCAGTCTCACCTTCTCCAAATACTTATAAAGATCGTCTCTCTCTTCAAGCTGAATTTGACACCCTTATGACATATCGTACTACTGAGCTAATGCTTCAGTCCAGTACCCAATTTTTTGAACATGGAGATAAAGCAAGCAAACTTTTGGCACACCAAATTAGACAGGTCTCAGCCTCGCGGCAAATTTCTAAAATTAAGACCCCTTGGGGTGTTACTACAGAGCCCTCTCAGATTAACCAAACCTTTAAAGAATTTTATGAAACATTATACACGTCTGAAGCTACACCAACAGATGGGGACCTTGACTTTTTTTTTTGAAAATTACTACCGTCGATCAGGAAGATGCCAATACTTTGGGCAGGACCACTTCATTGTCAGAAATTAGTACTGCAATTCTGTCTCTCCAAGCAGGTGAATGTCCAGGCCCCGATGGCTATCCTTCAGAGTTTTATAAGAAGTTCATAGATAAGTTAGCTCCGTTGTTATTAGTGTTAAAAAAAAAGGATTCAAATTCACTTGGCTTAACGTCTTCTTTATTCCAACGCACTCAACAATCGACAACAATCACTCCCTCTTCCTTCCCTTCTCCCTTTCACAATAAGAGCACGTATGTGCAACTACCATAAAACAAGTAAAGACATATTTATTTAACAGTTCCTGTATTTATAACTTAACAAACTCACTGTCTTTTTTTTTTTTTTTTTTTTTTTTTTTAAGTCTTAGTTTACCAGGTCAAATGAGCAAAACAAAACAACATAATGAACCATTTTCATTGAACTTGCTGTTACTGCATTTAACATTAACAAAGTTCCCATTGTCCTTCACTCAAGGCTTCAAGTAACTTGCATGCAGATGCACCCTTTTTGGTAAGGCAGTCTGCAAGTTGTTCTTTCGTGTTGTACCACAACACTCGCTCAACTCGCTGTGCTTGGATGAGCTCCTTGACGGCACTTATTTCCAGGCGAAGTCTTTTTTCTGAGACAGACTTTGTAGATTTCAGTGCGTCAGCCAGTGAACGACTGTCTGTGACACAGATTATGGGTGGAGCATGTTCAGCACTTCCAGTTGTTAGCTCAGAGAACAGTGTTGCTAGAAAATATGCATTGTCAATTCCATCAGACATTGCTAATGTTTCTCCAGCAAGTGTACTCCTCACAATCCTCCTCACTCTCTTTGACTGCCATGAGAGCGGTGAAAACTTTCCATGTTCACCCATAAGAACTATCAGGTGCCCTCCTTGAGTGCCTCCATCTGAAAGATTGCCAAATGAGGCATCGCTGAACACCATCATCTTGAGGGCTGTGTCCTTGCCAAGATGTTCAAAGTTCAGAGCCACCTTCCTGGATTTCAGTTTGCACACAGTTCTATTTGCTTCATGGATTGTGTGCACAGTTGCATCTTTAAAGCCTGATGCCAAAGTGCTTGCATCAAACAAGACATCTGGCCTACTCTGCCTTGCAACCCAGAGAATTTGTCCAATCTTGGACCTGAGTAGATCTTTTTCTTTAGCTGACAGAGGTGAGTCTTGCTGTACAGCACGCACAGCATCCAAATGTATGGGCTGCAGATGCTGGATGTAGTTTTGCTGGTGTAGTTGAATTTTTTCTTTTAGAGACACAAAATCTATTCCCACATAGCAAAAGCTACCATGCTGCTCAAGTCCAACTTGAAAAGCAGATCTTAGTTCAGGTATAACGGTTGTGGAGAAGCTTTGTGTACCCCCCCATATGAAGTCATCCACATGACAGGCAAGTACTCCAATTACAGTGTTTCTCTCATCAAGCCAGTAAAAGACAGCAGGATCTACCTTTGACACTTTTCCTCCAAGTGCCTGCATAATCTCCTTCACCCTGTTGTACCAATAAAGTGATGCATCAGCCAAACCATATACACATTTTTTAAGTTTCCATAATGTGCCTTTTGAATCTGCCTCTGGTGGAGGTCTAATGTAGAGGTCACGTGAGAGTTCTGCTCCTTGGAGAAATGCTGCTTTTATATCCATGGAATTAAGTGACCACTGTCTTTGACAGATAACTGCCACAAGGAGCCGAAGAAACTCTGATGCACATGTTGGTGAATCTTTTTGCAACTCAGACACTTGTAATTCTTCAAATCCTCTTGCCACTAAGCGTGCTTTTGGCATCAATCCAGTGTGCGTTTCTTTAAGCGTACACACCCACCTAGTGGAGATGCATTTCTGTCCTTCATCCTGAACTTCTACAAACACATCATTGTCTCTCCAATTTTTTATTTCTTTGACTTTGGCTTGGTCAAATGTTAAGTCTCCTGTCATAAATATGTCATCATTAACATCTGTTGCATCACCAACAGCAACAGTTGGTTCTATCTGAAGGCTCTCCAGCTGTGTAATGTCAACTGAACATGTGCTACCTGCAACATTACTGGGCTCCATGATTACAAGATTATACCAGTTTTTATATTTTCCTGTAGCTTTTCCTCCGCGCCCCATGACTTGTGCTGTGTATACAACACCACTGTCATCATCTTTGTATTTCAAAACTTGTCCTTTTTTGAGCTGAACATCATAATCTCCTTCCACAACTTTGTGTTGCCTGGTGTTGTCATTGGTGTTTTGTTCTGCTTCATTTTGTATCCCAGATGTGCCTCCTGCTGGTGAAGTGTCCTCCAAGCTGTCATCAGAAACCTCTGACACAATTTGTTTTCTCAAAAGTTTTGTTTCCACTTCTGCATTATCTTTAATGTGGTGATCTTGACTCGACATTTTTGCTTTTTTAAGTCTGAGATGATGTACTCTGATGCATGTTCCTCCATGTCTGACAAACACCACAGCACCATCCTGTCCAATGACAACTCCTGGCCCTTTCCATTCATGGCAGTCCACTCTTTTATAGTAGACCTTTTCCCCTAGTTCATATTTTTCATCTGAGTGGCGTATTTGTTTACGCAATGCTCTCCGTATTCTTTCAGAACATTCTGCTTCTGTAAAGGCCTTCCTTGATGCATGCAAAGCAGAAATGTGTTTAGCAACCCACTCACTCTTTGTGGTGCCTTCTAAAGCTGGAGGCTTGTCAGTCAGGACAGAAGGCAGGTTGGGATTCTGTCCAAACACCAGCTGATAAGGACTGAAGCCATGTACATTCTGCATTGTGTTCTTGGCCATAAGGGCCCAGTCTAGTGCAGTATCCCAGTCACAAGCATTGGAGGTTTTTACTTTCATTAAAATCTCAGTAAGTGTTTGGTTGTGTCTTTCCATAAGTCCATTGCTCCAGGGGCTGTATGCTGCTGTTGTTTTAATTTCAATGTTAAAGTTTTCTGCCATATCTCTCATCTCATCATTGTTGAATTCTCCTCCATTGTCACTGAACAGTTTCTGAGGAGGGCCATGCACACTTATCCAGGCATGAATGAAGTGCTTCACTATCTCAGATGACTTCTTTGTAGTCAGAATACTTCCTGCACTAAATCGTGTGAACTGGTCAACAATATGAAGATACCACATACCTGGCTGGAGTTCATGAAGATCAACTGCTACAGTTTCATTGTACTGAGATGCCAATGGTAAACCAACAACAGGTCTTGGTTTGGTTCTGCTATACCTTTGACATGGTTCACATTCTTCAACAATTCTTTTCAGGATGATGTCACATTCTTTATCCTTGTTGCCTGAGCTGATCAGAAGTTTCTGAAGTCTTTCTACAGAAGCATGACCGAACTGTTGATGAAGCTTCATCAAGATCTTTTGTTTTTCTGATGTAGTCATGTTTTCTGAGATTGCCAGTATTTCCTCCTCATACTGACTCTCCAGTTCTTCATTTGTGTTCTCTTGTTGAATAACATTCTCATTGGCTATCAAAATGTGGTCATTGTCAATAACGTTTTGATCTTCAAAATCCATAATATTCACACAGTAATGACCTGAGCTTGTAAACTCAAGTTTTACAGGGTGGTTAAACATCACTGCACGGTCATTTTCCATATCCAGCACAGTTCCTGCTCTTTTCATAGATTCTTTGCTCAGAAGAAGGGGAATCTTGGCTGGAACAACTTCAGTTTCAATATGACATTTTGTCTGCCCAATTTTAGCAGGAATCTTTAGTCTTTTGGTGGAGTTGACCACTTTTCCATCTCCAAATCTGAAGGGTCTGCAACTGTGCATTTCAGACTTCTTTAGATGTTTTACTCCATTTTGATTTAGCTGACTAGTGAAGT
This sequence comes from Oryzias curvinotus, assembly GCA_023969325.1. Taxonomy (NCBI): domain Eukaryota; kingdom Metazoa; phylum Chordata; class Actinopteri; order Beloniformes; family Adrianichthyidae; genus Oryzias; species Oryzias curvinotus. The sequence continues at coordinate 4,502,757 of CM043725.1, read as the reverse complement.
TGTCCAACCATTCTTGTCCACACACCGACCTTGTGCATGCAGTGTCAATTATTGCAGAACCAAAACACTCTGTCATAAAGATTTCTGCTTCAGTGGGTGACTCTTTTGTGTACAATGTAACATTGCACTCTTCTACATCATTTGCTTTATCTTCAGTCAGTTTAATTTGCTCACCTTTGTGTGGACAGTCCTTGGCCCAGTGGAATGTGCTTTGACAAATAGCACATTTTGATCTGCGACCATATCTATCCAGAGGATTAGTGCCTGGCCATGGTGTCTTCTGCTTATCATTGTGGGACCATGATTTGTTTAACTGTCTTCTCTGTTCAGTTATATAGGCAGCATCCTGGTTAATTCCCACCGTTGAGCCAGACATTTTCCCTCCAAAAATCCTCTTCAGTGCAGATTTCATGGCGGCAAATGTCAATTCTGCACACGCTGTTAGTGCTAACTGTCGATCTTTCACATCCAAACAAGCAGTGTCCAGTAGTTTGAATGCTAATACTGCATCCGGAAGTTCCATCTTGTATTTACGCATTCGGGCATACCGCTGTTCAAAATCAATTATATAATCCGTCATCGATACGTTACTGCTTCTCGTTATCCGATCAAAACTCGAGTAAGCCTCGTAGATCCTGTCTTTTTCTTCCTTGAGAAACAGATTATCTAACTTCACGAGTAAAGTTTCCATGCCTGTGTCTTTGTTCAAATCCTCCACCGATATTTCCATCGCCACTTCTCTCGCTCGCCCAGAAAGCGCCAAAGCGACGGCGAGCGCCTGCTTCTTTTTTTCAAGATCTGTAACTCGGGTCCACACCGCGACTTCATTTTTCCAGCTTTCATACGGTTTTTCTTCGTCAAAAGGTGGTGGGACTCTGTAGTTGCTAACCATCCTCTGCTACCAATGTTCAAAAAAAGGATTCAAATTCACTTGGCTTAACGTCTTCTTTATTCCAACGCACTCAACAACCGACAACAATCACTCCCTCTTCCTTCCCTTCTCCCTTTCACAATAAGAGCACGTATGTGCAACTACCATAAAACAAGTAAAGACATATTTATTTAACAGTTCCTGTATTTATAACTTAACAATTAGACATGTATAATGAGGCATACTCTGAGGGGATGCTACCTCAGACACTTAACCAAGCCATTATTTCTCTGATTTTGAAAAAGGAAAAAGACCCCCTCTCTTGCTCCTCCTACCGACCCATAAGCCTGCTAAATGTGGAATGGTTGACTGAACGACCATTCAACAAATGCAATCAGTGCAGTGACTGTTGGTGTTCAGGAGGCAGAGGAAAACCTTCAGTTGTGTGTGAAGAAGTCACACTGTCCCAGGTCTTGATAAGCGAGGATTGTGGAGAAAACCCTGAAGTGGTGCAGAGAGCAGCCGGGCTGACGCTGTGCTGGGGGGTGTTTCAGAAAGCAGGTTATGCTAGCTCCCACGGTAAGTTGGAGGCTAAGGAAGTTGATAACCTCAGCTTTCGGTTCCAGAAATGGAGGTATGTTTCAGGGCATGTCAAGTTGCCATAGAAACTCATGCTCTGAACATAACCTGGTCCAGAGCAGGTTTAGTTGAAGGTTAGTTTGTTCTCAGAGAGGTGCAGCAGCATGGCGTGTCCATTTGAAGATGATTTAGTGGATGAAGAAGCTCAGATAATACTTTTTCCACCGTGAGAGGCTGATAAGACCATATATGGATGTTGTAAAATTAAACTTTTTTACTTTGATCTAACTTCATTATTTGCTGTAGTTAAGATAAATTATTTTTTAGTTAAGTCATCTTAAAAATAACACGTAGTTTTCAGACAGTTATTTTACTTTCATTCAAATTAATTCAATTAAGTAGGTGTAACTTTGGTGCTGCTGTTAGATCGGCACCGCAAGGGATTGTGGGATACGATTCTCTTTGTCTGTCTGGATGGATTTGGGTCTAAGTGTGGGTTTTTGACCAAATGTGTTTAGTTGTTTAGCTGTTTTACTGTGTTTTGCTGAGTTATTTGTGCTACTATGCTTAAGTCTCTGCACCATGAGTGAGAGGGAGGAAGAGGAGGATGAGTTTATTTAGCACTCCTAGTGTGACATACAAAGTGAAGTTACAATCAAAGTCATGACAATTTCATACTTGATATTTTATAAAACCGCACAATATCATTTGTTTTCATGTTTATAAAAATGTGTATATCTGCAGGCTCAAACTTAGACATATGAGAGTTCAAGAATTACAATAAATTAGGATGGAAAAACATTTAATGAAATTGAAGTAATACAACATTTAGTTAGATAAATATGTAAATTTGAGTTGTATAAACAATTAATGAGTTTTATAGACGTAAGAAATTAGGTTAAATAAATTTAACTCAATTACTTGTTACCAATTGAAGTAATTCATTTTTAAGTTGGCAAAATTGGATAAGTTATATATATATATATATATATATATATATGAGAGGGGCGTTTTTTTAATATATATATATATATATATATTTATATATAAAACTTGCCCCTTTCACCCTCCGCGGGTGGTTTCTCACTCAAGCTCGGGTCCTCTACCAGAGGCCTGGGAGCTTGAGGGTTCTGCGCAGTATCTTAGCTGTTCCTAGCACTGCGCTTTTCTGGATTCAGATGTCTGAGATCTTTCCAGGTATCTGTTGTAGCCACTCCTCTAGCTTGGGGGTTACTGCCCCGAGTGCTCCAATTACCACAGGCACCACTGTCACCTTCACTTTCCAGGCTTTCTCCAGTTCTTCTCTGAGTCCCTGGTATTTTTCCAGTTTCTCATGTTCCTTCTTCCTGATGTTCCCATCACTTGGCACTGCCACATCCACCACAACGGCTTTCCTCTGTTCTTTGTCCACCACTACAATGTCTGGTTGGTTCGCCATTACCATCCTATCAGTCTGGATCTGGAAGTCCCACAGGATTTTGGCCCTCTCATTCTCTACCACCTTCGGGGGTGTTTCCCATTTTGACCTTGGGGTTTCCAGTCCATATTCTGCACACATGTTCCTGTATATGATTCCAGCCACTTGATTGTGGCGCTCCATGTATGCTTTACCTGCCAGAATCTTACACCCTGCAGTTAAGTGCTGGATTGTTTCAGGCGCCTCTTTGCACAGCCTACACCTTGGGTCTTGTCTGGTGTGGTAGATCTGAGCCTCTATTGCTCTGGTGCTCAGGGCTTGTTCCTGTGCTGCTAGGATGAGCGCTTCAGTGCTGTCTTGTAGGCCAGCCCTTTCTAGCCATTGGTAGGACTTCTTGATATCAGCCACTTCAGTTATGGTCCGGTGGTACATCCCATGCAGGGGTTTGTCCTCCCATGAGGATCTGTCCTCCAGCACTGTATCCTCTGCTCTCCATTGCCTGAGACATTCACTGAGCACACTGTCAGTTGGGGCCTTGAGCTTGATGTACTCATGCATCTTGGATGTTTCATCCTGGATAGTGGCTTCCACGCTCACTAGTCCTCGGCCTCCTTCCTTGCGGCTAGCATACAGTCTCAGGGTGCTGGATTTGGGATGGAACCCTCCATGCATGGTGAGGAGCTTTCGTGTCTTAACATCCATGGTCTGTATCTCTTCCTTTGGCCATCTTATTATTCCTGCAGGGTATCTGATAACTGGCAGTGCGTAGCTGTTTATTGCCCGGGTCTTATTTTTGCCATTGAGCTGGCTTCTCAGGACTTGCCTTACCCGTTGGAGGTATTTAGCTGTTGCAGCTTTCCTTGTTGCCTGCTCCAGGTTGCCATTTGCCTGTGGGATTCCAAGGTACTTGTAACTGTCCTCAATGTCTGCTATTGTTCCTTCTGGGAGTGAGACCCCCCCTGTGTGGACTACCTTGCTTCTCTTTGTCACCATCCGGCTGCATTTCTCGAGCCCGAATGACATCCCAATGTCAGTACTGTAGATCCTGGTAGTGTGGATCAGGGAGTCAATGTCATGTTCACTCTTAGCATATAGCTTGATGTCATCCATGTAGAGGAGGTGACTGATGTTGGCCCCATTTCTGAGTCGGTATCCATAGCCAGTCTTATTGATTATTTGGCTGAGGGGGTTCAGACCTATGCAGAACAGCAGTGGGGACAGAGCATCACCTTGGTATATCCCACATTTGATGGACACTTGTGCAAGTGGCTTGCCATTGGCTTCAAGGGTGGTTTTCCACAGCTTCATTGAGTTTCTTATGAAGGCTCTTAGAGTCCTGTTGATGTTGTACAGCTCCAAGCATTCAGTGATCCATGTGTGTGGCATCGAGTCATAGGCTTTCTTGTAATCAATCCAGGCTGTGCACAGGTTGGTGTGTCGTGACTTGCAGTCTTGAGCGACTGTTCTGCCAACCAGGAGTTGGTGTTAGCTCCTCTGGAGTCTCTACCAATGCCCTTCTGTGTGTTACTCGTGAATGGATCCATGTGCCTATTTATCTTGGTTGCAATGATGCCTGACATGAGCTTCAATGTTGTGGAGAGACAGGTTATTGGTCGGTAGTTGGATGGGACTGCACCCTTTGAGGGATCTTTCTGGATCAGGATCGTTCGCCCTTCTGTTAGCCATTCGGGGTGAGTCCCATCTCTTAGCAGCTGGTTCATTTGTGCTGCCGGGCGCTCGTGGAGTGTGGTAAGCTTCTTTAGCCAGTAAGCATGTATCATGTCAGGGCCCGGTGCTGTCCAGTTCTTCATACCTAAGACTCTTTCTTGGATGTCTGCCACTGTGATGGTTACTGGATTCTGTTCAGGGAGGTTGCTATGTTCTTCTCTCAGAGAGATCAGCCACTGGGCATTGCTGTTATGTGCTGTCTCTTTCTCCCATATACTTTTCCAGTACTGTTCCGTTCCTAGCCTAGGTGGGTCTGCTCGGCTGTTTTGCCCCTGCCACTGAGCGTACACTTTCGCAGGTTGAGTTGCGAACAGCTTGTTTATCCGTCTAGCTTCATTGTCTCTTGTGTACCTCTTTAGGCGGCTACTCAAGGCTAGGAGCCTTTGTTTGGCAGTTTCCAGTGCTTCAGGTATGGGCATCTGGCTGTATCTCTTAGGCACTTGCTTTCTCATTGTACCTCTTTGAGCCTCTGTCAGCTTACTCACATCCTTCCGAGTTGCCTTGATTTTGGCCTCTAACCGTTGCTTCCATGGTGGGTATTGTTTTCTTCCATGGTTGCTCTTATAGCCAAGCATCTCAAGGATCACTGCTGCTGAAGTGTAAACCAGTTCATTGGTTTCTGTGATGGTTGTGGTAGGAATTGCCCTCAATGCTTCATTCACAGTTTCCAGTAGACTTTCAGGCAGTGCATCACTTAACCGTTGTAGCTGGTGTCGGGGTTGCCAAGTGTTCATTTTAGACATGATCTTGTCTTTCAGGTCAGTTGCTGCCTCGCTCAACGTAACTGGTTGTTGGGGCTGTGTACCCAATCTCAGGGTGGGATGGTAGAGCCTCCTCTCTGACCCATTGTTCTGGCTCTCCCAGAGTATTGTCATTGTATTGTATTGCTTCAATCTCAAGCTGTGATAGGAGTTGGCGTGAACTGCTATTTTATAAAGTATTATCTTATTGTTATTTATTGTGTGTGTTTTGCTGTCTGAATTTCTCCCTTGGGAGATTAATAAGGCTTTAATCCATATATTTTGGTATTTTTTCTGTACAATAAGCCAGAAAATAATTTCTTGCAAAATGCATTTATTGGTTTTGTCTATGAAGACTCTCATTCATCCAGGTTAGTTCCATTGTAGTAGGTTTAGGGGATGTCATCTGGACTTGGTTTTTTTTTTATTCAGAATTGACAAAGCCTCTTGGATAAGAGGCGAAACGTCTTCAAACTTTAAAAAACCAAGTCCAGATGACATCCCCTAAACCCACTACAATTTATTGGTTTTATATAACAATAAAAAAAATTGACCTCTCTAGGTGATCTGCTTAATAAAATAAGAAAAACTATTAGCTGCCAGGAACTAAAAACTTTGAATAATTAACACTGGCATGAAAAATTAACTTATTTATTAACTTATTAACATTTATTTTCTTGTGGACCCAACTGAAACAGTCGGGTCATGCCGTTTTAAGAGCATTAACAGATCTATTCTGTGGCATACACTATCTCTGAGTAACGATGTCAACACAACAGAACATTCCCCACAGGAGAGCGTAAGCTAAGTACTAGCCACGCTGATCCTGTGGACATGCGCACTGTCACCTCCATCACCTGATAGCTGTTGAAGCTGAACTGCAATGACGTGTCTGACCGTGGAAGGCGGATCTTCCTTCGGGGTTCACTTACCTGTTTGGACTTATTGCCGTTCTCCATAAATGAGCTACACAAACTAAACGCGCGGTCACAGACACTGTTGCGCTACGTGCGACACGCTCTGCCCGCCCCCACGCCCCCTGTAGAGTCTCGGTGGAATACCGTGAAAACATTAGTTCCGCCTCAACGCAAAGTTAATACATTTGCGGGGAAAAATAAACAAACCGAAAACTGAAACGGTACGAACGTGAACCGAACCGAAAGTGTCGTACCGAAACGGTTCGGTCCAACGACGTGTGCCGTTACACCCCTAGTAATTATACTAACTCATATCCGGTCTTTTGGAACTGAGATACCCAGAGTAAGCAAGTTCAGGCGGATTTCAGCCAGAGTTCAGGGTTAAAGTCAGGGTAGTTTAAACATGCTTCCTGGAATACCCCCCTGGTCCCAGGTTTCTCCATGTTGATTGTTTGGTGAAAACTTGATGAGGTCTCTTCTGTTGACTACAGTTTCACACTCCACCCATCTTCTAAACCTGCTTCTGCTGGGCCACAGGATGCTAGAGCAACTACCATGAAAACTCTCCAGTTCATTGCAGAAAATGAAACTCTGAAGATGTTTTGGACATTAGGAGGAAGCCAGAATGTCCTGAGAGGACCCAGACATGGAAAGGAGGACACACAAGCTCAGCACAGAAACCAGGGCCTTTTTGCTGTGAGGAGAGCATGGCCGGCCCTCCCTATATGCGAATTAAGCTGCCGCCCGCGTAAGGCCCCCGTCACCACCAGCGCCCCGAAGTGGCAAAAAAAATAAAATAAAAAAAGACCCAAATCTGACAACAAATTTCATAGCTCTGAATGTTGTACAAAAGAAAGTTGCTGCACTTTAATGATCCCCCCCCTTCAACACACCTGAACCAATCTGGCAACCCAAATAATGACGTCACGCCACTCTTAGCAACGATTGGTCAACATCATTGTCAGAACCTGGCACAGTGTGCATTTACGAGCGCATTTTGCTTCAATAAAGTTGGGAAAAAGAAAAAAAATGAGTGCATTTTGTCACACTGATCATGGCGACAACAAGAGAACTTCATGCCAAAGAGACTTTATCCATCAGGAGCTGAAAAAGATGAAGAACTTCAACATCAATCACAAGGTAAGTTTGGAGGATCATGTTGGGGCCGTATTTTTGACACTATCCAGTATTTATGTGTGGCTGCGCAATTTATGTAAATACTTTTCGATCCAAGGTGAAGAAGTTTGCACACAAACGACCCTGTTTTGTCGTAGTTAATTTACAATGGAAAACTCTAAAATAATTCTGATACCCAAGTTTCCAAGATGAGGTGGGACATGACCTTCTAAAACGGTGGAGAGCAGAGAAGAGCAAATATTGGCAACGGTATAATGGCTGATAAATGCTTTAACTCACGTTATCGTATTGTTTCATTGCTTTGCTAACACATATTTAGTGCGTTCTGCATTTTCTGGTTTATGTCAGTATAAAAACTGCTGTTTATCTGTTATAGCAGGTCAGGTATTCTTACTTTTTCAACAGTGTGTCTTAAAATCTTGCATTGGCATGAAATATGGAGAATCAAAACTGCCAAATACATACAGGAAATAAATATTCTGATTTATAAATGACAAACAAAATAAATGTACTAATTTTAAAATTACGAACATACAAAATAATAAATAATAATAAAGAAGTGTATAAATGCTTATATTTCCATTTATACTCAAAATAGTGTTCACATTTATTATTTATAAATGGGTAAATTTATTTCTTATTTGTATTTTGCAGTTTTGGTTTTACATCATGTTTTGCACAGTTCCGTCTCAGCTGGCAGTTTCTTCTGCTCTCAAAAAGTATAAAATAGGGGGGGGCGCTGTGGAGCGTTGAACATGTGAGACGCGTTCGCTGCAGCTCCTCAAGAATGTGACTTTATTTATATGTTACACCTTTTTTTTAATCATTTGCACGGCGTCATAATTTAAAGGTGACTTCTGAAGCCAAGTCTCGTTCTTTCCGCTCCGAAAATCCGGCTGAATCATGGCATCTCGAGGGAAATCCGAGACGGGGAAATCAGGCCGCAACAAACCTCCAGCCTCACCTGAGCTGCCCACCGACCCCACCTCGGATGCTAGCGATCGTATGCTAGCACGCATGGAGGTAATGATGGAAAATATGCGGGCGGGAATAGTCAAAGAGTTTGAGCAGATTGTATCTGGTGCAGTTAAAAAAGAAATTACAGCTGCCTTGAGACCGTTGGAAGCCAAAATCACGGCGCAAAACGAGACTATTAAGAGCCTTGAACAAACTGCTAACGACCACGACAGCCAGCTAACTAGCCTACAGGCTACAGTAGCATCGCTTACTGACAGAGTCGGCAGTCTGTCACAGAAATGCGAAGATTTGGAAGGACGCTCCAGGCGGAATAACATACGGGTGGTCGGCGTGCCTGAAGGATCTGAAGGTTCACGTGCTACTGACTTTGTCGCCACACTGCTTCAAGATTTGCTAAGTTTGGACAGTAAACCAGTTCTGGATTTGGCTCATCGCACTCTCGGCGCCAGACCCCGGGATGGAGATCCTCCGCGCCCATTCATCGCACGAGTCAACCTTTTTCAGCAACGCAACGAAATCCTGCGAAAGGCCGGGACGTCTGCCCCTCTCCTTTACCAAGGAAAAAGGGTGATGATTTTCCCGGATTTCACGGCCACGGTGTCTAAGAAGAGGGCAGCGTTTGCTAAAGTGAAGAAGGAGCTGCGCTCGTGTCCAGGTGTAAAGTTTGGACTTTTCTATCCTGCTGTGCTGCGCATCACTCTCTCCAGTGGACAACATCACAGATTTGAGGACCCAGTGCTTGCCATGGAATTTGTGGAGAAACATCTGAAAAAAGTGGTGGCTCCAGATTCGGTTTGATTCTCATTTCACTACGAGACTTCAAAGTTATTCTGATTACAGTTATGCAATTCTGTTTGCCTAAACGCTTACTGTGTTTGTTGGTACCCTTGGTTGCAACAAAAGATGGTTTATTTTTTTTACTTTTTATTTCACGAATACAAATTTGTTTTTTACCACCTTTTCCCTTATTATTTTTATTTTTGAAGATTATATTTAACAGTTAGTTTTTGTTACGCTAGAGCTTACTTTCTTATGTATAACTATGCTTACATAAGAAATAGGGGGGGGGGGGTGAGAAAGGAAAAGGTTATTGCTGATGAGTGAATGATCCTTTGCACTAGTTAAGTGCTGACTTTTTTGTATATTCTGTAGATATAAAAAAGGTGTGTTTTTATCCTTCAATAGTCACATTCCAAGTGGAGGGTTTGGTTTTAACACCTCTACTACAGTCTAGTTCAGAAGTTGGAATATGTGGGGAGGGGGTGGGGGGGTTCTCGCGCATTCCGTTTGGGGGAATGCTTCAGCGACTTTTTGGGGGTTTTGGTTTTTTACTAGCAGGTTTCATTTTGTTTTTGTTTGTTTGTTTTTTTTTCACTTCATGGCTGTATTTTCACTTCTCTCCGACTGCACCCCTCTTTCTATCTTTCTTTTTACTTGTTTACAAGATGTCCAGACATGTTTGCCTTGCCAACCCTGGGTGTTAAACTAAATTGTCTATTGCTATGGTGTCAACAATAGGAAAGGACCTCCGGTTCATCAGCTTTAATTGCAAAGGGCTTAATAATCCTGTGAAGCGCAGTAAAGTACTTCATCATCTACAACAACTGGGGTCTCAAGTTGCATTTCTACAAGAGACCCATCTAAGGACCCTTGATCATTTGAAGCTGAAAAAAAAGCTGGGTGGGCCAAGTCTACCACTCATCCTTTTCGGGTAAGGCTAGAGGAACCGCCATTCTTGTACACAAATCTGTTCCCTTTGTCTCTGAACAGGTCATCTCAGATACAAATGGCAGGTATATCATTGTCACTGGGATACTTCATGGTTTAAAAGTTTCACTGGTGAATGTTTACGCACCCAACAGCGACGACGATGGTTTTTTTAAACGTTTATTTTCTATTTTGCCAGATCTATCTTCCCACCATCTAATTCTAGGGGGTGACCTCAACTGCTGGCTTGATCCTGAGTTAGATCGATCCTCTGTAAAACCAGCTGCACCTTCACGGTCTGCCAAAACAATTACGGCTTTCATGCAGGAATTTGCGGCTACTGATTGCTGGCGTTTTTTTAATCCTTCCAAACGTGAGTATTCCTTTTTTTCGCCAGTGCATCGTACGTATACCCGTATTGATTTATTTTTAGTTGACAATAGATTGCTTCCGTTAATATCTAGGTGTTGGTATGATGCTATTGTTTTGTCTGACCATGCCCCCCTTTTAATGGACATAAAATTTAGCACCCTAAACTCAGAACGTCCACCATGGCGGCTTAATGTTCGTCTACTGGCCAATGAAAATTTTGTCAGTTTTGTCTCTGGGCAGATTGACTTCTTTTTAAGTACCAACCAAACTCCGGGGGTCTCTGCCTCTCTCCTCTGGGAATCCCTCAAGGCTTTTATTAGAGGGGAGATAATCTCTTATATTCACTATGAACACAAATTGAGGCGAGACAAAATTAATAATTTGAGACAGCAAATATTACAGCTGGATGCTATGTATGCAGTCTCGCCTTCTCCAAAGATTTATAAAGAGCGCCTCTCTCTTCAAGCTGAATTTGACACCCTTATGACATATCGTACTACTGAGCTAATGCTTCAGTCCGGTACCCAATTTTTTGAACATGGAGATAAAGCAAGCAAACTTTTGGCACACCAAATTAGACAGGTCTCAGCCTCGCGGCAAATTTCCAAAATTAAGACCCCTTGGGGTGTTACTACAGAGCCCTCTCAGATTAACCAAACCTTTAAAGAATTTTATGAAACATTATACACGTCTGAAGCTACACCAACAGATGGGGACCTTGACTATTTTTTTTCAACATTGAAAATTACTACAGTCGATCAGGAAGACGCCAATACTTTGGGCAGGACCATTTCATTGTCAGAAATTAGTACTGCAATTCTGTCTCTCCAAGCAGGTAAATGTCCAGGCCCTGATGGCTATCCTTCAGAGTTTTATAAGAAGTTCATAGATAAGTTAGCTCCATTGTTATTAGACATGTATAATGAGGCATACTCTGAGGGGATGCTACCTCAGACACTTAACCAAGCCATTATTTCTCTGATTTTGAAGAAGGAAAAAGATCCCCTTTCTTGCTCCTCCTACCGACCCATAAGCCTGCTAAATGTGGATTTCAAAATCTTATCAAAAATTCTTTCCATCCGACTGGAAACAATCTTACCTAAAATCATCAACCCTGATCAGACTGGATTTATCCGCAATAGACATTCTTTTTCCAACTTGAGGAGACTCTTTAATATAACGTATAATACCTCAAACAGCAATACACAAGAAGCTATAATATCGTTAGACGCTGAAAAAGCTTTTGATAGAGTGGAGTGGGCTTATCTATTTCATACAGTTAGGAGATTTGGTTTGGGAGATGACTTCTTATGCTGGATCAAACTTTTATATGCTAATCCAATGGCTGCTGTTAGAACCAATAGCACTCAGTCCACTTACTTTTCACTTCACCGTTCAACCAGACAGGGCTGTCCTCTAAGTCCACTTTTGTTTGCTCTAGCGATAGAACCCTTGGCGATTGCCATTCGTAATAACTTGAACATTAGAGGAGTGCATCGATATGGGGTGGAGGCAAAGGTGTCATTGTATGCAGATGACCTACTTCTCTATGTCTCTGATGTCAACCAGTCAATACCTGTGATATTGAGTGTGCTATCTAATTTTAGGAAGCTATCAGGATATAAACTTAATTTGAGCAAAAGTGAAATTTTCCCCCTCAACTCGCGTATTAATGCATCTTCCCTGCAAAATTTCCCTTTTAAAGTGGCAAATGACAGCTTTTTACATCTTGGAGTTCAAGTGACAAAAAAACCACAAGACTTATTTAGAGCAAACTTTATCCCTCTTTTGTCAAAAACGAAAGAAGATTTTGAACGCTGGTCTTTGCTTAAGTTGTCTTTAGTAGCACGCATCAATTGTGTCAAGATGAACATATTGCCTCGCTTTCTGTATCTATTTCAGTGCTTACCTATTTTTCTGACTAGCTCCTTTTTCTCCCAAGTTGATTCTCTTGTGTCTGAATTTCTTTGGGATAAAAAAAACTCACGACTGTCAAAGCACTATTTACAGAGGCCCAAAGTGCTTGGAGGAATGGCCCTGCCTAATTTTAGGTATTACTATTGGGCATCCAACATAAGAATTTTTAAATATTGGTTACAATCCAGAGCTTCTCCCACCTTAGACTGGTTAACCATGGAGTTGAACTCGGTAAAGCCAGTGTCTCTCAATGCGCTGTTATATTCTCCTATACATTTCCCAGTAAGAGAATATTCTAAGAATTATATAGTTAAAACATCTCTTAAGATTCTGACTCAATTTAAGCGTTTTTTTGGTTTACAAATCTACTCGCATAATGCCCCTTTAGCAGCTAATCCTTTCTTTATGCCATCTCTTGTTGACAACGTCTTCTTAAAATGGGCCGATCTTGGTCTACGGACCTTTAAAGATCTGTTCATTGACGATGTTTTCGCCTCTTTCCAACAATTATCAGAAAGATTCTCCCTCCCAAAGCAACATTTTTTCAGATATTTACAAGCCCGCAGTTTTGTTAATAGTACTTTTCCTTCATTTCCTAATTTATCTGAAACCTCGACCATGGATTCTTTGCTCTTGCCTCCCTCTTCTTTGAAAGGGTCCATTTCTCTTATTTACAATCAGATATCAGCTATCCGGTCGAAAACTCTGGACACTATAAAAGCTCTTTGGGAAGATGATCTAGGAGAAACTTTCTCTGACAGCGTATGGTCTCAGATTCTGATGAGAGTACACAGATCTTCAATATGTGCGAGACATGGTCTTATGCAGTGCAAACTGGTCCATCGCGTTTATTTTACAAAATTCCGTTTATCTAAAATATTCCCTAATGTTTCTCCAGCATGCGATAGATGCCACCAATGTCCAGGAAACCTTATTCATACGTTCTGGCTTTGCCCCAAGCTCCTGGGTTATTGGACTGAAGTTTTTTCAGTGATATCACGCGTTATTCACAGGAACGTGAGCCCAAACCCTCTGAGTGCTTTATTTGGAATTTTTACAGGGCCACCTTCCCTATCAAAATCTCAAAAGGACTCCCTCGCCTTTATGACTCTTCTTGCAAGGAGAGTAATTCTGTTAAAGTGGAAATCACCACACTCCCCATCATCTTCGCAGTGGCTCAAGGATGTTCTGTACTTCATCAAGTTGGAAAAAATAAGAATGACATTGAATGGGTTCTCTGATAAATTTGAACAAAGGTGGCGTCCATTATTCCAAACGACACAGCAAATACAATTCTATTCTTTTCCAGACTAAGTTACTTCTTCTGGGGGCTCCCTTTTGTCTGATTCTATCTCATGGTTTGGTTTACTTTTTGCTTATAATAATCTACTCTTCTGAGAAATCTGGGCATGTGTTAAGTTACATTTGTTGGAATCTACTATATTTTCTAAGGCTTTAATAGAGAGGGTTGGTGCAGTTTTGTTTTTCTCTTGATTTTTGTTGTTTGTGCTCTGTTTTCAGTTTTTTTATTTTTATTTTTTTTTTTTATTTTATTTAACTTATAAAAAAAAAAGAAGATTGTGCAAAAGTACTTTTATTTCGACTTGTCACTGTGATTTGATGGACATTTTGTACAATTTTTGCATAAAACAAATAAAGTTTGGAAAAAAAAAAAAAAAAAAGTATAAAATAGTATTGGAGGTAGTGCAGCATCCACATCCCAAGATGTTCATGACATCACCAAAGATGTGATTTCAGGTAATTTAATAGCATGTAAAGTAAGTTAACAAAACAGTGTCTGCATAACCCCTTTTTTTTTTCATAAACAGCAGCTGAAGAGAATGGAGTCCCAAGTTGTTCATAATTAAATAAATAAATATGATCTTGAGCAAATATACAATCTAACAATAAATCTCTCATAATTGTATAAAAAGATCATGAAATTGTGAAAAACCTGCACACAGATTTTAAATGAGCCATTATATAATTAGTAGTATTCTGCTATAGTTATTTTATTAACTTCATGAATTATTGTATAATATTTCTTGCTTTTTAGCTGCAGAAGAAACTGCTGTCACCACATCTTCTGTTGAAAGGGAAAACGTTGATGCTGCTGGTGGTAAGTTCAAATCCACCCAATATGGAACCTATATCAAACTTATTGTTTCATTACTTAAAATAAAGTCCTACATTTGCACACACACACACAAAAGTGAAGCCACTTCTTTCCAACATTCTGCTTCCAGCATCACAGTAACTATTCTGTAGATTTGTTTGGACTGTTTGACTTTTCACTGTTTGCTTTTGTTGAACTTATGTTTCTTATGTTCCAGAGGCTCAAAGAGAGGCGTGTCTGGAAGAGGAGCTGCTGGATCCAAAATTCCACACACCTCAAATCCAGTTGGTTCAACTGAATGGCCAACCACACTCTCCTATCTAGTAAGAATAGATTTGGTGCAAAGAGGTCCTTTTCAGACGGATAAAGACTCTGACTTTTCAAAATCCCCCTCATTGAGCTGTTGTGTTCTTTATTTTGGATTGTTTCATCGTTATTTGATTTTCTATTAAGTTGCTGTTTTTAATAAGTTGGAGTTTTGGGAATGTCATTTGTTGACTGCCCAATGTTACATTAAAAAATATATATCTATATGTACATTTGTCATTCATATTTTTTTCTTTTCACTTTTAAAATTGGTTTGGCACCACTTAATGTGCATCCAACATGCAGGCAATATACTGTATTCAATTCTTTAGCAGCAACAATAATACATTCACAAAATGTAGTAATAGAGAGATCTCATTTGTATTACAACAACAGTTGAGTTTTGTTGGTGCTGCTGATCAGTACGAGGGCCCACAAATTAAATTTCGCTTAGGGCCCCCGGAAGACCAGGGCCGGCCCTGGAGGAGATGGTGCTAACTGCTACACCACGATGACGCCGATCTTGTTTTATCCTGTTTTTATATAACCTTAGACCTGTGCTGTTAAGATTTTGTTATTCTTTTTGAAAAAGTGCTGTACTAATAAAGTTTTCTTTGTTTGGCTGTGAATTGTTCCTGATCTAATTGTATGTTTTCATGTCCCACGTGACACTTACCATAGTTCAGTGTCTTTTACTTGATTAAATATTCAAACTATTTAGTGCTCACAGATGTATGCCAGTAGGAAACATGTTACATGACCATTTTCCCACGACTCCAAGGTTTGTTCTTCAACCAGCAGGTGTCCTCAGTGAGCGACCAAAGCCAGGAGAAACGGATTTTATTCCAAACAAATCTGGCTGACACTCCTGAACATCTGACATGTTCATGAGTAGATTGGTAGATCTTTGAAGATCTCACAGGTGAGAAGCTCTGACACACCGCAGTGAGACCAGAGCCAGAGCGACCCGGTCTTTATGGGACGCAGACGTCCAGAAATGTCCGGAACTGCATTTTCGTTTATTTGACTAAACCACTTTTGCTGCACAGCTCAAACTTGCTCCGCCCCCTTCAGCCTATCTTCCACCATTTATGCACGTCAATAAATGTGTTGGCTCCTCCCACTTCAACCAAACAAACAGACACATGGTTTCTATAAAGTAAACATTTCAAACAAATCCCAGCTGCATCCTTTCCACGTTCTCTGCGTGTAGGTTTCCTCCTGCAGTCCAAAAACATGCTTCATAGGTTAGTTGTGTCTCTGGATTGGGCCTAGGTGTGCATGTGTGGCCCGGTGGGACAGACTGGCGAGCAGTTGAGGGTGAACCCCACCTTCGCCCCTTGAACAGGCTCCAGGCCCCCATGGCCCTGAAAGGCATTCAGGTTCTGAAGGTAGATGGATGTGTGTGTCTTTTGTGAGTCACTTAAAACAGTCCGCCTATAAATGTGAGAATGTGAGGCTATGTTCAACTTCACACTGCAGGGCTTAGTGCTCAATTTGGATTTTTTGAAAAAATCCAATATTTTTTCAAGGCCGTTCACATTTAAATCCGAACTTTTGTGATCTCCAGTGTGACCGTGAAATGACCCAGAAGTGACCTGCATGCGCAGAAGAGTCCTCAACGGTGAACGATGTCACTCGTTGTTTGTGGAAGTAGCTAACGTTAACAATGGATGTCAACAGCAGTGTTGTCAACAGCAGTGTTGTCAACAGCGGAGCTCTTTTTCATTATTACATTTATTTTCACAAAGGAGCAGCACAATTACAATCTACTCACTTTAAGAAGGCATTGGAGCCGGGATCGTCTGGACCCCCTGTTGTGGAACGGGGATGTGTATGTGCTGGGCCCGCGCGTGTGTGTGTGTAAGAGAGAGAGAGACGTGCAGCGAGGTGGGAATGTGGGGGGCAGTGGGGGCGCATTCATGTTGTGTGTTATGGAGGAAGGAGAATGGTAATAAAAGAAGGTTTCCCCCAGAATAAATGCTATTGACTTTTTATTAACCTGCTCTGGAGAATGTGAGGGTCTGAACGGGGAAGTGAACCCTGGAGGAGGATCCACCTTTGGCCCTGGAGAAGCCGGTCTCCCCTGCGCTTCTGACCATGGTGGGAAAGGGGAAAAGAGTCATGGCAGGGAAGGTTTAACACCACGCTCGGCCATTTAGCTGGAAATCTTTTCAAAAACCGCCCAGCTGCAATAAGATCCATGGAGTTTGGCCTGAATAGAGCGATCACCCAAATATGAATCCAATGGGTGACCTGCTTCCCTTCCACTGACTGATCTCAGCAGCATCGTCCGCCATGGTTGATGTTTATGTTCTCTAACTTGTCCTGTCCAACAGCTGGGCAGAGAGATGAGAGCTGAAGGCCTCTTGTGTTGGACATATTTTGCTTTAACAACAGGGGTTATTAATCTTCAGACAAACCAGAGGAATGTCTGAATAAACCCCTTTTGGAATCCAGGCCAAACTTTATTCATTTGAATCATGTTTGAAAATCTTTGGTGTTGGACCGGACAGAAAAGGAAAGGAGGGAAGAAGAGAGAGGGATGTTAGAGAGAGGGGGATAGGAGGGTGATTATAGGAGGGGGGGGGGGGGTAAGACCATAAAGCAGCATAAAGCAACAACTTTACTGGATGTTTATCATTACGGTGAGGTTCAAGTGTAATACAAATCTCAAAGGGCGGGGCCTGTCCACACACACACTCAAATGTTAGAAACACACCTGTTAGCTGCAAAAATGTCCACATGTCAACATGTACACCATACAGATATTGTTCACACACGCATACTTATGCCTTCAAACCAACTAGTGTGAAATATTTCATTCATTCAATCATGCAAATTATTAGTGTAAAGGTGAGCTAACACCTGTGCTCAGGTGAGTGTTTATGTTCTTCTAAAATGGATGGTGGAATGTGAAAAGAAGGAGGGGGAGTGACCAGGCATCCCCACACCAAGACCCCCGCCGCAGCAGCAAGAACACCCCTGCCACACGGCAGCAGGCAGAGAACAACCGCCCCCCGGGTGATCACATCTGCCACCCAGGCCAGGGCCAGCAGGACCGCCACAGGGTCCCCAGAACCAGAGAGCAGGGAGGCATGGGGGGAAAGAGAATGCCGCCCCAGCCCAACCAGGAGAGCAGCCCCCCCACCGCGCCAGGAGGGTCCAACGCCGGGCCCCGCCCGAGAGGGGTGCCCACAGCCCCAGACGAGCACCTCATCACCACCCAGGAGTTCTGGGCATGCCCCCAACCCCAGGTACAAGCCAGTACCCCCCAAGGGAGACCCGCCCCACGCTCCGGGCAGCCACCCACCCAGCCCACGGTTGGTCCAGGAAGGAGCAAAGCAGGGGCCAGCCGTCCCCGCCCAGGAGGGGGGCACCCCTGGGAGAAGGGGGCCCACATGGGTGTTGTAGACATGGCCCGACCAGGCTCAGCCACAGTTGGAAATCTGGCGAGGCCCAGCACTCGGGGGGCAAAGACCCGAACCCACCCCAGGGACACGGACACCCCCGGCTCAGGTGTGATGTGATCCCCGGCTTCTGGTCTGCCAGAAAGCTCAGGGAACCCCCTCCCTGCGTGGAGAGAGGACCGCCGGGCCCAGGAAACCAGCACTCAGGGGACACGGCCGCCGTTGCCAAGGGCCCAGAACCCCCACCAGGGATGGGGTAGGGGACAGATGGTCCTAGCTCCCACCTTCCTTGTGAAATGGGTGTGTATGTGTGTGTGTTTGTGAGGGTGTGTGCATGTGTGTGTGTTTATTTTGGAATGTTTATTTTGAGGGGGGAAGGGTGTGTATACTAAGGGGATGCAGTTAAAATTGGTGGGTAGGGCACTGAGGGGACATCTCCCGATTACTCACAGTAATGTCCCCTCACCCTCCCCACCAAGGGACCCTAAATGTCTGAGGTGCAGTTAAAATTGGCGGGTAGGGTGCTAGGAGGGCATCTGCTGCTTGCTGGCAGTGATGTCCAAGCATCCCCCCTACCAAGGGCCCTACATATCTAAGGTGCAAATAAAACCAAGAGAGGGGGGACCCATTCCATACGGCAACCATGGGAGGGGGACCACTGCCAAGTAGCCCCCCCTCAAGGTGCATCGCAGGCTAAACTCCCCACCCCCTCACCCTAATATGAGATTCTATGAGGAAGGGGGTAAGTTGGGGACAGCTGGTAGACTGTCCCCCGGTGGTCAAACAACCCCATCTCCCAGCCACCCCCCCAGCATAGGGCCCAGGTCCCCCAGCCTCGGGGTCCCATCCCCAGGGGTCCCAGACGCCCCATGCCCAGCACGACCCTGGGTCACATTTGAAAAGATCAGATCTGTGTCGTTCAGACTGTCATGAAAAGATCAGATATAGGTCGCATGGGGGCAAAACAATCGGAATTGGGTCATTTCAGTCTGCGGTGTGAACGTAGCCTAAGCAAACTGAGCGATGACAGAATGGTGACAAGTCGGCAAAGCTACTGTGTCACAGCACTTGACAGGAGCCTTGAAAAGCCTTCATTGTTGTGAGTGAAATGTTGGTGTCCTGAAACTCTCCAGGCTGTTTGGACCAAAGTTTCTCTGGTTAGTAAAGTGCTTTCAGGTGCATTTGTGTGGCGTGAGGCCAAATAAAATGCTCATCTGTGCGTTGAATGGTTGGGTGTTGGTGGTAGAAACCCTTCCAGCTGAGTCATTGTGTAGAAGCACACTCAGATTTTAGTGGGTTGTTGCTGCTGGTTGACATGTGTGCTTCACTGAGAGTGAAGGCTCGGCTGCTTTCTTATCGGCTGCTTTGTTACATGAATGTGTTACAACAGTCAGACTTTCTGGGGTTTCTCCATGAAAAGGTCATAAAGAAAAGAGGACATTTCTTCAACATCACCTTCACATCTTTAACAGCCTCAAACAGGAGCGTCCAGCATTTTTCTACTGGACAGTCTGCAGCAGTGACAGCAGCTCCACTCAGGCCGACACTAAACTGTCTGCTGCACACACACTTCACACACTCTGAGCCTGAGTGCGATTTAGAACCAGCACCGTGTCAAGAGCTCATCGTTCATCTGAGAAAACATCTTCATCTCAATGATTTTGGTAGATTCAAAGTGGAGCTACTTCCACTACGACATGACAATCTGGTCACCAAGTGGAACATCTGATTGATTAAGGTTGGAAACAACAGTCTGTAGCCGCGTTTACATGGCAAAAGTAATCGGAAAGAATGCCTGATCGGAAAGAAAATGTGACATGTAAACGCGCCGTTCGTAATACTCTGCCCCGATCAGACTCGTTCGGATCAAACTTTCTTTCCGATCGAGATAGGTGGGTTATACCGATCCTTTATCCGATCGTTGGTCATGTACACGGTTCATTCCGATCGTGTGTCACTTCTGCTCTGGTTTGCATCACGCATAGATGGTGTTTCGCTGAGAGAAAGCTTTGGAGCTCATACGGGACCAATCAGCTGGTCTGCGGAGGCCCCGTGGAAAGCGCCGCTCCGCTCTCGCCCCGCTGGCTCTCTGCCTCTCCCCCCTTCATGAGGGGCATGCGGGGCAGGAGCGCTTCAGTCCACTGGCACCCGAGCCCCGGTGCCAGTGGACCAAGTGAGCAGACGAGCCGGAACTTTGTGTGAGGGGAGGGATGCTTAGTTACGTGTGCATTTTGTTGTTTTGTTATGTGTGGGAGAATTGAGACTGTGAGCCGTCCCGCCGCTCTGGGTTAGCGGCTGCAGGACTCTGGAGGAACCGTGTTCGAGCAGAGCTCGGACCGCTAGCTCACAGCTTTGGGGCGGTGTGTGTGAACTTTTCAGAGCAGAAATAAATGTCGCTCAGTCCTTAGAAACAGTTCAAACAATAACGTGGATTTGTGTTTCCAGCTGTCTCCCGACAAAATGTTTCCCCGCACGGTCCTGGATTTTGTGTCCATCTAGGCTAGCCTAATGTTGTTAGCCTGTGTTTATAGCCTGTCCTAACCCCTCCAGCTCAGTTCTTCAACATAAAAAGCACTGTCCACACGGATTACATAAAACGATGAGCTCGCAGGCGCTTCATAATATTCATTACATTAATAAAAAGCACGTTTGGAAGATCGCCTCGTATTACGGAGCTGCTGTGGCAGCGGTCTGTTTACAACGGGACGCATCTCTTCTTGGGGGGGGGGGTTACCACTACTGCGCATGCCCAAATGATTCATTCCGACCAAAGGTGTGAGCCATGGGAACGTTTGTTCTAATCGGAAAAAGGTTTTCTGGGCCCATGTGCACGGGTGAATTTTAACCCGACCATTGATCCGATCAAGATATGTTGCCCATGTAAACGCGGCTAGTGAGGAGCTCAAGGATCAGTGAATACATCGTTTTAGTAAAACCTAAAGAAACTTTTGGTCCTCAGCTTACAGCTCCACCTGGTGGCAACCCTCCCCCTCCCCAAATTCTACCATCCTTCACAGTTAAAGGACAGGCTGGATTCATATGCAGTTAAAGGAGAACCTGGAGGTGGGGGATGTTCCTGAACCTGGAGCATCCATTCCCTCCAAACATGCTGATATTCTGCAGGTGTGGCAGCCTGAGCCCCCCCTGCCCAAACACCGCTTTGCCACCACTCCTGTGCTTTCAGCTGTGTTGCATCTTACGGTAAACCTGATAAGCTGCATCCTTAAATTTGCATTTATTATTTGAGAAACACAAGCTTGAAAGAAAACACCAGTGATGCTAACAGCTGCCCTTAAGCAGTATGGACCAATAAATTCAACCAGAAACTTTCAACTCATCATTTAAGTATCACTAATCATCATGGTTTCAATGACGGTTTAGCGTGTGCATATATGTCACAGGGAAGTCAAGTCTGACATGTTGGCAGGCAGGCTGTCAAACTCCATCAGTTACTGTGTCATCACCCTGGAGGTCCTGGACCTTCAGAGTGCTGGACAGAGCTGTGGTCATGTGACCTCTTGCTTTGCTGTCTCTAAGCCAGATTGTGAAGGAAGGAGGATGTCTGCTGTCCCTCACGGGACTTTTGTTGTTCCAGTTCAGCCGTGGAATGACTGCAAGTTGAACAAAGCAAAAGAGGAAATGTGCAGCAAAAGCTACGATCACGTTACACTGTCATTGACAAAACGTTCTAAATGTTGTTATGCACGCACATCTTCAGGAACATCTGCCTCCTGCAGGTGAAAGTGTGCCCCTACACTCACATGTTGGCTTTGATGTCAGGCTTTCTGATCCAGACTGGTGCAGGTGTAGATCCGAGACGAAGGCAACAATGACCGAGGATCATTTAGCCCTTGTGCTATCCTATGACCCCCCCTTACATTGACGTGTTCTCCCTAATGACAAAGGTGGATAAAGGTGGAGAGAATTTCATGTAATCCATGGACACCAGTGAAGATCACAAATTATTGAAGAAAAAAGGTTCAGCGCACTGTCTAGTGGGTCTAGATGACCCCACTCCCAATGTTAAAGTGCCTAGGATAGCACAAGGGTTAGTAAACGGAGGAGCAAGTGTGGCTCAGGAATGTGGCAAAAGTGGAGAAGGTGATCATGACGGGATCGCTGCAGAAGACTCAACGCTTTCCTGCACAAAATAACAGGAGCAGATGTTTGAATCCCTAGGTAAAGGCAATGATAGCAATTACCAGAGGCTGGACTGACAGTAAATGGCGTATACTTATATAGCGCTTTTCTACCATCTTTTGAAGGCCCAAAGCGCTTTAAAGTCACAGTCCCATTCACACACTGGTGGCAGCTCTGCTGCTAAACACTGGTGCCAACCTTCCTCCAATGGACAGGCAATGCGGGAATCGCATCTTATGATCAGAGGTCGACCACACTACCACCACAGCGCGCTACACCTGTGTAGCCCGGGATGATCTCAGTAAAACATTAGAAACAAATCAGGATCCAGAACGAAGCAGAGTGGAGCCAACCATCTGTAATAGACCCCACTGTAGACAGGAGACTGAACCGTACCGTACCGTTTCGGTACGACACTTTCGGTTCGGTTCACGTTCGTACCGTTTCAGTTTTCGGTTTGTTTATTTTTCCCCGCAAATGTATTAACTTTGCGTTGAGGCGGAACTAATGTTTTCACGGTATTCCACCGAGACTCTACAGGGGGCGTGGGGGCGGGCAGAGCGTGTCGCACGTAGCGCAACAGTGTCTGTGACCGCGCGTTTAGTTTGTGTAGCTCATTTATGGAGAACGGCAATAAGTCCAAACAGGTAAGTGAACCCCGAAGGAAGATCCGCCTTCCACGGTCAGAAACGACATTGCACTTCAGCTTCAACAGCTATCAGGTGATGGAGGTGACAGTGCGCATGTCCACAGGATCAGCGTGGCTAGTACTTAGCTTACGCTCTCCTGTGTGGGGAATGTTCTGTTGTGTTGACATCGTTACTCAAAGATAGTGTATGCCACAGAATAGATCTGTTAATGCTCTTAAAACGGCATGACCCGACTGTTTCAGTCGGGTCCACAAGAAAATAAATGTTAATAAGTTAATAAATAAGTTAATTTTTCATGCCAGTGTTAATTATTCAAAGTTTTTAGTTCCTGGCAGCTAATAGTTTTTCTTATTTTATTAAGCAGATCACCTAGAGAGGTCAATTTTTTTTATTGTTATATAAAACCAATAAATGCATTTTGCAAGAAATTATTTTCTGGCTTATTGTACAGAAAAAATACCAAAATATATGGAATTAAAGCCTTATTAATCTCCCAAGGGAGAAATTCAGACAGCAAAACACACACAATAAATAACAATAAGATAATACTTTATAAAATAGCAGTTCATATCAGGCAGATTTGTTAAACAGCCGTACCGAACCGAAACGTATCGAACCGAGCTCTAAGAAACTCTGAATTGAACCGAAATGGGATTTTAGCATATCATTACACCCCTAGTAATTACACTGGACTTGGTAACCCTGGGTTAATGCACATGCACGTCATGTACATAAAGACATTCTCAGTGGATTGCCGATATCTGGAGTC
Source organism: Oryzias curvinotus (assembly GCA_023969325.1). Classification (NCBI taxonomy): domain Eukaryota; kingdom Metazoa; phylum Chordata; class Actinopteri; order Beloniformes; family Adrianichthyidae; genus Oryzias; species Oryzias curvinotus. Next base: position 4,479,003 of record CM043725.1, on the reverse strand, counting down.
ACCATGGAAACGCGTGGAAAAAAAAAGAGAGGGCTATACTTCAGTGAGACGGAGTCTGAGATTTTAATGACGGCGTATGAAGATTATATGTCCATCAATAAAGTAACACGGCTGCATCATCAGCAAAAGAAAGAGTTTCTGCTTGGAGAAAAAGAGCAAAGAAAATGCAGGAGTTTCTGATCTTATTTCCATTGTCATTGTGACGCATATATATATATATATATATATATATATATATATATATATATATATATATATATTAAATATATGCGGCTGGGTAGCTCAGTTGGTAAGGTGCAAGACTGACATGCAGGAAACCACGGTTCGATTCCCAGGGGCGGAATGAACAGTAAATGGGGCAATTACCATAACAATGGTGAGCAATTAACATCACCCAGTGAGGGTCCTTGGGCAAGACCCTTTACGCTACGGCTTACCTCACTATATGAGAGACAATGAACCACATGTCATGCCGGCCAAACAAGTTCTGCGTCAGGTGCTGGGGGACCAGAGCACTCTGATGGAAAGTGGGCGACTGGAATAAGACAGAAATGGACTAGATGCGAGAACAAGGATCTGTTAGAATGTTACTACTCTAGTAATCCCAACCAGCGTGGTTACATGCAGGAATGAATGGATGCTTCGAAACCCAGAATCAAGGCTAACTGCCAAACAACTGGTAGCCCAATGCTCGAATATCCACAAACGCCAACTCCTATCACAGCTTGAGATTGAAGCAATACAATACAATGACAATACTCTGGGAGAGCCAGAACAATGGGTCAGAGAGGAGGCTCTACCATCCCACCCTGAGATTGGGTACACAGCCCCAACAACCAGTTACGTTGAGCGAGGCAGCAACTGACCTGAAAGACAAGATCATGTCTAGAATGAACACTTGGCAACCCCGACACCAGCTACAACGGTTAAGTGATGCACTGCCTGAAAGTCTACTGGAAACTGTGAATGAAGCATTGAGGGCAATTCCTACCACAACCATCACAGAAACCAATGAACTGGTTTACACTTCAGCAGCAGTGATCCTTGAGATGCTTGGCTATAAGAGCAACCATGGAAGAAAACAATACCCACCATGGAAGCAACGGTTAGAGGCCAAAATCAAGGCAACTCGGAAGGATGTGAGTAAGCTGACAGAGGCTCAAAGAGGTACAATGAGAAAGCAAGTGCCTAAGAGATACAGCCAGATGCCCATACCTGAAGCCCTGGAAACTGCCAAACAAAGGCTCCTAGCCTTGAGTAGCCGCCTAAAGAGGTACACAAGAGACAATGAAGCTAGACGGATAAACAAGCTGTTCGCAACTCAACCTGCGAAAGTGTACGCTCAGTGGCAGGGTCAAAACAGCCGAGCAGACCCACCTAGGCTAGGAACGGAACAGTACTGGAAAAGTATATGGGAGAAAGAGACAGCACATAACAGCAATGCCCAGTGGCTGATCTCTCTGAGAGAAGAACATAGCAACCTCCCTGAACAGAATCCAGTAACCATCACAGTGGCAGACATCCAAGAAAGAGTCTTAGGTATGAAGAACTGGACAGCACCGGGCCCTGACATGATACATGCTTACTGGCTAAAGAAGCTTACCACACTCCACGAGCGCCCGGCAGCACAAATGAACCAGCTGCTAAGAGATGGGACTCACCCCGAATGGCTAACAGAAGGGCGAACGATCCTGATCCAGAAGGATCCCTCAAAGGGTGCAGTCCCATCCAACTACCGACCAATAACCTGTCTCTCCACAACATTGAAGCTCATGTCAGGCATCATTGCAACCAAGATAAATAGGCACATGGATCCATTCACGAGTAACACACAGAAGGGCATTGGTAGAGACTCCAGAGGAGCCAACACCAACTCCTGGTTGGCAGAACAGTCCCTCAAGACTGCAAGTCATGACACACCAACCTGTGCACAGCCTGGATTGATCACAAGAAGGCCTATGACTCAATGCCACACACTTGGATCACTGAATGCTTGGAGCTGTACAACATCAACAGGACTCTAAGAGCCTTCATAGGAAACTTAATGAAGCTGTGGAAAACCACCCTTGAAGCCAATGGCAAGCCACTTGCACAAGTGTCCATCAAATGTGGGATATACCAAGGTGATGCTCTGTCCCCACTGCTGTTCTGCATAGGTCTGAACCCCCTCAGCCAAATAATCAATAAGACTGGCTATGGATACCGACTCAGAAATGGGGCCAACATCAGTCACCTCCTCTACATGGATGACATCAAGCTATATGCTAAGAGTGAACATGACATTGACTCCCTGATCCACACTACCAGGATCTACAGTACTGACATTGGGATGTCATTCGGGCTCGAGAAATGCAGCCGGATGGTGACAAAGAGAGGCAAGGTAGTCCATACAGGGGGGGTCTCACTCCCAGAAGGAACAATAGCAGACATTGAGGACAGTTACAAGTACCTTGGAATCCCACAGGCAAATGGCAACCTGGAGCAGGCAACAAGGAAAGCTGCAACAGCTAAATACCTCCAACGGGTAAGGCAAGTCCTGAGAAGCCAGCTCAATGGCAAAAATAAGACCCGGGCAATAAACAGCTACGCACTGCCAGTTATCAGATACCCTGCAGGAATAATAAGATGGCCAAAGGAAGAGGTACAGACCACAGATGTTAAGACACGAAAGCTCCTCACCATGCATGGAGGGTTCCATCCCAAATCCAGCACCCTGAGACTGTATGCTAGCCGCAAGGAAGGAGGCCGAGGACTAGTGAGCGTGGAAGCCACTATCCAGGATGAAACATCCAAGATGCATGAGTACATCAAGCTCAAGGCCCCAACTGACAGTGTGCTCAGTGAATGTCTCAGGCAATGGAGAGCAGAGGATACAGTGCTGGAGGACAGATCCTCATGGGAGGACAAACCCCTGCATGGGATGTACCACCGGACCATAACTGAAGTGGCTGATATCAAGAAGTCCTACCAATGGCTAGAAAGGGCTGGCCTACAAGACAGCACTGAAGCGCTCATCCTGGCAGCTCAGGAACAAGCCCTGAGCACCAGAGCAATAGAGGCTCAGATCTACCACACCAGACAAGACCCAAGGTGTAGGCTGTGCAAAGAGGCGCCTGAAACAATCCAGCACTTAACTGCAGGGTGTAAGATTCTGGCAGGTAAAGCATACATGGAGCGGCACAATCAAGTGGCTGGAATCATATACAGGAACATGTGTCCAGAATATGGACTGGAAACCCCAAGGTCAAAATGGGAAACACCCCCGAAGGTGGTAGAGAATGAGAGGGCCAAAATCCTGTGGGACTTCCAGATCCAGACTGATAGGATGGTAATGGCGAACCAACCAGACATTGTAGTGGTGGACAAAGAACAGAGGAAAGCCGTTGTGGTGGATGTGGCAGTGCCAAGTGATGGGAACATCAGGAAGAAGGAGCATGAGAAACTGGAAAAATACCAGGGACTCAGAGAAGAACTGGAGAAAGCCTGGAAAGTGAAGGTGACAGTGGTGCCTGTGGTAATTGGAGCACTCGGGGCAGTAACCCCCAAGCTAGAGGAGTGGCTACAACAGATACCTGGAAAGACCTCAGACATCTGAATCCAGAAAAGCGCAGTGCTAGGAACAGCTAAGATACTGCGCAGAACCCTCAAGCTCCCAGGCCTCTGGTAGAGGACCCGAGCTTGAGTGAGAAACCACCCGCGGAGGGTGAAAGGGGCAAGTTTTATATATAAATATATATATATATATATATAACTTATCCAATTTTGCCAACTTAAAAATGAATTACTTCAATTGGTAACAAGTAATTGAGTTAAATTTATTTAAGCTAATTTCTTACGTCTATAAAACTCATTAATTGTTTATACAACTCAAATTTACATATTTATCTAACTAAATGTTGTATTACTTCAATTTCATTAAATGTTTTTCCATCCTAATTTATTGTAATTCTTGAACTCTCATATGTCTAAGTTTGAGCCTGCAGATATACACATTTTTATAAACATGAAAACAAATGATATTGTGCGGTTTTATAAAATATCAAGCATGAAATTGTCATGACTTTGATTGTAACTTCACTTTGTATGTCACACTAGGAGTGCTAAATAAACTCATCCTCCTCTTCCTCACTCTCACTCATGGTACAGAGACTTAAGCATAGTAGCACAAATAACTCAGCAAAACACAGTAAAACAGCTAAACAACTAAACACATTTGGTCAAAAACCCACACTTAGACCCAAATCCATCCAGACAGACAAAGAGAATCGTATCCCACAATCCTTTGCGGTGCCGATCTAACAGCAGCACCAAAGTTACACCTACTCAATTGAATTAATTTGAATGAAAGTAAAATAACTGTCTGAAAACTACGTGTTATTTTTAAGATGACTTAACTAAAAAATAATTTATCTTAACTACAGCAAATAATGAAGTTAGATCAAAGTAAAAAAGTTTAATTTTACAACATCCATATATGGTCTTATCACCCTCTCACGGTGGAAAAAGTATTATCTGAGCTTCTTCATCCACTAAATCATCTTCAAATGGACACGCCATGCTGCTGCACCTCTCTGAGAACAAACTAACCTTCAACTAAACCTCCTCCAGACCAGGTTATGTTCAGAGCATGAGTTTCTATGGCAACTTGACATGCCCTGAAACATACCTCCATTTCTGGAACCGAAAGCTGAGGTTATCAACTTCCTTAGCCTCCAACTTACCGTGGGAAGCTAGCATAACCTGCTTTCTGAAACACCCCCCAGCACAGCGTCAGCCCGGCTGCTCTTTGCACCACTTCAGGGTTTTCTCCACAATCCTCGCTTATCAAGACCTGGGACAGTGTGACTTCTTCACACACAACTGAAGGTTTTCCTCTGCCTCCTGAACACCAACAGTCACTGCACTGATTGCAATGGTTGACTGAACGACCATTCAACAAATGTTTTAAAACCCAGAAATTCTCTCAACTGAATACCAAAAGGTTTTTGTTCTTTGTGTTTTTTGGCTTCATTTTGTGCCAAAAGAAATGAATTTTCAGCTTCCTCTAGTTTTGCTTTTCCATCACAAGTTAGACGTTTTATTCTGCTGAACCACAAACTAGTGATTGGATTGCACTGAAGTTGTCCTTGCCTTTGTCTCCATCAGAGAGAGAACTCAGAACATCCCTCACAACCTCTGCTTTGGAGATGTCCTGACTGACTTCACGCTGTCTCTTCTTGTCTGTCAGATAGATGGATAGATGGATAGATGGATAGATAGATAGATAGATAGATAGATAGATAGATAGATAGATAGATAGATAGATAGATAGATAGATAGATAGATAGATAGATAGATAGATAGATAGATAGATAGATAGATAGATAGATGACTTTATTAATCCCACAATGGGGAAATTTCATTTATCTGTGGCAGCAAAAACGACGTTCAGAAATAATCTATATAATATAACATCAAAAATGACATTTGTATTTAATTATTGAAAACTATTATGAAAATTATTATAAAAGCTAGTATTGAAAGTATTATCAAAAATGAGATTCATATTAAACTAGAAAGAGCTGCATTTCCAGAAGAAAATGCAGGGTTGAATGCTGTATTGCTGAAAGAAAGCTTAATTTGTTAAAGAAATGGCTGAACTGAGCTGAAAGAGCTCAACATTTCAAAAGTAAAATGGTTAAAATAGGTTAAAAAAAACTGTAAAAGAAGTTAAGCGCAATGTATTTTAATGGAGCAGAAATCCAGGAATATCCTGGAATATCTTAAAAGTTGAAGTATTTGAAGGTCCAAAAGTCAAAGCTTAAATATGTTGAAATACTTGAACATTTTGATAGTTGAATGGTTGAAAGATTTGAAGTGTCCGAACGGGGTCTTGAACCGGGAACCTCATGCACCATAACTTCCCTATGTATTTTAATAGGGCAAAAATTCCCGGAAAACCTGGAATATCTTAAAAAGTACAAGGATTTGAAAAACCAAAAGTCATTGCATCAATAAGATGAAGGAGCTGAACAGTTTAAAAGTTGAATGGTTAAAATAGGTTAAAAATTGTAGAAGTAGTTAAGTGCAGAAAAACGGCGGAAGATACTATAATAAGAAGAAGAAATAAAGAAAGAGAAACAGGAAAACAAAGGGTTGAATGCTTTACAGCATTCAACCAATAAATAAATAAATATTAAATATTAAATAAATACAGCTGCGAAAATGTAAAAAACATGTGGTCAGATGTAAAAAAAAAAAAAAAAAAGCATAATTATTTAAATAATTAAATAATTAAGTAATAAAGTACACACTAAAAGGCAAACAACAAACAAACAGCTGTTCAGGAACAAAAAACAGTTGAAAAACATTAACAACTGCAACAAAAGTAGATGAATAAATGAGATTACAAAAAAGAAAAAAAAAGGAAAAACAGCCATGGGACAGTGAGTGTCACTTTAACACTGTGTTGAACGGTCTGATGGCTGTGGGGAAGAATGACCTGCAGTAGCTCCTTCTTGCATTGTGGGGGCAACAGTCCGGTGCTGAAGGAGATGGTCAGCGCCTTTACAGTTTGGTGCAGGGGGTGGGAGGGGTTATCCATGATGGCTGTTACTATAGCTAACATCCTCCAGTCAGCCACCTCCTCCATGGACTCTAGTGTGTAGCCCAGGACAGAGCCGGCCTTCCTAACCAGTTTGTTAAGCCTCTTCAAGTCTCTGCCTGCACTGCTCCCCGCCCAGCACACAACTCCATGGAGGACCACTGAGGCCCCCACAGTGTCGTAAAAGGTCCTGAGCAGCTGTCTGCACACGCCGAACGACCTCAGTCTCCTCAGCAGTTGCAGGCAACTCTGGCCCCTCCTGTACAGAGCATCCGTGTTGTTGGACCAGTCCAGTCTGTTGTTCAGATATTTAAAAGTGTCCACGACCTCCACAATTTGACCACAGATTCAAACAATGGGCTGAAAAGGGTATTATGGCCATGTGCACAATGAGAAAGAAAGGTGAAATGAGAGAATTTCAGGAACTTAAAGACACATATGGTCTAATCAATCAGGACCTATTCAGATATATGCAAATGCGAGACTACTATAAAAAGCAAGTCAAAACAGAGGAACACAAAATACACCCAATAATTAAGACATTTATAGAGGCCTACAGTGAAAATATTCCCAAGGTCATGTCCGTTCAATATAAGCACCTTATGGAATCAAAAGTGGGGTCAACTCTATATGTCAAAGTAAAAAGGGAAAAGGATTTGAGAGAAAAAATCTCAGAGATGTGGGACGATATGTGGAAAGTTCACCAAACCAATACGCAGTTACTAAAATGGCGAGAATTTGCTTGGAAAAACCAAATAAGATATTTTATATCATCAAAAATCAAGGGCAAACTAATTAAAACTCAGCAACTCTGCTGGAGAACTTGCATAGATAAGGACTTAAAGCAGACACATATTTTTTGGGAAGGTGAGAAAATAAAGCCCTTCTGGGACACCATCCACTCTGCTATATGTGAAACACTCAGGTATAAGATACCCCGAACCTGTCTTGTGATGTATCTGGGTTACTAAGAGGGAACAGTACATAAAACGGACCAAAACCTAGTAAAAGTTCTTCTTGTGGCAGCAAAGAAAGCCATAACTAAGAACCGGCAGAAGGCTGAAGCCCCAACACACAAGCAGTGAATGTATATTGTGGAAGAAATCCAAACAATGGAGAGACTTACATACAAACTAAGAATGAAGGAAGAACAATTTCTGAAGGACTGGGAAAATGGTTTATGTACAAAACAAGAAAAGGTTATGACATATAGTTAACTTTGTGATCAGTATCCTGGATAGGAGGAAAATTTCAACCTGACAACTCTACGTGCCTTCTTGTACTAATATTTTATTTTCTTTTGTTTTTTGTTCAATATGTGCTGTTTCAATGCTTCTAACTTTGTTCATGTGTTTAAAAACAATAAAAAGATATTTGAAAAAAAAACAAAACAAGTGTCCACGACCTCAATGTCTAAACCCTGGATGTTCACCAGTGAGTGTGGTGGTGAGGACCTCCTGTAGTCCAGGACCAGCTCCTTTGTCTTGCTGGTGTACCAGCAGTGTGTACCAGCAGTGTGTACCAGCAGTGTGTACCAGCAGTGTGTACCAGCAGTGTGTACCAGCAGTGTGTACCAGCAGGTGGTTATTTTCACACCAGCCAACAAAGTCAGCGGCTCATTCTGACATCAAAAGTTGGAAAGTTTGCTGTCTTGGTCAAATCTCTGGATGATTCAGAGAAATGGGATTCTTTGTATTCAGCAGCATTTTAACGAGTGGTAAATAAAACACACACATTTCTTTGAGTGAAATTATATGAATTAATTTAGTCCTAGTTTTGTATAGTTTACTCAGTTTAATTGACTGTTTAGTCTTCAATGAGCTTCTGCCCATCTCCTTTTCAAAGTGTTTTTTCCTGAAGTTTTTTCTTTCCTTTATTCCTTAAACTGAAAGCAATTGAACGTCTGTAGTTATCAGCGAGTGTTTTTGATGGATCTAGTGTTGTTTTTATGGTTTGTTTTAAACAAAACAGGAGCAAACAAATGATTCTGCTTGTTATGAGTCTAATGGATGCCTCTTTTCTTGAGTTTGCAGAGCTGGAGAGATGCTGGTCTCTGCAGGTGAGGCTCAGGTTCTACTCCTGCAGATGTGCCATCAGGCCAAAACAGAGAAAATCCAACAAGATGGACCTTAAATTCATCAAACAGGACTCGCCAAGGTTTCTGAGGGCGAAGCAATGGACTACAGTAAATCCTGCTCAGCTACTTTGGTTGGTTTTTGGACATTTGTGTAAATGACATTTGTACTTTTCTCTGGTCTGTAGTCTTTGTCAAATGGTTTAGGTTTCTCTGTGTTTGTCAGATGGTTTTTATCAGTGTAGGTTAGGGTTAGACTGTGTTAGTTGTTCTATTGGTTCATTTAAAGGTTAGTTAACTGTCTGAGTAATCTTGTTTCCACTTACCTCTTTTACTGACACACTTTGTATATTTTCAAGTTGTTGTTTTTTGAGAAAAACCAAGCTTCCTAAACAGACATGACATTCACAGATTACACTGTGAGAGGTCATAGGCTGAATGCATTAGAAACGGACGAACCTCGTAGAAAATAACCCTATGGTTGGTTCAATGCCAGTTTTTTTTAGCATATTGATTGTTGTCATTCTGATCTCAGGGAGCCACGTTTCTGACATCAGGTTGTGAGCCGGACAACGTCTTTGCCATTGCTGGAACATGCTCAGCGACTCCAGTTGAGCCAACAGCTCAATGATCACATGTCAGTAGGCAGACTAAGCCCCATCTGAGCTGATCAGAATATCAGATATACAAAAGTTGATGAAAAATGACCAGAAATACAGCTGTCAATGGAAGCCTTTGGGGAGTTTTGTAGCTGTGCATCATATCTAAAGACAGCCTGTTTAGGGCAGGGGTGGCGATCAAGTTTGACATCAAGAGCCAAATTTTTTCACTGTGAGAGTCAAAGAGCCACACCACACACTGACCTGCCAAGACGTACACACACAAACATCCAATTAAAGCTGTATTATTTTCCATAAAAGACTCCTCCCTACAACACAACAGCAAGTATTGTACTTGTGTTTATTTCAAGGAAAGTGTCCACCCTCAATACACACATCAATGTAGCTTAGCCAGAGTTAACACAGCAACTACCCTGGAGGTCAGATACCCCCTCCACACACCAGGCACCTCTCTCATCACACACACTCACACACACACACACACACACACACCCCACACACACACACACAGGCACCTCTCTCTCTCTCACTCTTTTCTCTGCCTCTCTCTGACACACACAACTACTCCGTGACCTGCAGTGAGGTTGATGCTGGTGAGAAACTGACTCCTCTGAAGTCAGATTTATGATGATAAAACTGAATATTTCCCCATCCATCCAACAGTATTTAACTGGTAATTCTTTATAACTCAATAACATTCTTTTTTCAAAGACGCTTACAACAACAAATCCACAAACATCTGGACAGAGTATCCTTATGGTGTTTAAGTCATTCATATTCACAATAAACACAGTTGCAAGGATCCATGAGAAAAGTCATCTGCAGTCGTTTCTGCTGCAGGTCCTCAAACCACACAGTAAAGTTTCCGTCCAGCAGCAGCGTCACGTTCTGCTTTATTCATTCTGATTGCAGCTTTCTGCTGTGAGCACAAAGAAGGACCGTGGATGATGGCTGTTTTGAATGTGCACTTTGAAAAGCTTCAACTTGTTCATAAAGGAGACAATTTGTGTTGATCAGTAAGAGTTTTTCCTTTTCTCTGATACGTTTTGTTCTTTTCTGCCATGAACAATTTTACTGCTTCCAAAAGCTCATAATAATAATAAACATTGTGACTTTCCATTCTGTTCAGTAAAAAAGGAACGTTTCTTCCAGAGACGTTATGTGTTTATCTTTATACTCTGAATTTCACCATTTTGACCATGAGGGTAACAGTCTGCACGCACATCAAATGTTGACTTATTTTTCCGACAGTGGGCGTAACCCACGCAAATGATTGGTGGTCACTTATGTGTCGGGAGCAGCATCAAGCACACACACTGCCTAATTACTTTTATTGTTGTTTATTCAATAATACCCTCTGATTGATTTGAGTGTGGTTTAAGGGGGAAAAAAACTATGAAATGAAGCACAGTATATTGAAAATATGATGAGACGCAAAGAGCTGCATGCTTATTGGCCAAGAGCCGTGTGTTTGCCACTCCTGGTTGAGGATTTCAGGACTCCTAGTGGTTCTGCGTTGAACTGACTTGGTTCCAGTTGTGGTTTTTAAAGCCCCCACATGCAGGAAGTGTGAGCTCAAGTCTGATCTCGTAGCATCTTGATGAAAACAGGACATTTGAGTCTGTGCTGAAAACGCAGATGCACCGCAGACATGACTGCAATTTTCTCTGTTGGAACACAGGAAAAGAGCTTTCTGCTGTTTTATCTGCCCTGTTGTTATGTTATTGGGACAGTTTAGGGCTGTTGTGCTTCTGGGGAGTTCTGACTCTGTCCGAAACAAACATTTTTATTCTGAACACATTTCTCTGAGCCGCACTCCCGCATTTCTTCAGGAACTGCCATCATTACAAAGAGCAAGTGTTTGTTTACATGGGTGGAGGAGCCGCCAGAGCGGGGCGGGGCGTGGCGTCCTGTCCACCAATCAGCTGCAGCCTTGTCCCACATTCTGCGCAGGACAGGCGGGACTGTCCCCTCCCTCAGCCAATCAGCGCCGTCCTCTCCGCGAGCCAGCAGGAGTCCTCAGACAGGCGCCAGTCTGCTCCGGAGCCACGATGCACGCGCCTGCCTGCCTTCTGCTCGTGCTCCTTACGGGGACGAGGATACACGAGCACACCGGTGAGTGCGACGCGGAGGTCCGCTTTGTGTTCCGGCGGGGTTTGCTGGAGTCCTGCCCTTGGGTCGGGGTAGGGGGCTCGGTTCAGAGTGGCCTTTGTTTAGAAAAAGCACAGAGTAGTAACTAAGATGGCGCGGGGTCCGCTCGCTTCCGACCGTCTGAAGAATGTCTGCTCCGCCGCGGGGGCTTCACCCGCCGCCGCCTCCGGGCGCCTGCGTACTTTCGGGTCAGCGTCTCGGGTGGGTTCGGAGCCGCTCGGTGTTGGCTGTAACTTAAATCTCCCCGCTCCGTCCGGCCGCGCGGTGTCCGGCTAACTAACCCCGCACGGTGTCCGGCTAACTAACCCCGCACGGAACGGTTCTGTCGTCGAGTTGGAGCGGAATAGCAATAGGTGGCAGAACTTCTGTAGTCACTTTCCGGTGTCAGCAGAACCTTGGTGGGGGTGGATGAGCTTCGTTTCGGGGGGGGGGGGGGGGGGGGGGTTGCAGACTTTGAAAATCACTGACAGATGTGCGCGCGCGGCGAACAAGTTGACCATTCCGTGCGCGTGCTCGCGTGCTCTCCCTGGCATGGCTTCCGGTCTCCGTGCTGTCAGGAGAGGATGATGGCTCCTTTCTGCTCGTTTCGGGGCAGCTGTTTTTCTCTATAGGACCCCCCCCCCCCATCCCACCGCTGGCAGCTTGTAAAGGTGGGACGTGATGTGGGGGGTTGCGGTGGGGGACGGAAAGGCAATGGCGCTCTCTTAGTGAGGGAGCATGGTTTTCAAGGGTGGGGGTCCACGTTCTCAGAATCATAATCTGCATGAGAAAAGAAGATAGGAGCGCGCGCGCTCGCTCAAAAATGGGTGGTGCACGTGCATCCATCAGTCAAGCTGTCATTGACGTGAACATCCGGGATACTGGTGAGAAGTATATCTTCACAAAGAGCAGAGGATCAGTATCACTGCTGCACCACGCCCCTGCATCTCTGCACACCGGAACAGTGGGGGGGTTTAAACTGGCTGTAATAGGGGGGTGGGGGTCCGTTGGTTTACTCTGGGTTAGAACGTCCCAACCCACATGCCAGTGTTACCCTGCAGAACACTTGGCGGTCTCGCGGCATGCCGCCCCCACATGTCACGACACCTCCCACGTTAATGCCTCCTTGACTGGTGGGTAAGAAGCCCAAAGGGCTGAGGCTGGAGCGCTCATATACGTGTTCCAGAGCATGACGCGGCACGTTCACGCTGACTGGAGGTTCCTCCAGCAAAAAGGAGACATCTATTATCCAGTAACATCCAAAACATTAGATAAAGTCCTAAAATGTCAACTTGCCTGGTTGGTTTATAAACAACAGTGAATGTATTTCAGTTCCCACTGTTGTGTATGAGGGAGATGATGATGATGAAGATGATTTCATTCATCCTGAGGGGTTGTCGTCAGCGGCTCTTGGATGCTGGAAATCATTTTTAGAATCAATCATTGAGGTTGTTGAAGGATGCAGATGGATTTAATGATGACGTCCCAGCTGGGGGCAGGCTGAATGAAAACGTAGAAAGTTGTTCAGGGGGCTGCTATTGGATTCAATATGTGGGGATAATGGCACCGTTTCTTCTGTCAACTGTTTTTCATATTTATGTTGTTGTTTTAGATTCAGGTTTTACTTTTCGCTGTCTGTATTTGTACTGTTTGGACTTTTCTCCAACCAGTCAGAGTGGAAATGCCAGAGCAAATCACCTCACAGGTGAGGTTATGATCTCCGGCCAATCCCATCGTGACGCTGAACCTCCGTGAGAGTCCTGGACCCTCTGTGACAGTCCTTAGTCCTTCAGGATGCTGCTTTCAGGTGGACGTCTAACAACTGCCAAGTTTGAATGGCTTCAGCAACTCGTGCAGATGCACACTGCTGTTAGAATGAAGGCGGGAGTCATGACTACTGTCACTAGACTGAATTTTGGAGAACTCTCCTCTGCTTTGGAAGTGCAGGCTGAGGGTTTGGAGGACTGGTCTTGTGGTCGGTAAGGAGCGACTGGGATGTTTGTCGTTCGTGTCGTCTTCACATCATTCACTTTTAGAAGTTCCCTGTCAAATTCAGCACACAAAAAACCAGTCGATGAGCGCAGATTCGTTTTTGTTTTGAAGGACCTGAGCATTTTCTTTGAGTTTTTTAGTCGGAAAGCTAAAAACCAGCTGAACGGAGATTCATACTGCTCAGTGTCTGCTCACATTAAGACACTAGTTTCAAATTCATGGAGTTTAGTGAAGTTTGAACCTGGAAGGAGGTTTAATTTATTGTCTTTGGAGCTCCAAAAGATTTTGCTTAGTCCTGATTTACATTTACAATTGTTCTTCACATTTTTGTGACTTTGGAAACGAATTTGTTTTTGAATTAGAGATCAAATGTAAACATTAATAACTAAACATAAATCTCATTTTTTAACAGAGGTTTTCTTTGTCTGCACTGCTTGGATTTCATCAAAAATGAATGACTGACCGTTTAGCCTGAACGGGACACAGAAGCTGGTCTGCCCTATGAGGGCTTAGATCATGTGTCAGTCCGTGTTTACACGTGAAAACACGGAGACGAGGAAGCAAGTGTTTTCAGCCTGTGACCCGGCTGCAGAGCTGATGTTTTGTAATCTAAGCGGCTCAGATAACCAGCAGAGGAATGTTTCAGAAAAATGGGATTTTTTTGTCAAGGTTACTGTAATCCTCTGCTTCCTCTTCCTCTCTTCAGTCGTTGCGGTGCTCTGCTGTCTTGTTCCTCTGCAGGTTCTGTTTTGGTTTCTCTGGTGTTCTGGTTAACTGTTGTTCTTCTGGTGCTGTCTGTCGGCAGTGGTGGAGGAATGTCAGGCACGCTGGTGACCCTGAACTCCTGTTGTCCTAGCGCAAAGATCCACGACTAATTGGAGAGGTTTTAGTGTTTCCAGTGACTGCTGGGTTCAGAGGCACACAAAGCAGTTCTGAACACTCTTCAACAGACAAACCAACAAAGGCTGGGAGCCGCTGCTGGGTGACTGCATGTAGAGGTGGTCTATCTGGCCCACTGTTGAGCCCATCACCAGTACATCTCCAATGTTTCTCCTAGGCCTGGGCGATAAATCAATTGAATGAATTAATTCGAATTTTTTGTAGCGGGCGATTTCAAAAATAACTAAATCGAGTTTTTATGTGGCGCATTTTTGGTTCCCCAGAGCTTCCGTAGCGTTAGTTTCACACGGCGATATGGCACGCAACAAACAACACACGAAACAGCAAACGACAGCATGGCTACCGGTGAGAGTGGGAAGTTTGTTCCCAAGAAAGGAATAAAATCCTCTGTTGTGTGGAACTGGTCTGGGTTTACTGCCACAGACGTGGAGGAAGAGACCCCACACTGCAACACTTGTCTAAAGCCCATCGCAGTCAAACCTCTCACGCGCACTTGCGTGGCATGCGCTCAGCCCCCTTACACACGTGACGCAAGCGCCCTGACGCACACACACATTTTACAACGCCTATATAGTTAGTTCATTAGTTATAGTTAGTTATTACTTTTATTTGTTAATAAAGAATACTGCGGTGTAATTATTACTTGTACCGGTATATTCATTTGCGACGCGGCCGTCGGAGGCGGGGGTGGGAGGGTTGTTACCGTGACTCCTGCTGCTTCGTCATCTTCTCCGTGGAGAAGACAGGGTTTATTAATTTAATTAAAACCTTGGACCCCAGAAATGAGCTGTACTGTTAATCCTTTAGAAAATGCTGCTACTCAAGGTGAATGTTTGTCTCCTTTTAGTCTAGACTACAAAGTGGGACTTAAAACACAGATGGGACTTTAAGTAAGTGAAAACAAGTGTAGAACAGCAAAATAAGACAAAAACAAGACAAAAATTATAATATAAAACAAGACAAGACGAAATTATATAAACACAAGTCCAAAAGTGAGTGAGAAGAAGAAAAATCTTATACTTAACTTTGATTCCAAGAGTGTGTTCATTTATTATTTATTCATCTCAGAAATGTGGGTTACATTTGTCTTGCGTTTGATTAAATAAAAGCAAAATTTGCTTTAAGTTGTCTGCCGTTTGTACGTATTCCTTTCCTTAAGTAGGGTGGGGGGTGGGGGTGGGGGGAATCGGGGAAAAAATCGGAAATCGAATAAAAAAAAATAAAATCTGAGTTTTTATTTTTAGGCCATATCACCCAGCCCTAGTTTCTCCTTGAATACTCACTTAAGCGCTTACATCTCAGGGTGGACATTTGATCTGTTGGCAGCAAATCTGTGCGGCCTTCAACTGTAACTAGGATCTTTGTGCTGCTCCCTGAATGAAGGCGGGCAAAGACGACAGTTTACTCCACTTGCTGTCCTCCTAGGCTCAGATTACGTCAGAGAATTGTGTTGTCTGAAGTCTAATGCCTGGTTTAGATTTTTTGCAGTTTAGACTGTCGCCATGGGAACAGGCCCACCTCTCTTAAAGTTAACATAAACTTGTTATTTCTTTGTTTGTAGATGACTGACTGGTGTGGTATGATGCTCACTGAACCGCGTCTGCGCATGCATGCCCCCAACCATGAATGTTTATCCCATGTGAATGTCCTCCAGTTTGTCCGGAGACAACTTTGGCCTTTGATGGGAACCGGAACAGAACTCTGGCAGAACCGTGCCTCCAAAAGGCAGATCTATTACTGGTGGTGTGCAGATCTGAACTTCAGCTTGCTTGGCATTAAAGACCCTCTCCAACAAGAATTGTGTTTTGATGTTTTTACCTGTTCATATGGACCTTTGTTCCAATGGTGAAGGACATATATTAGGAGAACTAAGATCAAACTGTTCTCTGAGTTCAGGTGAGCCGTCTTCCAAACAAGCAGAGCTAGAGTCCAAGGAACAAACAGAACAAGCCATAGCTGTGTGAACGTGTCCTGTATACGCGCTCTGAACAATAGGGGTTCACTGTTTTGTGTGTGGGTCGAAGCAGCTGTCAGCATGTTGACGGTTTGTTCTTGAGGTCAAACTTTTGCATATTCATCAGGGCAAGCAGATGTCCTCCTCCTCTTCCTCTGCCTCCACTCCTCTGTTGTCACAGAGCTGCTTCTGGACAGAATGTGTTTCATAAGAATCGGTTTTCTCCTAAAGCAACAGCAGCCTTTATGTCATACTTTAATTTAAAAAATGTATGTTAGCATTCCACCTTTGGATCAGTAACCATGGTGATATTGTTAAGATAAAAAACACAATCGTTTGTTGTTTTACACTGAAAGTTTAGTTTTGAGAAGTCCATTTGGTATTGGAATGTGGTGTAAACTATCGAGGGTCAGACGACAAAAGGACGAGTGCAGCCTTTCCTCTGTTAAAGCTGGGGGCCCAGCAGCCCCCAGATGTCAGCTGCATGGGGGGAAGAGTCCAGCAAAGCAGATGGCAGGCTTTCAGTTTCAGGTGGGTTTATGAGTGCACCCCCTCCTTCAACACAGCTCACATCTGTATGTACAAAGAGTGGTAATAATGGGGTTGACCGAGTGGATGGGGGCAGGGTCAAGGGGGCAGGGTGGAGCGGTGACCTATGGAAACTACTTGAGCCGAGGGTCACATGAGGGGGAGGGTGACATTTGGATATCATTAAGCAGTGCTGTGGGGGTGTTACCTTTGTTCTTGTTGTTGGGCAGTTTTAGTGATTTATGTGAATGGGGTGCTCCCCACTTTTTCCTCAGGGAGGGAGGTGGGCCTGTCCTACAGACCTCCAATAAGAGGACAATCTCACAAACTGCTTGTCTCCTTAAAGTTTTTGGTACAACTTTAAGAGAGGACCGTCGTCTTTACAGAGAGCTGTCAGTCGACAGGCATGTTCACCCCTCACATATGTACATTTTCTGACAGGAAGGAGTCCAATAGCAAAATTTCTGATCAAACCAGGTACTAATGAGCCAAGAAACTTTCTTTACATGGGACAGTAGACAGAATGACTCCTGATCCTTAAAGAGTTCAACATATCTAGCCTAAAATAAGGCCTTACAGGGCATTCATTTGGGTAAGATGTGTGTAATTAAATGCTCTAACTATGGCTGTAAAGAGTATACAAATTCCTGAGTATTTGCAATCTGTTCCCAAAAATTCAAATGCCGAGTATTTGTTATGTCTGTGACCTCTGATTAACGATCTTGGTAAGAAAAACATAGAGAATAGTAAAATACACTTCAGGCAATGTAATATCTGGACCGAATTACATTTTATTAAGTGTTTTTTGTAGATAAGCTCTGAAACTGATTTTGTTTTAAACATACGCGACTATTTATGACTGCCTGCTAGCTAGTGTGGCGGAGAAGCCTGTACAAGAAGGCATCTGCAAAATGTTCATCTAGGCGTAGCTGTCTTTTGGTATTTCCACTAAGGATACATTTTCTAAAATCTTTGTGGTTTTTAATGTTTTCTTGTTTCTGATCACCTACTAAAAAAAGGTACAAATTCTTGGGATCAAACGCACATTATTTTGGTTTTTATACTACCAGTAAAAAGACATGCCAAAAGCAACCATTCAAAAATAATATATCAAGAATTGTGGCTTAATTTGTGAATAATTGGTCTTGAGTCGTGAATCGAATTGGATTGCCACCCTAATAACGATCCACAGCCCTGTTTTACAAAAAACAAAAAGGATCAACTCGTCTTTAAATCTATCCGTAAAAAACCAAGGCATCCGCTGACTTGACACTTCCTTAGTATCATCGTGTCTATTTAGGGACTTACAATGTTACCTTTGGGTTCAATGAGATGATGTCTGGATCTGCACCCTGTTTTTATGGTGAGGGGATTGTTTATGTTTAAATACGCTGGAGGTGCTGCTCCTTAATCAAACAGTCTGTTTTCTGCTGGACGGGGTACCAGACTGTTGATGGTGTGACGCTGGCTCTTTAGTCAAACTGCTTTGCCAAAAGTTCTGGCTCGGCTCCAAAGCTAGTGCT